>LKNJ01000124.1:22611-102291 GCA_002120245.1 Maccullochella peelii | reverse complement strand
CCTCGTGCCTGTCGTCATCACCAGTCCCTTGTCTCCCCCCACCTCACACGTGTGTCGTCGCAACTCAGTGTTGAGATGTCTCAGTGAAAATTGATATTGTGTCTCATAAGATCTCATCAGATTAGATGTTGTCCATGTTTAATCAGCTCACACATTAGGTTTCCAACCCTTCTTTTGTGTCAAGAGCTGAAGAGGGGCTTGTGAGGACAATCTTTTGTTATTTATGGAGGAGGAGCTGGAGGAGGAGCAGAAAATAAAAATGCGAGTGAGAGATAAAGACTTTATGACAGAACTATAAATGCTGGTGTTTGTGATAGGCTGGCTAGTAAGCAACAGCTCTTTCCGGATGATCTGATGAACTGATAGAATAAGCTGCTTACCAGACTAATGTATTATGGTATACTTCATTTTGCCACTTCTGCACGTGTGTGAATATGAAGAGACTAAATATTTACCAAACAGCATGCATGTGATTTTATATTGTGATATCAGTATGGTAAACTGTTTATATATAAACTAACCAAATGGGAATTGGCTTATCCAGTGAATTAAATACCTGACAAATAAATGTATTTAATCACCAAAAAACACCAAATATTCTTTGGTTTCAGCTTCTCCATTGTCTCATATTTTCTCTTTTTTTATATCATTGTAAAGTGAATATCTTTGGGTTTTCGACTGTTGGTTGGACAAAACAAGACATTTAAAGACGTCACCTTGGTCTCTGGGAAACTGCGATGTGCATTTTTCACTATTTTCTAACATTTTGTAGACCAAACAACTGATCGATTAATTGAGAAAATAATCTGCAGATAAATTGAAAATTATCGTTAAGTTGCAGCCCTGGTATAAATGGTACAGTAATGTGAATATGTGCACATGTGCAGGATACAAGGCTCTAAAAAGCTTCCCCTCGAGTCTTTGACCTTGAGATTTGTCCTGTGATGATGCCTGAATACTTGGATTTGTCTTAACTTGTATGAATAGGACAATATTTACCATTGTTCAGCTCAGTTACTGAGTAATATTTGAACCCATTAGTGTATCAGTCCCTTTTTACATTCATTAGGTGACTGTTTTTACTGTATCATCTGGCATTCCATAATAATAAATTCATGGTGCTGCCCGTGGAGTGTGTGCTAGTCAGATGGTGTGTTGTCTGTAGTGACAGCTGTTTAAGCTCAATCTGAGGTGATTTGATTTCATCGTCGGGTGTTTGTCATTTTGAAAAGAAACTCATCTCCTTTCAGTCCCACTTGCTGCTTTATTCACTAACTGTTTCTCTTTTGTGCGGTTTCCGATTTTGCAAAAGTAATAGAATATCAGTTTTCCTTTCAACCCCAGCTATACAGAAGCTAGATTGCTTTGTGCATCACCATCAAAACACAGAGGAGAGCATTGCAATCCACTTGTGTTCAAAAGTCTGAAACCATCTTGTCTCTCTGTCTTTGTGTCAAAAGAGGGGTTAAGCTTTTATCCTATAAATATGGCATGAAAATCCCACTGTCAACCACGCATTCATTCTAAGGCCTGCATTAACATAAAAACGAGGGCTTGTTATACAGTGAAATTTCAATAAAAAGAACACAAAATGCATTTAATGAAATTCAGATGCTGGGCCCTAGCTCCCTGAATCTCATTAAATGAGCTTTGTGCTGTTTTTCCATCTTCTCTTTGTAGAAGAGGTCCTCGAGTGCCCTTAATAATGTGGCAGATTTCATCATATTCCTGATTTAAAGAGGACAATGTCTGTCTTGTTCACTTGTTCTTTTCCATGCCCAAGCCAGTCTCCACAGATGCACTCGCATAGTTTCTGGATCTGCCTCCTGATAATATTCCATCTTGTGGTGCATTTTCTTTTAGTTACTGGAGTTTTGTTAAGGCTCTCCACTAACTCATTCTCTCCCCCTTTTCTCTCCCCCTCCCTTCTCTGTTTCTCTCTGCATAGGTTTTGGTTTCATAACTTTTGAGAGTGAAGACATCGTAGAGAAAGTCTGTGAAATTCATTTTCATGAAATCAATAACAAAATGGTAAGTCCACTCATTTTTTTTTCAATTCCAGGTGTGCGTTGAAGGATTAATATTTGATTTCTTCTTTCCTCTAGTATTAATAGCGGAGTAGGTGTGTGTGTTCATGTTCATATGCACAGGCTGACACACACACACTCTGTGGGTCTCTGGGATGGGAAAGCAGTGGTGTGTACTGCCCACAAACCGTGAAATTGTGTGGCTGAGTTCTGCCTGTCAGGCTGAGGGACGGGAGAGTGGAGTCTGTCCCCCCACACACACACACACACACACACACACACACACACACACACAGGTGGTGATGTCCAGGGATGCAACAGGGAAGCTACTGGCAGAGGCAGAGTTCATTAGTCAGGGATTAACACCTTCCACAGAGTCCCAGTGATGCTTGTTTTATTTACACCAGTAATATGGTCATCTCAGAGCACTCTACAGAGTTCGGTAGCAGTTTTCTAAGTCATCATGTCATTTATGCTAATTGACAGGAACCAAGTTCAGTGTAGCAAGTGTGACATTAGGTCCTCCTTCACCCAGTTCCACCCTGCAGGTCTCTTGAGAGATCCTGCATCATTTGAGCGGTTCTGTGGATTGTGATTGACTGGAGGGAATACTTGTCTTTCCGCCATTCAGTCGGGCTCCTTCTCTCAGTGTGTGCCTTCTCTCTCTCCCCGCCTTTTCCTGAAACTGACTGACTGGCTGTCTGACTGACAGGACCAGTGTAGTAGAACCATGTTCACCAGGGACCAGCCCAGGTCACGTATGACCCCAGTATGCATCCCTCCGTGTCTCTGCGCTGCATCACAGTCGATGCTCAGGACTGCAACCAAAAAAAGCCAGAGTGTGACAGAAATAACTGTATGCGTATGGAAGATACTCTGTCACAGCCAGATGTCTCAGATCCTTTGACATGTAGACATAGCACTCTGTGAACACACAAATATCAAACATCAACATCAGCATCTGTTTATGCACACAAAGCATAACAATTGCTGGCAATGCTGTCAATTCTTGATTTCAAAATTGTCTTACAACCTATTTCTGCACAATTTGTTATGTTACAAAAATAGTTAATAAGACATTTGTTTACTATTAAATCTGGTATCACATCTCTGGAGTACATTTCTACATTGCTGTGTGTTCCACTCCAACTTTTACCATGCAGAAAAATGAGCCTCATTTAAGTCCAACTCGGCCTATTTGTAAAAAGTTCTAATTAGATAATAATTGGACTGTAAACAGTAGCGTTAATTAGGAGCGCAAGTTTGATTAGTAAATAGTGATAATGTTCAATACTGTAGTAATCATTATTAATTTACAAAATAATTTTTTTTTATTTGAACAATTTACATTGGCAGCACAACATTAATTCAATAAGGTGTTTGAATCAGGCAAAAAAAAAGAAGCACATTACTCTCAAAATTGTTCTGTCAGTAATTAACAAATGGCAAAATAAAACACAAAAGATTAAACATTGCTAATAATTTTGCGTAACTTATTATAGCACATAAATTAAATGGGAGTAACTATGCTGGACCGGTCTAGCACACAAAACAAAGCCTAACTCATTCTTGTATTGACAAAAATTGCTGTATGCTGCAGCCAACAGCAAATGCCTGCTATCAGGTAGCGTTAGGAACATAAAATAGGCTTCCCCAATATCCTGACAACATACTTCTAACTGGTTTTATTTGAGAAATGAGCACATTGTATCTACACATACATGGTCAGTGGTGAGTTGTGTACACAGCACGTCCACTGTAGCTAGTCCAGTTGCTAAAAAACATCTGTTCAGGTGGAACCTTTGTATGTCACAAATAATGTTACTGTTGCAAAAAACTTTAATAGCCAAGGGAATGTTTGACCATTCCACTGGCAAATACACTTTATATCCAGAGGAGGAGATGCGTTGCATAGAAAGTATTGGTATTTAGTATTATTAGTATTATTCCAATAAAGCATACATGCATTATTGGAGCATGTATAAAGTAATGTTGATAAGCATGTGGGAAAATGTTAAGATGTTCCGTTAATGAAAAGCATGTGTCCTTCTCCTGGGGATGCAACATCACCAACAGCAAAGTTACTTATACTGTATCTACCCTGCTGTTTGCATAGAGATACAGTCAAATGAATTCCCGTTTTTTTTAAATAAGCACACACGTTTCTGCCTTAAGACATTATTAAAGATAAATAACACCACTTGCCTTCCATTCATTTTTTTTGTGTATATATGTTGCATTGTGCCGCCCATTCATGCATTGCAACTGCAATTATTATTGTTCGAGAGATTATATAGAAAGAGGGAATAAATTGCTTTTTCATCCTCTGCTCTTTTGTCTTGCCAGCAACATCAAAGCTGTCTCTGACGCATCATCTAACAGTCAGTGTTTACTTCTGACTTGCTGATGTGTCACAGTCATGACGGTTACTATTATTGTTATCAATATTTAGTAAACCTTGCTAGTGAAGGGCAATGTAAAGTGTAAAATAAGAATTGAGCCGTTTTGGCTGGAAGCTTCACATCTCTTGCACTTGTTATGACCACACACAACTGTGATGTGATACACTGTTGTGCACTGTGACCTGTTGTACTTCACAGGGTGTGGCCAGAAAATGCATCAGCCGCTAGGTGACTGCAAAAACAGTATTCCTAGCCTGTGTGTAGTTACTCAAAACAAAATGACAAATGTGGAAACCATGTGAACAATCTGAACCTTAACAGAAAGGATGAGGATTATTGAGGGGGTACAGTTCGAAAGGGCAGAGCAAGGACCAGTTATCTGAGGCTTGTGTCACCTTTGTAAGGGTCCCTTTTGGCAACACCTACTGTACATCACATTTCCTAGGATGCAGGAAATAAGTGTGTCCCTCAGATCTTCTACAAAGTGCTGACATCTTGGAATGTCGGCAAAGAGAAAAGAATGTGGAGTGTGTTAAGAGCATTTTTCAAAGACACTTTTACCTTAGTTGCACAGAGGAGAGTACTAGTTATCCGGTGTCTGAAGCACCAGCACAGAAAATAAAAAATGCCCCCTGTCTTCATCCTTATGAAGTACTATACAGAAATAGACCTCATCCATCCTCCCTGCGAGTGTTATCTAAGATGGTTCTTGAATAATTGATGCAGACAGAAATTCCACCCCACTTGGGAGGGTTGTGAATGTACAGGGCACCCCACCTTCTCCTTGCCCGATCTCTCAAGGGCTCTGGAAGTGTAGTGGGTCAGTGCCCACTCAGATGTGAGTGACTGGACCTTTTAGTGACTTGGTCAATCACCCTGTGTTCATGTGCCACCGAGGCCTCATTTTCAGGAGCCCTTCCTCTCTGTCATTATGAGTTTTGCCTCATATATAATTAAAAATAGGGTGCTGCTTAGCAAGAAGCTCTCTACCTGCCCTACCAGCTGCACTGACTTCTACACTCACCTCTGGAGACTGCCCAGCTTTAGCAAATGGAGGATGTGATAAAAGTATGGATTATCCTGTGCAGGGCCCCACATGATTGTAGAAACATCCTTTAGCTATACAGTAGCAGTACCTACCCTTGTATTAAAACCAGTAAATATTTTTCAGTAAAAATCAATAAGCAGAAAATGGCTTGACAGTTTTCAAATATTTTTAACAGTTCATCACACCCTTTGGTTTCCACATATATGAATTTCTGTATCATACTGTAGTATTACAGCACCTTAATACAGATGAGGAAAGCTTCTAAGACAAGAGTCCTTCTATCACTCCCCACCCTGCCGTTATGCATGCACAGCTAATTCATAATAATACCCATCAAGTATTGGCTCTGATGAGCGAGCAGTGTGCCATTAAAATGGACTCACATTGGTTTTAGTCAAGTGCTTCAAGGTAATGTTCTTTAATGTGTCATTTTTAATATTCAACAGTAGCAAATGATCACAACAGGAGGGAGGAATTTTCTGTTACTTGTCAATTTCTCACTGTCATCCTGACATGACCAACCAATTACTGCACTGAGGAGGAGAATAAGCTCTGACTCTCTCAGTCGCTGAGGAAGAGACCAATACTGGTGGGTGTTTATACATTAGCCTTTCATATATAGATAAAGATGTACTCTGCACATTGTATTGATATAAGCATTATTTTGAAAGAAAAATAGCATAATGTGACCCTACATTATTAACATTATTATGGATACAGGATGGATAACTTATTTTTGTATTTTGTTTTTTGTTTTTTTACAAAAGCCCCATAATAATGCTTTTCCATTGAAGGAGCTTAACTTTTCCTTTGCTTTACTCCCTAATTCTCTCTCTCTCTCTCTCTCTCTCTGCAGTGCAGTATGATTAAATAATGTCAATAATAATGATAAGATGAGGAGGCAGGATGATGCCAACAGGATAAAGCAGACTGTTTGTTTTAAGTTTTTGTTCAACTTTTTTTTTCATGATCTAATTTCTTTTAGAGACAACTTTTAAACTCACATGCCCCCACAGGTTTCACATGCACACAGCTAGAGTTGAAACCATTGTATTGTAGCCTGCTTAGAGTCTTAGAGACCTACTTTGAGAACAGCAGTTGGCAGATAAATACCTACCACTGTGTTTTCTGAGTTCCACTCAGGCACTAATGAACTTACGCAAGGACTCCCAAGTACTATACCAAAGATACTGAAGCTTCATTTACTAGTAAACAGTTGCATCTCTGTTTGCCACATCCCGAATGGTGAGCTGGAGCATTATTTCAATCATCAGCTGTGGAGAAAAGGAAAACGTAGATTGTGTAACTCAGAAAAGAGAACCACTAACTAACTATGAAACTAGTCACAGACACATCATATGATTTATCCCTGCCAGGGTTAGATTTGAGTAACATTTTTCCTTCATGTGGATGCTAGTTATGATGATCAGGTATTATTATAACATCAACAGCTCAAAGAACTCTTCAGCTTTGCTTTATTTGCACAAGACTTCTGTGGGGACATGATCCGATGATCTCAGTGACAAATTCTCATAGGGGAAGTCTACATATTTGGAATTGTCTTTTAGATGGCCATTGACTCGAGTGAATATGTTTGTTCTGACTTTAACTTTAACAAGCTCCTGCTTTTGGTGTTTTATGAAATTTCCACCGACAATGCATGACCAGCTTCATGACAGTCCTATTGTTGGTTAAAAAAGAAATGCAATGACAGCCTAAAGGATAGGCTATTAAACACTAACTATTAATACAAATTAAACAGACCCCACACTTATATTGGTACCTTATGAGAAAAATACCATAAACCTGCTATTCAGTACTACAGAAATTAAGTAAAAGTGCAATAGAAATATGATAATGTCAACAAAATGGAAAACTGAATCAAGTCAATTCAATATCACTGACAGAGAAACATCATGAGATATGTGAAAATGTTATTGCAATGATTATATGAATACAATTATTTAAAATATGTAAAAGACACTTTAAAGTTACGGTACAAGATACTTAAGAATAGGAATATAATAATGGAATGATATAATAATTCAAAATCATGTTTCTAAACTACTATTAAACTATTAGGTGAAGTTACCCTTTCATGCACAAGGAAATAAAATTCCTTGAATTGGTCAAACATAATGCTGTAAAAGAGCCAATTTGACGTTTACGAGAGACGTTTACTTGCAGTATTTTTCAGATGATACTGGGCAGTTCGTAAGATCAAATTTTCCAGGAGCAGTGCACTTGGTTAAACATAATTTGATCAATCTGCGGACATTATATATTTAGCTTATTATTTATTAATATATTAGCTGTGATAAAGGTTCATGATATCAGTAGCTTATAGCCTGTAAGCTATGTCTATAAGCAGTGGGTTGTCTGTGATCAGCTAACCAAACGTAATTACTTTTAATTAGACCCACCTTCTGAGATCGTGAGTGCCAGCTGTACCAGTTCTGCTGTCATGTGTCAAACCTGCAAACCAATCAGTTGCGCTGCCGATGAACATTAAAATTTACAGCCCTCAAACTGGGGGCCATGAAGTCAAGTGTGTGTGTGTGTGTGTGTGTGTGTGTGTGTGTGTGTGTGTGTGTGTGTGTGTGTGTGTGTGTGTGTGTGTGGTGGTTGCCTAGGTCTTATATTGTGTAAATCACTGTGAGACACTTGGTTGTAGCCATAGACTAAACTTGCTATCACTATTTTAAAGGAAATTTCTGCAGAGAGAAACTTAGGTCTCAGGGTTGTTGAAAATGTCTTTGAAAATATTTTTTTAAGGAGTAGAAATCCTTAACAGTGTTTGAACATCAAGTGCCTAATAAGGAAGTAGGACCACCCTTCAGCGGAGTTTCAGTCCCTCATGGAGTGCTGCCTTACAAGTTCTGGACTGTAAGTAATTGGCTGTTTACCCTTCATTGAAGAAGGAAAGCTTTGAGGGATGAAGGAGGTGGAAATCCACTTCGCACTATGCACTCCAGGACGTTCCGTAAAAGCTCAATGATGTTCAGATCTTCTGATTGAGGAAGTGATGGAAGCCATTTGACGTCAACCTGATGATCATGGCATTACTTTTGAATGTGTCTCTCATTGTGTATGGGGACAATATTATCTTGGAATATAGAAACATGCCAAGGGAACAGTTTTGGCACCACAGGGAGCACCTGGTCCTTAAAATGACCTCATAGCTTTTACATAACCATGCAGAGATATCATCAGACACAATGACTCCTGTGAGATTGCTGGCCATCGAAGGCATCATTTTGCTTTATCCAAAACTTCTTACCATTATGATACATTTACCATTACTCAGTTATGCCGATTTTTTTTTATTGACCATGGATACAAACGGTTCAGAATGGAAGGTCTGCTGTAAATACCCTGTTTATAAAATACCTGACATACTGTTTTTGTTTTGACTGGTTCACTGAGGTCTTAAAGTGACACCAACCACCAGGGCCAACCCCGTCTCTTCTCTTAGCTTAAGAGTTCTATCAGTTTTTCAGTTGCTCTCAGCAGCTTTGTGAATAGCTCCTAAGAAGAAACTCTTAGTTAGGAACTTTTGGCACCAAATCCTTTGTGAATACAGCCCTTGATCATCTTGGATTTAAAGGAATTACAATGGATTTCTGACAAGTTTTCAAAGGAGAGGAAAGTATCAAATTGTCTATAGAAACTTCTGAATCAATAGATTCAGTGAAGTCCGAACACTCACCGCAACTGAATCCTTATGCATGACCCTGTCCAGCATGCATGCATGCAAGCACATGTCCTTCTCAGCTTTTTAGAGAGCATGTCTCCTGCTCTTTCATTGGTCAGAACATCTTTATCCACTAGATTTAATAGAGCTTTTTCACATAACATACTGTTAAAGCTTAATTCAAAAATATTATTTTAACTTGGTTATCAGTCATTCTGTTCTTTAAATGAACCACTTGTTAAACGGTTGTGAGAAGCCTTTTTCTTAAGTGAATAATCTCACACCCCCATGCCTGATGTTGTGCATTCAGAGCCCTGACATTTCCGAACTATTCAGTCTATGTGTTTTGACTGTGCAGCTGGGAGTGGGAGCTGGAGTAAATGAATCACACTGATTCCTTTCTTCAGTCTGCCAGTCTACTGATGGAATCCATTCACTAGTGAAGCTAATAGTAGCCGTACACCTCCCCCTCTACGCACACACACGCCATACCTACAACACTCATCCCTGAAGGACAGCCATTGCCAGTCCATCCCTCCCACACCCTCCCGTTAACCTACAAGGTTAATATGCATAGGAGATGTATTGAAAAGGTCATAACAGGAGTGTTTCTCTGCTCTGTATTATAGGGTTTGTACATGAAAACAAAGGCAGTTTGTTTTATTCTTCATCAGTGGGCTGGATTACTACACCGATTAAGAAGTGCTTATGAGGTCTTGCAAGTGCATGTTGCCGTTTGTTTGTGTGCATATGTGCACCTCATAATTTCAGTATCAAGCTTGTGTTATTGGTAGATATGTTTTGAAAGAATAATTACCTCAAAAAAGACACAAATCCTGATTTCACAACCAGAACAAGACCGCAAAACAGCAGAACAAAAGCAAATATTCTGCTACAACACTGAAATATTTCAGTTTTGATGACAGAGATTATATGCAATTTATCACCTATTTGTTTCATTGCTTATTTGTCTTTCCCTAAATTTAAAGCTTAACCAGGGACAGGGGCTACAAATTAGCTTCAGCAAGTTGCCCTATTCAGTGTACATTACGTCTTTTGAATGTTTTTTCCCATTAAACAATGTTTGTGTGAAATTATTACATCAAGACGCCTGTTGACTAGCCTTTTAATCTAACCTTTTAACTGGTCTTCCTTCCAGTTAGAAGACTTAAACAAAACATATACTGTGGTAAATAGTATGAGCATCAGTAATTACTTCAGATCCTGTTTTTTCAGTATCCACTGGCTACTATATGTCAACATCTGTCTCCTTGTAGCAGGCAGAGTTTGGGGTAATTTCCTGTTGTTGATTTGGACTACTTTTTCCTCCAGACAAACTGGGCTGCAGGTGGCTTGGACGCACGCTAGCGTCTGAATGATTGCTCCGATCGCTCAGACACAGTAAAAAGTTCCCAGTTGTTCTAATTTAGCCGTCCAAGCAATCCCAAACAGTATTTGAAATAACTTACTCAAAAGATGAATTTCAACTGTTTAAGGGTGTATAGGCTCTACTGTTTGTTTTCCTCCCTCCTGGACGCTATCTTTGATTACATAGTGACACGAATCTCAAAGATAAGTCAGCTGCAGTATATCAGTGCAGCAGAGTAGGAGGAAACATCTCGATATATGTTGAAATCACGCAGGTTGAGGTAACCATACCTTGTCAAAACTGTGTGGCAGGAATTCACTTCACACTCAGCTTGCAGCTCTTACAAACTGTATATGTGTGTGTCTGAGATCTCCTGGGTACTATTTCCACACGAAACGGTGTAACTGTTCCTGGCAGTGAAGGCAGGTTAAAGGGGTGCCCCTTTTCTAAACACACAATATTGTGCTGCCTTCAAAACATCAGGAGTCCTAGACAAGTTACACAAGCCATAGTTCAGGACAATACTTGCAGTTAAAATGAGGTCTTGTCAATTGAGTGTTTTCCCTCAGTTCATGTGGCAAAAGGATCAGTGTGTAAAACTTTCCACATGGTTACATTTGAATCTGTGCATTCACAGCTGCTAAGCCATTGCAGTGCTTCATTGTCAGGCTCAGAATTGTCTTGCCGTCATCTCTGTTCTCCTCTCTTTTTCTCATTCTTTGACTTCATTCACTCTTGAGAGCTCCTGCCTCCCTCTCTTGCACACTCCTCTGTGTTTGAAGCAGGTGAACACCCACACACTCACACCACTACAGATCCTGGCTCCTGGCTGGTTTTAAATCCATGACAAGGAGCCCTCTCTCTGAATATCAAAGACCCGCATCTGAGAGCATGTAGGCATGACTCACACCCGGGTCTGTCTTACTCCCAGCAGGCTACCTGAGCATCCAAACTCGCTGGATGTGGCAGGGGCCACTGGAGGACGCTGATCAGACACTGTCATGTCTACGTGTGGGCAGAACTCGGCTGTATCTGTCACCCAGCTATGTGAACATGTGAAAATCCCAGCAGTGTACTGAGGTTTCTAACAGACCCATTTGTCCCACCCAGTTCCTACTTCCATGCTGGGGGTCATTCCCTGACGATAAGAGCGTCTGTGCTCTCTTCAGCACAATGTCAAACCATTGCAGGAAAGTAAGGAGGGCAGAGTGGCTGTGACAGCTACAAAGTGGCTGAGGGAACTGTGTACTTTAGTTGGTCTGCTTCAAATGAAAGGGCTGCTAACAGCAACAAATCACAGCTCTGCAACGCAGCAACTTTCCCTCTGTGATAGAAACCTTTTTCATTAATGTTCCCTCTTTACATTTCTAGCTCTCTGCTGGATATACAGAGCTTGTTATACTATTCATTTACCACAGCACCTTTCTACAGACGTGAAGTTTTATTTCAGTTTGGCAACTTGCAATAGCACGTTGTCTACCATTGTGCATGTGTGAATGAGTTTGTGTGTGAATAGTAATGTGCACCGCTGGCCTGTCAGAGTTGCAAGCCTATTTGTATGGATGCCCGGCTATACCTTGGTTGAGGTGAACACAGCACTGGCGCAGTAGCCTGTCTTGTGCAGCAGGCCAGGATGACATGTGAATCGCAGCAGCCGAGAAAACCCTGCTTAAGTGGAGGCAGTAGGGAGAAGCAGGCGAGAGCCAGGAGGCAAACAGACAAACAGATGGACAGGCTGATGCCAAGCAGGCAGTGGAGCAAATAGATTGTGCAGCATGGTGAACAGACTCAGCCTACCAAAGAACAACCAACAGACACAAGACCATGCCACCCTTGTCAGCCAATCGTGCTTCTCTATAATTCATCGAGATAGGATAGATATGTGGTAAATAGGACTCTCATCTTCCTCCTTCTCCTCATCTGCCCCTGTCACATCCCTCATTTGATATGTGTTATGTAGGAGGAGGAGATGTCAGTCTTGCAAGATGGGAAATGAACAAACCTGTATGTGTGAGAACTGGAGTGAGAGAAAGAGATGCAGGAGAGAGATGAGTGCTGCAGGTGGAATTGGACTGTGGGACACCGGGGACTTCAGCCCAACAGACATACACAAATACACAATGCACAAATAGAACCATAGACACAAAATATTTCCATATTTGGTTTTAAAACACCCATTTTTTGACCAGGTTCAGATTTTAAACACAACGCCCTGGCAAGACTAAATTAAATGGAACAAACAACAGTGAACACATTTTGTCAAGAGAGATTTCTGCTTTTGAGATTATTCTTTGTTTGGATTAAACAAAGAACTGCCTTTCACAAAGAAACTGGACATACTGCCACACAGAAGGACTGTGGTAATGGCATTGCAGAACAGCACTTCTCCTACCTTGATGTCTCAGAAACTCTTGGAAAGAATTAAGCTTGTATTTCCCTGAGGCACTGGGCACATGCTCACTGGAGCAACAACCTTTGCTTTAATGCAGGAGGAGCATGATTGTAAGTTTTCCTTAGAGACTTTCCTCTAAAATGCGAGGTGCTCAGATTGACTCAGTCTTGTTTTTCTCTATGGAAAACATCTAGCGCTGTGCAAGTCAAATAGAAAACCACCTTAAAGAGCTGAGACAGCCCTGTCAGATCTGTCTGGTTGTATACCTACACAGTCTAACGGTTTGTCTCTGTGTGTGTTTGTGTGTGTACATGTGCATATGTGTGTGTTTGTCTGCCTACATAGGTAGAATGTAAGAAGGCCCAGCCCAAGGAGGTGATGTTCCCACCAGGTACACGAGGGCGAGCCAGGGGTCTGCCCTATACCATGGATGCCTTCATGCTGGGGATGGGCATGCTGAGTGAGTCATACACACACACACACTTACACAATAACACACACACACGTCCATATACACAAACAAGTGATACATCCTTTATATAATATGAGTTTGAAATAATGCAGAAGAGGTCCAACAAGCAACAATTTAGACATAAATTTCTTGATTTTTAAAGTGACACCATTTGTTTTTACCAGGTTGTAAATGAAAACATAAAACCTAAGCCGTTAACGTTTTCACTGGGGCGGAAGGGGCAGCAGAGAAGTGTCAGACATGCACGCCATTCAGTCATCAATTTCTACCTTATAAAAAAATCAACTCATGCAAACTCTCGTCTAGATAGCCCCATTAGGTGGGCGCTGCCCCTAATTAGGCTGCTTCAAGGTGTGCCACCAGTGGCCACTGTGGTCTATTTCTGGTCGTGTCTGGTACAGGCAGCCCCTGGGCATATAGGAGCAGACCAGCACATTATCAGGCTAAATGAAGAGGAAAATTGGTGTAATGTCATATTAAGGATTCATCACTGTGCCCCCCTTAATGGGTAATGAAGGGGACACACATGTCAGGCAGAGATCTCATCTACAGGGACCTCAGCTGCTGGTCCACCCCTTTTCATTACCATCCAGCCCATGCCTGTGGCCCTTTTTATTTAACACTATTGCTTTCTATCTATCTATCTATCTATCTATCTATCTATCTCTCTATCTCTCTATCTCTCTCTCTCTCTCTCTCTCTCTTTCTCTCTCTCTCTCTCTCTCTTTCACATTTCCTATGCATATAATTTGTATGTGCGACCCAACCAAATGGATTTGCCCTTACATAAAAGATTTATTTTTCCCTTCAAAAGTAAAAGAGACATGCAGCTGATTGTAAGAGACCCCCCTCCCTCTCGAAGCAGGTGCAGGCAGAGCCACAGTCATGAATTTTTATCTGTACCAGGTAACGTAATGTTTAAAGGGGCTTTGAAAGCCGATATCAAGAGTCATACAGTATTTAGCAGTTGCATGTTTTGCATTTTCTTTCAAAAAACAATGGATAGGAACCAGTGGATTTAACCAATTATTGAGCTGTGGAACTATTTTTTTTTAACAAGGAAAATTAATGGGCAGTAAACTAATTATCTATCTATCCATCCATCCATCCACCTACCTACAGTTGCTTAAACTGTCAGGGTTATTCTTGCCATGAGACAGTTGTTTGTGGTAAAAGTGTTGATAAGACAGGCCAAGTGCTTCTGTCAACTCTATAAGTTGTTCAGTTGCATCTCATCTGTTAGAAGTATTTAACAAGCACAGTGAACTTTTCAGAACTTATTACAGACTAATGTGTCTGTGAAGAGGACAGCACCCTCCATTGGGAGACGGCAGGCAGAAAGGCAGTGATGTGCTCATGTGAGAATATTAACAGCCAACTTGTTTGGAGACACTCTTATCTAAATGAAATTGGAACAAGGACAGCGAAACATTCCTTTATATAATTTGCATTTGGAAAAAAGGGACCCTAGGCTCATTATTTAAGAGAGTGTAAGCTCCTTTTGTGCCAAATCTCATTAAAGCCATCCTTAGCTCCTTTGTTTACTGCCTCTAATCGAGGCATTTATCTTTATTGTGTTGTGCCCGATGTATGTTTGCTGAAATTAATACACATTTGAGCCTGGGCGAGGTATGGGTGTACCAGATGGATAATTGATTTTAAAGTGAATCAGAACTGTTGAGCCATAAAATAGGTACATTAGCATGCATATTAATAAGGCAAATAAGAGCACTAAGAGGCTTCCACCAGGCCAGACACAATGGCAGGCTTCATTTAGGGAAATGTTAGGAAAAGACTGTGGGCTCCCTCTTTCTTTCTCCTTCTTTCTTCTTTCCTTCCACTCTCTTGCGATATTTGTAGAAACGCACATACTAAGAATTTCATGAGATAGTAGCTTAACTTAGCACATGTCTTAATCCACTTTCCCGACAGTTTCATATCCCTCTCTATAGCTCTCTCCTTAGACACTCAGTGCACACATCTGGTGGCAAATGTAATGCAGTACATCAGACTAGGAAAATGGTTTTGCCATTTCAGAAAATGTTGAAATAAGGGAGTATTGAGGAGCTGTGGTACCTAAGCCAGCAATTTCAGTTTGGCATTTATTCTGTTTGACAGTAAGACAGTATCAAACACATAATATCCAATATTTTGCGGTCCGTGATAGCTTTTCATTGTATCATATCACAGCTCTTTTCAGACCAAACAAACAATGAGGGGTTTTGTGAAAGCTATCCATCTGTAGCTTCCTGGTGATGACTTCTCATCAGCAGCTGATGAGGATTTTTATTTTTTTTCTGGCATAGCCTCCGTCCTACTTCATCCATACCAGGTTAAGGCTCCCCTCACCGCCTCTCTGAGTTGCATTTCTTTTTGTCTGTGAGAGAGGGGAAAGGAGTCTGGGAGAGGCATTTTCCCATTGGGTCAGGAATAAATTGAACTTTTTCATGGACAGCAAACACTGATTAGATATTTATGACCAAGGTCAACCTTTCTGATTCCAGCTGGCACAGGCTCTGAGGCATACAGAACAGAGCATCAACACACCCATACACACACACGCGCACATAGCAGACATATGCTCACACACATACTCACACACACAAATATGCATGCATGCAAAATATGTTTTGATGCCTTCATGCTGTTGAGACATGCATACAAGTGCATATATGTCATCTCTGGACAAAATGTGTAAATGTCTAGCCTTATACTTGCTCCAGAACTGGAATGCAATACAGTATGTGTATCATACAGTTCATTTTAGTAGTCAGTATTTAGAAATATCTCATCCATTTGTATTTACTGTAAGCTGTATAGCTTAGGCTCTATCTAGCCTGCAGTGTCTATAGGAATTTGCAGCCCAAACGTTACAATCTAGACATTCAGATAATGTGACTGCAGCCAATTTATCAGTCTAGTACATATCTAACGAGAACTGAGAACACAAAAGCCTGAAAGAGGTTTCCAAGGTCAGTTTCTGAGGTGCAGCTTACACACAATGAAGAAAGAGTTATCAAGGTTGGCTCCAGTGATTCATTCCTGGCCTAAAGGACTTCCTCTTATTAGGTGATTTAGTCCAGACTTATGGTTGAAGGTGATAATAGCTTGCGGAAAACAGATAAAGTCTGAGACATATACCATAATTAGAGGGTTAATTATGTTTATATTACCTTTGATGGTGCTCAAATTCTTACTGACTCTCACACAGGCTCACTCGCTCACCCACCCACTCTTCTCAAATTTCTGGTTTTGTCTGTATCCCGCTTCCTAGCTGCCCACTCCCTCACACCCCGTTTCTCAATATGTTGCCCACAGCTGCTTCTGTCTGAAAACTGTCCTGCTAATTAACTGGTGGGTCTGTGGTTGTAATAGGAATCATGGCAGCAGATGAACAATACATCTGCTACTCTTAAGTTTTTCTAATGACACTGGGTCCTCTTTGGGCATCATTGCAGCTCTCCCTCCACCCAGGGACAGCACCACTTCTAAACAAGTCTGTACCCTCACATAGACTTTGACTTTGGTTTACAGATTTATAGTCACATTTGCCATCCTCAGCAAGTTTTATAATTCAGTGGCTGTGGTTACAGTTTACCTTAATTGTATAAAAAGCAACCCTGACTGACTAATCCTGGGTTTCTAGTACTGGTTTCATCACAGATATATGTACTTATACTGTATGTAGGCTCTCCCATTAAAATGTTGATATAATTGGTCATGAACTTTATGTATATAGCACCTTTCGTATGAGAAATCTCCACATGAAAGGCCCAATCTGTGATCGAAATGTAAAGAAAAGGTCATACCACCACCTACATTTTAACTTCCCAAACTGATTCATAAATGTTTTCTGACAAATACGCATAGGCGTACAAACCAACATATGAAAGCAGCCCATAAGCCGTGATACTCTGCACATGTCCAGATCAATCATGTTACACGCATTATTGACAGAAGATAAAGTCAGCCGCACTGACCACACACATTTAAAAATACAGATGACAGGACATTAGATTTGATTTTATGTATTTTGTTATATAATTCATTGCAGCATTAGTTATTTATCAGACTTTCGAGATCCCTCCAAGCTCCAAATTTTGGAGCTTGCCTGTAATTCGAACACTGGAGTTAGGTAACAGCAAAGTGCTTAAAACTCCCGCTTGATGTTGCTGTCCTCACACAGTCTTAGCTAGTTTCTATTTAAGCAATCTGATTGGTAAAACACATTTAGCACATGCTTACGATTCCCATATAAACATTGGTTGTCCTTGTAACTCATGACATAACTACTGTAGATAACAAGTTAGTTTTAAATTCAGTTTTAACAACTGGTTAAACATTATTTGTTTGAAAGAATGCCATGCTGGAGGTGCAAATGAGGAGCGGCTATCACTTCCTTGTCCACAGCATCTTCTTAACACACTGCATCCAGCACTATTAACACATGAACCTCTCTGCTATGCTAAAGATGCACAGACCATAAACAGACGCCAACATCATTTCAAGGTGCCTGCTATAAAGTGTTATTACACTAAGCGATAAAAATGCCCGAGAACTTATGGTTGAATAAAAAATGGAAATGAATTAGACAGTTAAGAACCAGGATGAGTGCTATTTGTTCAGCAGCTCATCAGTGCTTTTGGTTTGAACCAGCACCAAATTTGGCACCAGTTCTTGATACCCAACCCCAATGAATGAAGAGGGAATCAGTAAAAAATGAACAAATAAACAAAAAAAAATCTGTCTATTAACTGCTCTGATGCTCCTGTTGAGGTACCTTGAATGCGTTAAAATATAATGAAACAGGTTGTCAATCCATGAAGGGTCATTTCTTTAGTTTAAAGAGAGATTGTGTGAAATATTAGCAGCTATGTAGTACTCACATTTTAAATCACCAGTCTGCCTCCCTTTAAAGAAAATTCTTTTACAGTCTGGGTCCTATTCTTGTAGGTTATAAAAACGTTTTACTCACTTAATTAATTGCTGAGCTCTCAGGTTCAGCAGCACCTACAACAAAGTCCTGTAGGACAAACAACAAGATCAGCATGATCAACATTAGAGGTTAATGCAATTGTGACAGGTGATCATTGATTGAGGGCGGCACCTGTTGTCAAACTGCGCACACACAGCGAATGTTTTTCAGTTGACAATCAACATTATGAGCTATAAATACGTGCCACCTCTTTATTAGGCTTGAAGCATGAAAATAAATTACTTCAAACAAACCAAGCTAGGGTTACACATAATGGACACAAGACTTTGTATCTGAAAAGTATTGCTCCAAAATGTAATACTAAATGTACTATTCCAGGCTCATATTTAATGTGGATTATTGGTGTTTTATTTTTTAGGGTATTAAGTAACATTAGAATTGAGAACATTTGGATCCCCAGGAGTTATACAGAAGATACATATCTAAATGTGTGTTTGTGCTATATTGGCATCACAGCTGTGAATGACTAGAATGTTATTTTTAGTTCTCTGCTCATCTCTTTTTAACCTCTTTCCTCTCTATCAAAGGTTACCCTAATATTGTTGCAACGTATGGCCGTGGATACACTGGATTCGCACCCAGCTACAGCTACCAGTTCCCTGGTGAGTTAAAGGCTTTCTTGAATTATCCGTGTTGCAGCTGATTTCTGTTATGCACTCTCCAGCACATTCAGACATACATGCACAAACACAAGCACACACGCTCATCAATATACAAGTCAGCCACCAAATAATCTGCAGGGTTATAAGTATGTTACGTGTCTGGATTTCTGAACTAGCTTTTGAAAGCTGACGTATAGTGAAGTAAATTGCTTACTCTTTTTTATCCCATACTCCAACACTGCCATGACCAAATGTCTAAAATGGGGGAAGTTCTTCGTCTTCCGTGGCCCAATGTATGCAAATTCATCTGTGAAGAAGCAGAAAAATAAGCAGCGCTTTGTGTAGGCAGATTTTAAGACGTGGTTCTTATAATGGAAAATGAATGAAGTCATTTTCTGCATTAAAAGTGTTGACTCAGAGTGCCGGGCACTTTAATGGGAGTCCAAATGGGAGGCGTGCAATCTGGAGGTGAGCAGCAGCTGTACCTGTCTGCTGCATGAGATTCTGTGGCTCTGTGGTGCCTCACTTAGACAGGCATCCCGTCAATTTCATGCTTTATTTAGGGACTTTACACATACTTTGTTTGCCGTGCCAGACATCATTCCTTCCTCTGATAAGACGGAATGGGAAATATCTGACAGCAGCTCAGATCTCTGTAATATCTTTGTGAAATAGATTCAGGAATGGTAAGACAGGAGGTCCAGCTGTGACCACTGCTGATCAGACATATGCTGGATTTATACTTGACCACAACATTATTTGACAGAAGAAAGGGAATAGTACCTTCTCATCAGTGTGGGTGAACATGAGTAGCATACAAATGTGGGAATTAAGCAATTTTTGTCTGTTCGTTTTTCGTTTGTCTGTTTTAAAATAGCTTAATTTAGGTGTATAATGACACTTTCTTTCGATAACCGATTGATATGAATGTGAATCAGAAGACCAACAATGTACATAATTGTTTTTGTGTGCAGAATATTTCTAAGATGACATTGGAATTGGACAAAATTAGTATATTCTGTCCATCCTTCATATTCTGTAAAAGCATCCTAAAAAGTGTATGAAATATATATATATATATAACAAGAAGAGAGAAGAAGGAAAGGGAAAGGAGCGATCTGTATTTATTCCGAAGTAATTCTAGTTAAACATGGATTTTTAAAATGTTTACTGTTTAGGACAAATTAAGGGATATCACCTTCCCCGAGGCAGAATGTATGATCCTGTCCATGTTAAACTCAATTTAAAGAGTTTGATAAAGCTGTATGATTAAAACAGCCTCCTCTGGGCTCGCTCAACTCTTGACAGGGTAATTGGAATTTTTAATGCATGAATCAAACTCCTTGTCCAAATTAAATAACCTCAGGCCAAATATTGACTAGTGTCCTTCCTTACTAAGATGTGGAAAGCATCCTCAATTTAAGATCAAAAGCTTTTTCTCACTGTACACAGCCTCACTGAAACACTCCTATAAATAAATGGAGCTGGGACTGGGCAGGCTGGATCCAAGAGGTGTAAATTGCGGGCAGCATTTCAAGGTTTTTTTACACCCAGTAAACCTCAGGGGTCCTCTGTTAACAGGAAAAAAAGTGGTTAGGCAATTGTCCAATGGTCAAGATAAAACAGTGATAAAACATTGATCAGTGATGAAACACTGAATTAAGTAAGAAAACTCAATAAGACGTACACAGAAAAAGAGAAACCAAAGCTGACATCCCTGCAGCTGAAATAGAGTTCAAGTGTAGAAAACAGAAACTGAAAGAGAAGAGAAACATACACAACCTGAGTTTAAAAAGACAGTGCAGCAAGTTAGACTGTCAATCACCAGCTCAATAGCTGTTAAACAGTATCTGACAACTTAGCACTCTGGTCCTTGTGACACTCCCAATTAATTCCAACGTTGATCACAAAGTGCGTTTGATATCGATCACAGCATGTTTCTATGTGTCTGTATCTGTATGCCGTGAGTTGCTTACAAAATGATTCCATCATAGCACAGACATCATTACTATTTAATGCACTTAGAGACCTTCACATATTACTGATGTAAATCACATCATCCTCTATCTGTGAAATCTTGTCCGTGCAAGCGATCATATATCAAAGCATTTTCCAAAGAGCAAACTCAGACAGGGGTGTTTATTCGTGTTTAAACTAGTAGTTACTGTGAAATTATTTTTGGCAGAGAGGAGAACAACTAGTGTCAACAGATGTTTCTCTGACACAGCTAGTTGTAGTTACATTTATGAGCTGAGTAATATTTTTATACAGATCATGATATGAGAGAAGAATAAAAACAAAGAGGATGAACATCTTAAAGAGAACCTGTAGAGTAGTGTTTTCATGAGTGGGCCCTTTTCTACCTTATACACATATAAGGACACACATGCCACAACCACGTAAGTGGTATGATATATGCAGGACACATCTGCTGACTGCAGAGAGCAGTAATGCAGTTGCTGGGGTAATAATGTGCCAATAAAATAGGAGAAGATGTTAACAATGCAGATTTTGTAACATCAAAAAATGCAAAAAGGGCTTTGCAAATGTTTACTGAGGTGGAAAATGCATCTAGCCCACACACAAGTCAGTTTGATAAGAAACACGGAATGGAAACAAAACCATTTGTGGCTGAGAAGAAGAAAAAGCAACAAGGTACCGTTAATTGCAGAACAAAAATGCAAGCAGCGTTTGGTAAAAAATTTGAGGATTGGAAAATTAGTTCAATATCATAAGGCCTTTAAAGACTCCTTTACATTCCTTTTTGAAATATGAAATCATTAAATCTAGAAAAATGTTGTTGCACTTATAGGACAGAAATGTAACTAATCTCTGCACATATTTTAGCCATTACAGAATGCATTCATACTGATAACAGACAGAGCATTGAAGTGTTTGATAAAGATGCTCACTCTGAGTTTTGCTCAGTTTTTAAATTCCGAGCTGTATTTTATATGCACTTCTGTAATCACACACTGTTTACCTCAGGGCAGCATCGTTTCAGCATTATGCTTGAACTAAAGCTGGAATTGAATTTCAGAGATGATGCTGCATACTGCTGCATGTGTAGTGACAATCAAGAAGACAGCATTGTTTACCATTACCTCAGACTTACAAACGGTGAGGAGGTGTAACAAATGATTAGCGACATCCCAAAAACAACAATTCTTTTTGTTTATTTTCTATTCATCAGAGCTTTTCTTTGGAATAGCGGATACAATTACTTGATTGTCTACTATATTTAAGTAACGCATATTCCTCAGCTTTACGTTGATTTGTTTGTTAGTGGTATTGTCAGTGTCAAATAAAAGCAGAGGGGACTGTAATGTATGCATGTAAATGTGACATGTGATATGTGTTACATGAGTGTTGTCATGTTGCCGTTTTCTGTGTGGATGTAAACGTTACACTGTTTAACTGTTCCCTTGATACTGCAGGTAAAAGTGGTGGCACAGCACTGATTTTCAGATAGCTTCAAATTAAAAGAATTCAAAAGATGAAGGCCCCTGGACTTGTGGTTACCTTCAAATAACACCATTCCCTCACGCGTGTCGCTGTACTGCTGTCATCATGTGGTTTTGAAAGAAAATAATGCTAATATTTCTGACATTTTCACTCTTGAGTTGTAGCTGAATCTCCATATTCAGTTTCAGTCCCTCACTTTGAATTGACCAAAAATCATTTGCACACACCCAGGACACAAAAAAAAGTGATGAGTGATGAGAGTGGTGTTAATCAATATGACTGACATATTTGCATAATTGAGGTCAACTTACTGAAAAAGGGAACACAGTAGTAACACGCTAAACCCACCCTGCACTAGCAGACTACTTAAAGGGTAGATTCACCCAAATTATAATCAAAACACATTTTCTCACCAGCTGTATGTCTTCTGGTATGTAGCCATGCAGTTAATCTTGGTATTTTGTGCCTAGGTTTTGAAATATCAGCCTCTGAGATTTGTGCTGCCACCCCAATGCAATAGAGGTGAATTGTCTCTTAGCATTGAAAAGTTACATGAAATAAAATTCATTAGCAACATGTCTTTCCAAAATCAGTGTGCCCATTCTTCTGGGTGATCCACAGACATCACAGTCAACATGTTGTCATCAGAAAATTTTGAGAAACTCCACTTACCTCCAGTAAGTGTTTTGGGCTGGAGACTAGATACCACTAGAGTTAAGTGAAAGAATACCTTTGGTTTGCTGTTTGCTTGAACCAACCCTTTAACAGCTGCTGCACTGTTACTATCATCAACTGGATGCAGTAATAAATATGCTGTTACAGTGAGATGACAACATTGGCAGGTATCTTGTATAACACTGTCACATAGCTTTAGAGTGATGTCAGCATGGTACATATCTATCAGTATCACTTAGGCTCAGCTAAGGTAGGTAGTTGACATGTCAGTCATGTAGCTTGAGTTTATTTGCTGCTATTGAACCCACACACAGCTGCCTATGGACATAAAAGCTGTAGGATCATTGTGTGTCTCAATGAGGGCTTGTTATTAATTAAACCAATTTAAACTGACAGCGTAAGCAAAAGTATTACCACACATTCCTTCTGTCAAATGAAATAGGAAATAATTTTCTTGAAATGTAATATTTCTCTCAGAAAGGTAGAAAAAAAAGAATTTCAACTGCTTTTGAGAATGTCTGCGTTGCCCCGAAGAAAACTTGAAAATAGGATTCACTATAAACATGGTTGTACACTGTTTTGCTCATGCTGGATGGCAAGAATCAAAGTATGAAGATCCGGCACACATCAGCATTACAGAACTCGCATTAAATTATCAGACTTCACAGCTAACATTTATCAGGCAAAATGAGCAAACTAAAAGTGAAAGTATCTTTGAATTAAAATGATGTACAAAAGGTCCTCACTTTGAGTCTATCAGACATTAAAGAGCGCACCGTTCCCTTGATACTGCAGGTAAAAATGATGGCACAGCACTGATTTTCAGATAGCTTCAAAAGAAGAGAATTTGAAAGTTTAGTTGAAATTAAGATCCTTGCCTCATGCTGTGGTAGTAGGAGTGAGAAATGCATCTGTCCTGTTCTGAGCTGGCTGACATTTGCTTTACTGTATCTGCTAAATTTCTCTCTTAAATTTCAAGTGGAGGAAGCAGTGCTTAGCCACAATTTTCTGCCACCTAGAGAGAAGCAACATTCATTTCATGCTCCCAATGAATTTTTTTCCTTTCCATCTGAGTAGAGGTTAATAATATACATTATGATTTCCTGAGGACATCAAACCTACAGTAGGATAATCATATTTTATTTTTACGTTTTTATACGTAGATACCTAATGGATTAGATGGGATGCAGTTTTTTTCCCCTACTTAAACCCTGAGTATTCCTAGAAACAGAGAAAGCAGGAGCTGCATAAGGAACATTACTGTACATTATTCTCGTCTCTATGCAACAGTCTAATTAGCATTAGCTAGCTGATAAATGTGCTATTGTATTATTCAACTTGCAGCGCCCAGGGGAACATCCTAAGATGTGCCGCATTTAAAGCATGAGGTGTCTAGTTTGGAGGACCTTATGTGATTAAGGCGTTGAAAGCCACATTCAAAGAAGTATCTCATTTGATCACAGCCTTACAGTACATTGTTGCCTTTTTTAAGATTACCCTAGGCTGAGACTGTATACAGTAAAATGACCTTGCGTTTACTGTGCATATTAAAATGCAAATGGCTAGAAAGAACATAGTTTTTAGCAATAAGTGCGAGTTAAGCTTATGCATTGTATTTTATGTACAGTATGGTGGTGGCAGCAAATATAGTAGAAGAAATATGAAGAGGTTTAAGAATGGTAGTATCCTCCATTGTGTGTATGCATGAATAGGAAGCTTGTCTGTATGAGGAAAAATGTAATTAAAAAAAGAAAATGTAGTATGCATATGTGCATTATGCATGTGAAAACGCTGTAGAAGTGAACATCAAAAGCAGGGATACACCCCTCACACATTCATATTGTACTTTCTATTGTTAACCAGTCTTGTATCAGTTCCTTTCATTAAACACACATGAATGGCAGTTGAACGCACACACCCCCCACACACAGAAAAGCTGTATTCATACAAAGACTGAGATTCAGGAGCTGGGTATGAAGGGAGGAGGCAGAGGTGGAGGGACTCAACCAGGAGCTTCTCTGCAGCTCTCCCGTCTTCTTGTGCGACTCGCTGCCTCCACAGCCGTGCCCTCAGAGCCTCCCCTGGCATAAATGACCATTATGGCTCCATTAGGGCTGCTACTAGGAGGTCATTATGCTACACTGAAAAACCAGGGATGAAGATGTTAGTGGGATCCCATCAGGGGAGAGACACAGACTGAGTGAGAGAAAGACATAACACTCAGTCATCCAGCTACTCCAGATGTCATGACAGACAAACAGCAATTCAGGTCCAGTGAGTCAGCCTCTTAAGTGTTAAAAGAATGGAGGGAAGGGATGATTAAGGAGGGGAGAGGGCAGCGGTAAGTGTAGCAAGGGTGCAATGAGGACAGAGGGGTTGGTAATTTTGGGTTACCAGTTACCTTAACACTGAAGACATAAACTATCCAGGCTGTTTCTAAAAAAATATAATGCATATTGTGCAACACATTATAACAATGTTTGTGTAGGTTTTGTTGTAGTTGGTGGATTGGTTTTTCCATATGTTTTTCTTGTCTTGTTGCCATATCCATTTCTTGTCACACGCTTCATCTGTGTCAGATCTGTTTCCCCGGCAGATATGATAGTGTGGGATAGCACTGCGGTAGCCTCCATCCCTCTGTATCTCCAACTCCACCAACCAACCATGCCTGAGACACAACAGCACACTCCATCATATCTAAGTGACAGAAAATGGCATTTCAAAATCCATAAATGTGTAGAGTAGATTTCTCTTTCTGTGTGTGGATGTAAACAGGACTCAGCCCAGCAGGTGGTTCTGGATTCCACAGGTTCTCTTGCTACTGAATATGAAAACCTGCAGGGTGGCCTGGTTGGCAGCGAGACTGTCTCATACACAGAGGACAAGGGGTCTGGCTGCCATAACTGCCCACATGTCTGTTCTTGTTGAGTTGTCTTGATTCAAGTTACTTAACCCCTACTCACTTAAGGGGGACGTACATCTGGCTGAAATGCACATTGTATATTAATGTATGATTCAAAGGTATATGCAAGGAAACAAGTTACATGTTTGGGTCCTTGAGATGTATCCAATGTTAGGGAACTAGGAAAACCTACCGAAAAGAAACACTAAAGAACAGAAAACTTTAAGCTGTTGAAATATTTTTAACCAGCAAATGATTAATTCTCGTTATTAATACTAAGACATTTTTTTAACTTGGCAACCGTGATACAGAATGGCTTGTCCTCCTCAAATACAGGACACAGAGTGACATTTGTTGCGTGGGTTGGGGTTACACCCATAGAAGGTGCATGTCGCTCTATGCAACTGTAAGTAACAGGGAAAAGAAGGCTGCTGACCTTTTGACCCCCACCCCTTTCCTGTAAGAGGAGAATATAAAGGTATAGGGAGCAGCTGTCCTCTCAGCAGGTGACATATAGGGAGAGGGAGCTGCTGACCTGTGCAATTGGTATGATAGTGACTTCTCCTGAGGCCTGCATGCCCCTATAAGCTGGGGCAGAGCCAACCAAGCATATGATAAATGCACCAGAGGTCACACCAGGGCATTGGCCTGAAACTCCAGTTAGCCTCCCAGGGTTTAACAACTGCCTGCTGTTGGGAGATGGAAAGATGTTGACAGGGACTATATAGAGCTATGAACTTTTGAAGGAAAGGTAGCTTCTGCAAGGTTGGTGTGCAGTGTGCCTAGCTTCATAGGGCAAAGTTCTGCTCATGAGGGAAAGTGTACATGACAACAAACGAGCAAAACTTTTCCTATGTTAACATGGTGTTTAAGCAAACTCAACACTTCCTGTAGCTACTTTTCATAATAAAGGCCCTCATGCATAGAAGTCTCAGTTCATCACAAAGTTGGAATCAAAGACAAACTAAAAATGTGTTTACATCCAGCTAGAGTCTGACTGCAAGAACTCTGCTCCATTCATTTCAGCACAGTTGAATCCAGGTGCAGATACACAAACTGGCATCGCTCTAGTACAGCTGTAGCCTCATGTGGATCCAGAGAAGACACCATTGCATCAACGTTGACCCTGCTATCCCACTAATTAAAAGTGTGGAAGATGCCTTTTCAAACTTTCTGCCCAATGAAACTCTCCTCTTGCTAGTTATAGTTCATTACTTCCAGTATGGATGATGATGTAGTTTGGGACACCACGCACAGTCATTATCAGCAGATCCGAAGCTCTCTTAAGTATTCCAACATCTTATATTTCCCATTTCAGTACCATAAGTGCCCCACTTCTTGGCTACAGTACTGGAGCAGGTGGAAAAAATCACTGGCCTGAGGCTGATGAGGAGCTTACCTGTGTCATGGGTGCGTGCAACATTGTCCTCCATAAGACAGATCCCACTGTTTGTGTTTTTACTGCACTCGTGAGACGGCATACACAGCCATGCTATCGGTAGAACGGGTTTCTATTGAAGTTACAGAGCAGATTGTTCCTTCGATCCTGTGACCATCTCTCTACAAGCTGGGTGAGCTGTGACCCCAGCAAGTGGTCCCACAGGCCAGAGTGAGTGCTACAGGGCTGGAAGCAGATGGCCCTCCTGATGCCACACTGACTCACAGATTGGCTCTAATTGCCAAGGCTGATCATTAGCCCAATGGGTCTGTGGAGGCTGGGGCACTCCATGATTCGCAGGCCTTAAAATAGGGCCTGACGAGGAGCGTCGTGACCTCACACACTTGAACGACCATGCACAACGCATCTTTCTCTCACACACTAGGACACACACAGGCATGAAACGGACACAATCAAACTCTTCAAGGCTGCATATGAAGTCAAAAGAGGTGGAAGGACTTTACCAGGAGCCTCTCTCTGCTTTCCTGTCTGCCTCTCTGACTCACTGTCTTCACAGCAATGCTGACTGCACACTCACGCACACACACACACACACACGCACACCATCACACATGCAGACTCTCTGAGCTCCCCAGGCCATGACTCCATTCTCGGTGACAGTAGTGAGTGTGCTGCTCTGACGTCAGTGGACAGCACTGTAGGTCACGGCCTGTTTACTTCTGTGTGTGCAGTCATAGAGCTAGACTGCTCTCAGATCAGCTCTGCTCTTTAACAGCCCTCAAATCTGTTTTTTTTTATGTACATGTGCTTTGCTGTCAGAGGGAGACACTATAGGCTACCAATGTACTGTATGTGTTGCCCTGGACATGGAATAGAGGCACCAGATGGGTTCAACAGGTGTAGCAGCACTCCACCTACTTGCGCTTCATAGGAGGACCAGTGGTTTTGTTCATTTATGTTTTGTGGTATGGTTTATTTAATTTATTATTTATTTAATTTTATTATTCTGTGTAGATTCAGTGTGTACTGGTCCGTCTGCATGCTCACATGCACACAAGTCAGGTCACGTGAACATGCACGTGTGCCTCCTCGGTTGTGTGAGCACCTGTCTCTGCAAAATCAGCTACTGCAATCTGACACTGGCAACGCTGAAAGGCTGGCTATTTCCTGAAAGTGGAAGAGAAGGCTCACCTCATTTGCCCAGGTCTTAACTCACCCTAGGACAGCAGGCACATCCTCACACGCTGAAGCAGGCAAACAGTCTGCCATGGAGACCCACGGTCTGGGTTCCTGTGGTGGGGAAGATGAGCTGCTGTAAGAGGCAGAGTGGCAACGTTAAAGCTCATTATGTCTCGACTGTTGAGCTGCTGGTCTAGAAATGAAACTTGAGCTGCCCTGCCTCATACATGACTGCCACCTTTGGACACTGCTGGAGACCAGCAGGAGAACAGAAAAGGAGCACAGACATGGGAGTACAATATGTGCGTCTGTGAGACCATACTCAGTGTCTACTGCCTGTTGTTTTGGTGCCACCCACTGTTCGAGAGCTCCAGGCCTGGCAAGTTGGGTACTTGCTAGGTCTCTACCCAGCTGCCTCCACCTTTCTCTCTATCCCTCCTGCTGACTGTGCTAATAGCCCTCCAGTTGCTCTCATCCACTCTTTCCCTAGTGCATGGACACATGCATACGTATATAAACATGTATGCATATATTCATAATCATAGCACACAGCCTTCTGCATATTTCCACCCTATGTGGAAACATTGCTTACAGCTCCAGTAATGAAGTGGAAGCCAATGTTGCACTGCTATTTTTGGGTCATGCCACATTTTACCCTACTTGCCCCTGGTATCTGGAGCAGATTGTATAACTGCAGTGCATGGAGCTGGCTAACATATAATGGAGACTGTAAGTGTGTTAACTTGGCTATAAAATCATGTCCATGAAATGGTGTCTGCAAAGCTGCTTCTTCTTCTTCTTCTTCTTCTTCTTCTTAAGATTACTGACATTAATACATTCTATTTTCTTTTACTCTAAATTAGTAATTCCTGCAAAAGCAAGTTCACAGTGATCATTGCAAATCCACAAACACATATTTAACTTGAATGGTGAACTGACACTTAATGCACTCACTTTCATTTGAGAAAACCTGAAATTATCTCCGTTCATCATTCATCTGTCCCCTCCACTGCCACCCTCAGAACTGGGAGTTGGACATTAAAATGCATAAAAAATTAAAGCTGTTTACTTGGACACTAATGAGAGGAGGCTTAAGTAGTCTAGTTTAATTAGTATGATTGGCTCTACGGGGACCACACAGGCTGGGCCATAACAACTGATTCACTCGGAGCTCACAGGACCTTTTCATACTCTCTGGGTGTCAGAGCTGATGTCAGAGGAGATTGGACTGCAGAGACATGTTGCCTTTACTGATCCCAGGTTGGAAAGGAGCACTGCAGTTAAATGCACTGAAGCAGACCATTACATAAGCACCACTGCAAGGTCAGACATCTGTGTCCTCCCTGTCTCTCTCTATTTAAGTCACCATCATGAACTGCCTTGGATATTAGGGTTGTGAACCAAGACCCTGTCCCATCCACAAACCAGCGCCACTGTTTCCAGAACCAAATACCTTTTAAATGTTTTTGCCTTATCTACTCTGGCAGATTTCCCCTCTCTTTTTTTAAAATGCTTTTTTTTCCCCCCACACCTTATTGTTTCGCTCTCCATTCCTCCTCCTTTAACTACTTTGTGTGTGTGAGTGACTACGAGTTATGTTGAGGCTTGTGTGGAAGCATAATGTGTTTAGATCAGTTCTGCAGCATAGGAGCAGTTTCCTTTTTACTGAAGTGCATGGGAAGGAGTACAAAGAGGAGGTCGAAAGTGCGGCTGCACTTCAATAAAGAGCCTAGTTTGTCCTCTTTGATGCTATGCTGCCATGCACTTCAGCTACAAAGAAACGGCGCTCTTGTCACTGAGAACTGAAGTAAAAGACATTGAGCTTTTCCTGAGCTCACTACACCACATCACAACATCACAGTCACTCACACACAGTGTGCAGCTGTGTGATGTGTGTGCAGAGATTGTAGTTTCAGAGGCTGGAGTTATTTCCAAGTTGAGGATATTTGGAGTACCATTATAATAAAACATATTGAGTATTTTTCTTAATTTTTCATTCATTTAGGGCTAAAGTAATCTATGCAGCTAGTAATATAGAATATAGTAATATAGAAAGTGGTAAGGCAATCTGCAATACATTATGCTAGTTTTGACGGACACAATTGTTAGTATGGATACTGCTCTTCAGCTGAAGGACTGTGGGTCGAGCCCCCTCGTCAGCAAGAATCCACCCTGCTGAAGTGTCCTTGAGCAAAGCACTCACTCCCTACTAGCTCCAGCGAGGCTGGTCTGTAGCTTAAGCTCACCTCACCTCTGACCCTATAGTGGCTTTGCAAGACAAACTGCTCTCCTGAGCAGGCAGACGCATGTTTGTGTGGCGTATGAATTCAGAATCCACTGTAATTTATGCATTTCTATCCAACCTCTTCAAGGTGTAATGGTTACAGTGGATAAGATGATTTGACTTGACATGTCAAACTAATTTTAGTACATGATTATGTCTTGTAAAGGGACAGCGCAGTTATCCTGCAGCGTGGTGGATTTTTGTTCTGTGTGCTTCTGAAAGGTTACCCGGGTTGAAATTTTTACCAAATATGTCTCCTTCCTGGCCTCATCATTTTGTTCAAAGGTGTAAGATACGTGTGCAATTACTACCATAAAGCCAGGCTTTGCTGAGCGCTGGGCTCACTCCACTTCTGTAATTGACTTTTTCTCTCCCCAATCAGAAGCCACAAAGTCTTAATGGCAAAGGATCAGTGTGCCAAATGGTTTCATTACATACAGAAACCATTACCTTTGGCAAAAAGAGAGCCCCGGCTTAGGCAAAGGGACACACACAGAAACAAACACATACACACCCAACCCACACATATACACATACAGTAGTCATATATGATCATATCAGTGAGCAACAGAAAATTGACTATTCTTATCATACTGTATAGAGGGTGTGGGTGTTTGTGTGGTAGAGCCAATATGTTGGCCCTATACTGTATTTAGAGCACTCCCAACAGTATTACGACATATACACCTGAGCGATTTTTTTTTTTTTCCAAGGCAAAAGCTCTCATATGGCAAACCATAGCCGGGCTCATAGCATGAAGAGATACATCATGCCGTGTGGTCAGCTGTTGTGGAAAAGCACTAAATGCAGTTGAGTAGTTGACGTGAGCAGCTGTTATGCTAACCAACACGTCAACCCGTTTCTCAGCAGCAGTATCTCATGATACTGGGATATCATACAGAGGTGTAGCTGTATCTCTGGTGGCCTCAATATTGTGCAGTTTTCAAAGCTGTTTTATTTGTATTCCTTTAATGGTATGTGGCATGTTTCAGTGATATTTCCAGTGTGTAAGTGTTGCACAAAGTCCTTGGCAGTGTCCAAAGACAGCTGTGATTATTATTATTTTTTCTCAACATTTTTCTCAGTTTATTGTAACCATTTGTAGCGTACAGTAAGTGGGATACTGCTGTATTTGTGTTCATATATTTTATTAATGTTCAACCGCAACACATATACAGTCTGTTTATACACATTGCACACATTGTCTTTCTCAGTATGTTATATTTGCACTAAAAGTGACTCTGAAAACCTAGTTTAAAGGCGTACTCCATTTCATGAAGATGGGGGACTCACAAGAGAAAATATTAAATAGTGGCCAAAGTGAGGCATCAGAGGCTAATATATCCTGATTTTTAGTCCCTAGTATGGGTCAAGCTCCAAAAACATTGGATCCTACAATTCCCATAATGCAACGTGTCTTTCATTAGACCCTCCCTCTCTGGTAAATGCCCATGTCTTTCAGACTCCATACCTCCAGTTTGTAACACATGCTTTCTGTTAAAAATCTGTAGTCTCCAAGCAATCATCAGGCCAGATGAGTAAATTAAACTTGATGTGTAAAATCGGCAGAGGGCCCCTTTAAGGGTGTAGTTAAGTTAAAGTGAAGCAGCCTGACTTCCCCAGCTTCCCAAGTTTAACTGAGTTGTCTAACAGTCAAGTTGATTTACAAAAGGACATGTGGCAATACAGGCTAATAAAACAAAGGAAAAAAATATTTTGCTATGAATTTATAGAGCATCTTCATGTAAGCGCTTGAGTTGCTATTTTACTGTTTACTGTTTTTTTGTTGTTTAATTTTTCCGCCGTCTCTACTCGAGCCATTCTGTTTCAAATCCGCTTGGCATCCTGTTCACTGTGTGACCTTTGTGGCGCGTGCAGAGAATCCAAACACTGAAAGAAACCAGACATACACATGGCAAGATTAATTTGAATGATTGACAAGCAACCCAGCTCTGTTAATCAAGTTATGCTTACTCTGATTAGAACCTTAATGTGAGTAAGATAACCCGGTTAAGGTGTTTACATGAGAGTTGCAATAATATGCGTATTGCATTAGTCTGGTTATAATTGAATTATTGGTGTGCATGTAAATGCTCTTTCTCTCTCTCTGGCTCATTCCCAGACACAAGTCTCTGTATTTTATGTGAGGGGAAACCTCTGTGTGTACTGTAGGTCTCCGCTGATCAGAGGAGAGGTGAGACATGAGCATGTGTGCAGCAGTTCATATGAAAGCCACCTGGCTCTTTCCAGCTCTGTGATTTATGCCTTTGATAACAACAACCCAGAGATGCTTTCAACAACAACAAAGTAGCGCTAAAGGATGACAACAATGGGACACTTGTCAGTCTGGAGATGAAAAGATGTCTTGCTAGGTGACTGTCTCTTTTGTTACTTTGATATATATATTTTTTATTTTGTTTTATTTGTGTCTATGTGTTTCTATATATCTTATCAAAGGTTATTGATGAAGCAAAATGTGAAGTAGAGTCAGTTTTCCATCTCTGACAGAATGCCTCTCTCCTCCTGTGAGAAGGCGGCAGTGTGCTTCACTGCCTCTGCTATGACTTATCAACAGACTTATTTCCACTGGCTTGTCCTTCTTACTGTCATACAGTGACAGGAAAAAAAAAACAGATCTTTTGTTGGTTTATTCTTGTAACTTTTAAAAATATTATATGAACTACTCAGTTAAATCGGAGTGTGTACAATCAACCACTACATGTAATTTATAAATGGGGCCACCTGGTTCAACACTTTGGTGTTGGTATTGAACATCAGTGCTTTGATATCTTTGGTATGCTAGATTGCAAAACTGTTATGTAGTAAAACCTATATGAATAATTCATCAATACTCGTATGATGCAAATGCAAAATAGAAAAATCTTTGGATAATTAGAAATTTGATTGTTTTTAAAGGCAAAAAGAACTGTTTTTTTTTTTTAAATCACCCTTCTGTTTGGTTTCCATTTATCTGTTTACAATGAGATTAGCCCAGTTTTAATGGGGAACTGGAACTAACATTAAATTATCAAGACGCATCAATAGTCCATCATTAAATGCCTTTTTGGTTATGGTAGTTAAATTTACATTTTTGCACAAAATTATACATTTTTGCAGCAGAGTTAGCAAGTAATATAATTCATCTACCCAGCTACTGTACTTACTGCAAGATCTTATATGCAAAAAATGAAATAATCTCCTAAAATATGATGCAATTCCATTAGGCCTGCTATTTTACAAACTTAAAATACAATTTATAAATAATTTAATACTCTGAGAGGGACCATTCTTCAAAATACATTTTTAGTTTTTATAGCATCTATAGCTAGTTTTTTTTACTGTTTCTTTGTCACTCTTACTTAACAGTGCAATTAAATAGTTCATGCAATAATACTAGGAGAGTATTTTAACATTGCAGTATTGCTGTATTCATTTAATGCAAGGGATTTAGATTATTTTTCTCCCATTTGTTTTGTTTGCACAAAAGATCTGTTCCTCTGTAACGGTACCGTACGACACTTACATTGATTTAGTGGTGTAGTAGAAAAGCACTTTATTATAGGTGTGGCTATTATGTTTTACCTGAGTATAATATAATCTCATTTCTTGACATATATTTCTTGTCCAAAATATCATACAGAATTTCCATGAGAATGAATTAGACACCCGTGTCCTGGCCTTATTTCTCCCTCAATTTCTCGTTGTCTTTGTCCTTTCTTCTCTTTGTCTTCCTCTTCTACTGATGTGGCTGCTGTCCACCCCTGTTCATCTGTTTCACTCATCTCTGCTCTGTGCTGTTCATCTGTCTCATTCTTTCTGTCTGCCCCCAAAATCGACTAGCTGGAAGGCTGAAAGGCTTGTTCACAAGCCTCTTTTCCAAACCAAGCTACTGTGTTAACCAGCATTGCATGAACTACAGAACTGCACTACAGTGGTAAATTGTAGCATGTCTGGGAATTTCTTTCTCATTTGGTAAACAAAAAACTTTGATGCTACACACTATTTACACTGTCTAAACATTGCGTGTGTAATGTATCCTTACTTCACACCATTTGAGATCTCCACTGAAAATTAAGTCTTAGTGTTGTGCTGCTAGGCCCTATTACTTTTCAGTTTCAGATATATTAAAATGTGGGCATAGGCTACTTTATCCATAGGGCCTCGATAGAATATGAGCTGTCCCTGGGATTCCTCCTGTGTATTAGATAGTTGACAGTCTTCTTATAGCAGAAATGAATGGAGTGCTCTGTGACTGATGGTGCTCCTTTGTCAATGACGGGGGAGCTGCTGCTGGCAGTTTTAGGCCGAAGAACAGTACAGATTACATTAACATCAGTCAAGCTGTTGTCAGACTGGTAGGACATAAATAGGACCTTATTGATGCATAATGCAACAACTTTTCATTGTGACGTTTTCTGAGTAATAGGATCAGAAAGTGAATCTGTGGCTAGAAAGGCAGTATGCCAAAAAAGATCTGCAGAAGTGTGTCAGAAATAGTGCATCAGGGGAAAAATCAGAGGTAATGTTTAGAGTTTGATGGATTTATTAGCACAAGTTAATTTGTATGGGTCACTGTGTGTCAGCCGACCCGGCTTCTTCACCTTCCTCCTGTCCAGGGTTGAATGTCTATACTAGATGAAGTACACATACTCCAATGAATGACTGACATAGGGTACAAATGCAGGCAATCTGGGGCCCAGCGTGGGTGTCTCAGGGCATGGTGACATTTGGTCATTTTGTTTTTAAAATTGTGCAATGCAACTGCAGAGCAGCTTGAAAACATGGTGACATTAGGAGGAATACATCATCAGTGGTCATGATAGGGGCTAGAATTAATTTGACCAATCACATCACCTCATTTTCTCTACTACTTTAAAAGCAGTATGATATTCAGCAAAGTGCTTTGACTATTTTGTAACAGAGAAAACAATGCTTTTGACCTGGTCGGTGAAGGCAGTTGGTGCAAGCAAAAATCCCAGGAAACCTTGACACAAAAATTGCACTGTGCTGTTTGATCACTGTGACACTGCCCCTATTGCGTCTCTCCTCCTACTTCAGTACAGTCAAGTTCACAGAGGGAAAAATACAGGTGCAGGTAGAAAAGAACCGGTGTGTTCCCAAGAAAAATGCCACTTTACAGGCATAAAGCATCTGTATGTGCTATGCACTGTCATGAAAATGGAGCCTTATGTGCTCTGGATGCACATTGTGCTCCTTCTGCACAAAACTGACAATACAATAAATTGGACATGCCATTCTGTTTGTTACTTTGGCTGGAAGTTTATTTTAGGTAGGGAAGGATATGGATACATATAGTTAACCATTGCATCATGTTCTGAATGTTGGTCAATATTTGTAAAGGCTGGAGTTGGATTTGATAGAAAAATATGAGTAAATCTTGGCGGGTCATAGAATACAAAGTCAGTTAAAGCTTTTTGTAGGGAGTGTAGAGAGTTACTACATAGAATTAGCCTGGGAACCAGACGAATCTGCGATCTAATGTTTTATTTGCTCTGGCAGATGTGTCTCTCCCGTTCAGACAGATTTCCAGCCGACCTGGCCCGGATCGAGCCAAAGTTTATCAAATATGGGGCGGGTTTGATATGATGACTGTACAGAGAGGAGCACAGCTGAGGCATTTTCGTACATAACCAAGATGGCAGCTGCTGTCACGTCAGTATTAAATGAACTGGACAGTTGTTCACAGATATATCGAAGCTACACCATCGCAGCTCATCTCTGCGCGCTGTAGTCTGTTTACATTTTTCCGCTGCTCAGCGCTACATCACACGTTTCATTGCTCTGATTGGTTGTAGGTCTATAATTGCGTTCAGAGGCATTTTGGACCACGCCCGTTGACAACGCCCCTTGGAAATCAAAAATGGTACTGAGAGGTTCCAGACTAATTTGCATTTGTGTATTGGTCAGGCTAACATAAGAAGAATAACTTCCGACTGGAAAATATCTGTAGAAATTTGCTACTGTTCTTGTTATATTAAATATTTTTATCAAATGTAATGTTTGTGTGGAGAAAATGTAATTATTGTGATTGGAGAGAGGATGAAATGTCTGTTAAAAATGTTGACAGTCCTCATTTTTCTTTCGGTCTAATCTTTCTTCCTTTCTGCGTGCACTCCTGAAGAAGACTGAATTTCTGTGCCACAGGCTTGAGGAGAGAAAAGCTGAGGACAGTTCCCCGGAGTCCGGACACCAAGGCCCCCGGGCCTCCACAGCTCATAAACAGATGTGTCCTTGTCCCCAGCCAAGCGCAGCCACTCAAGTGGCAAAGCAGGGGCCCAATAATTGTGAAGAATTGAAAGCTAAATATTGGCTTTATCTCCTCAGTAATAAAAGGGCCATGAAATTGATTTAATGCTGCAGCGCTTCTCTTGGGTGGCTTCTTACAGCGTGAGCACAAAACAATGAGCAGCAGCCATCTATTAATTAACCCACCTAATCCTGCAAAGTTAATCTCTCACCACAACTTTGCCCGCAACTAACTTCCAAGCCAGCGGGTCTATTGGGGGTGTCATGACAATGGCAGCGAGGGTAAGATAGATTCAGCACTTAGGAAAGGAGGGAGGGAAAATGCGGTGGAGAGTGCTGCATGAAACGCTGTTCCGCACAGCAACCGTGGGGACACTGTAAGTGGAAATGCAGGGGTGCATGGCCATCATTAGCATAGTATCAGAGTTAATTTGTGTTTTTGTGAAAAGAGGCGGAGAATATCATTTGAGCTGTTGGAATCAGTTCCTGGTGTGGTGCGGCTGCAGTGGCATAAATGCAGCTGATTTTAGTTTTCCTTTATTGTATTCTTTTTCTCCTGTCACCATGCCGCTTTAGTCCCGTATTCTCTCCTGAGCTGTTAGATAGTGGCATTTCTTTCTCTTCTTCACCTGCCTGCCGATCGCAGCATGATGGCACCTCACACCCAACGCACACATCCATGGTCATATTGTGTTGACAGAGTTGTGAATTACCTCCTTCTCAGCCGGCTGATGAAAAGCTATGTGTTTTTCTCTTTGGCTGCAGCTCATCTGACCCTGCCCTCTCACCTCCTCCCCCTCCCTCCCTCTCCCTCCCTCTCATCAGTCTTTTGCCCCTCTTCGTGGAATAGCAGTACAGGGCTGAGTCGGAAAATAGGTCACCCGCTAGTGCTGCTCTCACCTCCACAGCATTCAAAAAATGTCCTGTGCCTGACGTCTAAACCACAGTCTCCAGAATATGGCCAAAACATAGAAGAAACACACACATGCACACACATTCAGCTAAAGAAGAAATCAAGAAAAACTTAAATTGAGGGAATTTGGAGATCTTTTTTTTTTGCTAGTGAGGAAAGCATTTCCTGTGGAGATAATTTTAGGAGGCTGATTAGGCATAGACGGTGTTGAGCCCAGAGTGAGGAATCTCATCACCACTAATGACGTGCCATTCCTGTGCTGAGAGAAGAGCCCAGGCCCTGGGCATAGACTAGCCTCTGTCAGCCACCTCTAGCTACTGTGTTCATTAAGGCCAACAATGTAATTACTATTCAGAGATACTGCTCTGGCTTAATTACAGACTGATTATTAGGCTGATATTTGTTGGAATAATCAGACCCTAAAGAAGTGGATTTATATTTGCATGGTATTTAGGTCTTATTAGTGTATCGTAAACTGACAATTTGGATAGATTTGTGAATGCTAGACATACTTTTAAAGCTTAAAGCTTCAGAAATCTCATCGTTGGAGAACTATAAATGTTTACCTTAGGCTAATTAACAAGAAAAAAGCACAAGAGACTTGTTCAACAGATTGAAGTCTCTTCTGAATGACAAATCATCCAACAGATGTCTCCATCTGATTGTGGGAAATGTTTTTCTACTGTACATCTTCTAACAGAATAGCCTGACAAAAAGATGTGGAATGCTTTGCCTCTTGCATTACAGTGGATGATTCTGATTCCATAGAAACTCACAGTAATTGGGAGCACTCCCGAACAAAACGCAGGGATATTCCCCAGAGGTAGGGCTGTTATGCCCATATCTATGCAGCTCTGAAGTGGCTGTAACCTTTGATCCAAAGCATGTGACATAAACACCCTCCAGAGCCAAATGCTTTCACAAATATAATCAGGGACTTGGTGAATTGTGAAAGTCAGTTTACTCACAGTTTTATAGATGAACATTTAGAGGATATTGGTTTAAAGTACATTTTTGATAAATACTCTAATATGGTCACTCTAATGTAAGTTGTGTTTATGTAGTTTTAAATCATAAAACTATAAATATATTGATATTTGCCTCATGATGCTCATGACAAATATGTTGAAGCTGCAGTTGTCCGTTATTTTTATTTGAATCTAATATTTGGTGAGATGCTCATGGCTATTTTTTTTCTGTGTGTGGATCAGTGGGTCTGCAGGGTTCTGAATATCACAGTGGGTTCAGTAAGAGTCTGCTGATAGATGTCGCCCTGACATGAGCCCTCGTCTCTGACAGCTATAGTTTTATCCCGTAGCTCAGTGCTGATATCAACATTCTCCTGTAGCTCTGGGGCGCACTCATCCATGTGCAGGAAGTGATGTATGTGTGTATGTGTGTGTATGTGCCTGCAGGCTTCCCAGCGACAGCATACGGACCGGTGGCGGCAGCGGCGGTAGCAGCAGCGCGTGGCTCAGGTAGGGGGGCCCGTGGAAGAGGCGGCTACTTGGCGTACCCACAGAGCACAGGGCCAGGTAAACGCTCTGTCCATGTTCTGTGTGGCTGCTGCTCTCTCCAACTTCTCCTGCTCTGCTTCTCCCCATAGACATATTCCCCCGAGCCCACATGCACACACTCGGCAGTTTAGACTGACTGCATTATACACACATACAGTAGAGATTGTATCCAAGATCTCTATTTATACACGGGGCTTACACTATAAAAACTGTTACTTTGATTTGACTCCAAAAAAGTGAGGCAACAACCATTTTTTGTTCTTTTTGTTGGTATTTTGAGTTGGGAAAACTCAATAATGTAGAGTAACTGTAAGACTAAAAGTTGAGTACAGTATACATTAAAAAGTCAAGGAAATTAGTTCACCCAACATATGAATTATATCAGACTTGATTAAATTGAATAAAATTTAAGAGAATTGCTGTGAAAATTGAGTTGCATCAACTCTAATAGTAAATGTTTCACTTTTTTACCAACTCTTCTTTTTCACTTCTTCCCTTTTTTTTTATACATTGAATAATTAGTTTGCATTAACATAATTCACATTTTAACAAATAAAATTAAACTGAAAAACAACTATCATAATGTTAACATTCAATCATTTATTTTTAATAACCAAATGCACCAACTAATTCTTGTTAGCATCACTAACTCCCTGTAACACAGCAGAGTACATTTAAACATTGTTTAAACTTAAACATGTGAACATAACTTCTGAGACAGAAGAAGAAAGAAGAAAAAGGTCTCGTTCCCTCCACAAAAAATACAGTTTGACCCTGCAATATGTTTAATATCAGTTTCTAAAATACCTAACCTCCATAAAACTTCTGTTAAGCCATTTAGTTAGAAAATACAGCTTACTTAAAAACCTCCGACACCACACTCATTCTGGAACAAACTTCACTAAGCTTTACGTACAGACACTACACAGCACTGACACATTACTACTGTAGCGTCCCAAGAAAGTTGTCAGTATATCAGTTTTCAAAATGACAAACCTCTGAAAAGACACTCATGAGTGCAGCTCAATGACTCATTCAGAAACAGTCCATTAAACCATGAACTTCAAAAAATTCCCTACACCATTAAAAGAAAAAACTTTAAGCTCCACACTATACCCCACATACTGGAACACACAGTATAAACACAAATACTTAAGTAAACAGTAAAAAGAGCCTTGCACTAGCTATGCCAGCCCAACAGCCATGTTTGATTATCCAAGCCATACAATATAAGCTTTATATATAAGGCAACAATATACAAAAGCAGTTAAAGTGTGTTTCTTCTATAATCTTTTCTGAATAAAATGATGCAGGCCTGAGTCGAGACTTGGGATTAAATGGCCTACAACAAATGGCTGCTTCACCCGCTAGTGCAAGCAATAATAATAAAACACACATGCAATGTTAGTATGTACTCACAAGTCCATGGGATGTTACCTGAAGCATGAGCAAGGGAAAGATGGAGAACAGACGAGGAATGGTGGGGAAAGGCTGTGAGTAGATTTCAGGCTGGACGCTGCAGCAGTCCAACACGGTCCTCTGGCTGGTGGCACAGTTCAGACATCTAACTTACTCCTCACAGAGTCCAAGGAGAGTTTCCTGGTCCTCTCTGTCTAATGAATGCCCATCACCTCAGTCAATTTAATCAAATCAAAAGCTTGCATACTACTGTATATTCTACTGACGTAGTTAACTTTAGGTCTTAGTTATCAACACACTACTAATACACAGTAACATTGGCTGCTATCACAGTGAAAGCTATGCTAATGTCACTAGCATGCTAACGCGCTAATAGCACAACAACTTTTACAAACTGCATCGAATTGGTACAGTATTAAAAATATACACACGTGTATTGACCTTCTGCGGATTGCAATAAGTCTTCAACCAGGTGGTGTTACTCTCCGTTAACAGAAGTTATAGACCTATTCAGCCTTACTCTGCCAACATCAACTGTGTTCACATGGCTACGTCTGCTTTGTGTCTGACTAGCCTGCAGCTCACCCTGTGGTGTTATCTGTACAACTTGGCTTAAACTTGGATTAAAACACTGAAAAAGAGTACTTGCGTGTCTTAAATAGAGTACATTTCCTGGGAGACTGCATGCAAAACTGACCCCAAGATTCAGCACTGCCAGCTAAACAAGCTCAAACTGGTTCTGTCTGCAGTCATCATAGGAACTTTTGATTTAAGCACTTTCATGGAGTTCTGTGAACTCAATTTATTACAAAGTTTTAGAAAAAAAAAGTCATTACAGGAAATAATTGTTGATATCTTGTCAATTTTTAATCATGTGCAATTTATATAAACACACATAAAAGGATAATTAGTTTATTTAATGATATCTACATTTTAAATGTATGAACTGTACCAGTGAAGGGCGTTTTACAGTGTATGCAATTGTAAATTTCTTAAAGGCATAATCTGTTTATTTCTACCATAAGTAGGAAAATGTATCAACATATTCTAGCCTTTCTGGATCCCAAAAACATGATGCAAATTTGGATAAATTAACATGTGAATTTGACTCATTCATTATAATATAGCACAAATTACTCTTTAGACAGCTTAAATCTTCCCACATGGAAGTTCCTGGAACAAAACCTTGCATCAAACATTTCGAGAAATAGTACGAGTTCAATGAAATGTGGATAGGTGATATTTGGAAACTAGGCAATGCATTTACACTTTTTCTAAATATCTGAATTCCAGAAGAACATTTTCTTTTCCAGATAAGAAATTCGTTTTCCTTGTCATTTGATATGATATGTTAAGATCGCCATCCATGGTAAACTAACCTAGTTATTGTAAAATGTCAAGTTGCTCAGTGTTTTAGTACAAAGGTGGATTGTCCCTTAAAATAGTAGTGAGTAGAAAGCAACTAAGTATAAGTAGCAGTAATAGTCAGCCAATTTACACTAAAGTCAGTCATGTTCTCTTCTTTTCTACCATTCTTCCTTACTTTTTCATATACTTTTCTATCTACCTGTTATGACCTGATCATTTTAGAGTCACAGCACCCTGAGCCTTGGACACCTTACTAATGATTGTTTGCCATGTTGTTGCTACACCAATTCTTCTGTTGCACTTGTATGCTACAGTACAATATATGAGTAGAAATTAGATAATAGAAATAGAAAGATTCGTCAGTGCCTCTGTGTTGGCACACTCTCCATTAAAGCATAATTACAGTACACACCTTATTCACATACAGGCGAATATCTGCCAAAAGATTTGTTCCAAAAACAGGATGGCAAGTCTTAAACACAGCATCGATTGACTTGTTGGCTTCATTTAGACATCCTGCCTTTTCCACCCTGTAGATCATTCAATAGCTGTCAATAATAGCTCCCCTGACTGAACACACAGCCTCTAGGCTGTAGTGAAGAGTGTCTTTCCTAATCAGACATACTATTAGAAGCTTGTTGGTGAAAATCTGTTTTAATTGTAACTCAGATGTTGTCTGGTTTGTGCATTCACTCACAGATATAGAGTCAGTAGACAATTGCTGTTTAATGCCGTGTGCTGTGATACCTGAAGATGCACACACTTGCACATGAACACGCAGACAGCTACAGTACAAGTGGCTGTAGTGTATGCATACTACCTACATGTGCACACACACATACAGACAAACAAATTCACCCACCTGTCCTCATTTGCACTTAATTCAAATCAACAGAGGGAACACTGGAATCCAATCAGATGCTCTTTCTTTCACATCGGGCTATTTGATTTTGCATTTTCAAAACAAACAATTTGCCCAACAATTGCAATGAACATCACTAAGAAGCAGGAATGTTGATTTGGGGTTAGCAGCAGCCAGGAAGCAAGAGACGTGATGGCAACCATTATGTACAGTTTAATTCTGACAGCTGCAAATGGAAGGGAGACAAGCAAATGACTATGAACAGGGGGTGAGGGGAGGAGGGAGTTGGAGGGTTAGAGTGGTAAACAGTGACATCATGGGCCTGTTTTAGAGTACTTAAACAGGCAGTTTTAAGGAAAATATCACTCAGTGAAATCTCCATGCTTCCTCACTAAATGTCACAATCTGTCTGCAAATCAAGAAAATTATCACAATAACGGCAAGAAAATCTGTAATACGAATGTGATTTGACTGAACTCTAAAATCTGTAGGTTGTTACCTAAATCAGCTGTATCCTGTTTTATTGTTACCATTTATCAACTGTTCTATTCTCTAGAGAAAAGCTTCACCAATGTATCTTGATGATATAACGTGCAGTCCTTCGTTCTGTGGTTTATGGCTTTTTGACCGAGTGAAATTTTTTTTTATGATTTATTAAGTGTTTGAGATGATGCAAATAACATACTACATGGAATAATAGATTCAGTGGTCTCTTCTCACTATACGGACACAGACGGAAAAGAGGACACAGATTGTTTAGGCTTGACCTTTCTCTCTGTGTAATGTCTGGGGATGTTGCTGCATCTCCGTCCCATCTTACAATTTAATTTGCAGCACACTCAGCCCAAAATCAAGTCAGGAATAACAATCCTAGTGGTTTCATTTTTTGCCAAATTCTTTAATTTTTAGTGCAGACGAGGGTTTTGGGTGGTTTTTTTGTAAAAAAGCCTTATGTGTGAAGTAAGGGTGGATTCTTTGTGCTTTGACTCCACCTACAGTTCCCATAGAGCACCACGTATTATATAGTTACCCAGCAGGAGGGATACAGGGGTGGTGGAGTGTCACCTAAATTGACACTCAAAACAACAGACGTTAAATGTAAAAAAAAAAACAAGATCAACTTCTTAAACATCCCTAGATATATCTCATGAAAAACTATATTTTGACACTTGACCCACATTTATTACTTAGATTTATGCTTCTTTAAAAGGAACCTTTTTGCGTAGACATTGCCTTTGTGTGGGCTGTGACGCTTGTTTGTCAGCGATACACACAGAGACGTGTTGTGAGAATGTGGAAGACATTTTCCATCCCTGCCAGAGGGCACTTTCACCCTACTCCCAAAGCTCAGAAAACAAAATGACAGCATGCTTACTTCCCTCTCTATGACGGACCACTGCTGAAGGTGTATTTTGGACTTCTCACTGTGGCCTGCCACTTGCAGCAAACTATACCCTGGAGGCAGCCATAGTTGTGTACCATAACAAGAATAGTTACTGAAGACGTAGTCTCTGCACCGTCTTTCAAACTTTGCTAAGATACTGTAAATCCTACATATATGTAAAAATGTTCTTTAAGCTACAGAGAAGGTCTTATTGCTTATTTTTACATTTCCAAAATTTGAAAACTGCATCTCTTGCAGTCTAGTACAGTATTTATCTAGTATATTTACATTTAAATACTACACAAGAGCTCGTCATACTTTTCTTACTAACAAATACTGTAGTTTCCTTACTGTAAAAGAATGCAGGTTATAGTTTTTACAGCTTGTAACCATAGACAACTTTCTCATTTTAAGGCAGGAAAAAGTGAGTTGTGGATACTTCTAGGACAGGCTAGGCAACATGTTTTATTTAGTAAAAGTTGAATCCAAGGTGGTGTCAGTCCAGATCCTTTTTGAAGAGGTGGATCTTCAGTCTGTATTTGAAGATGGCAAGGTATTTTGCTGCCCTGATCTCTACCAGGAGCATGTTGCACCACTAAAGAGCAAGAACAAGGGCTTGTCTTGACACATGTTTGTGAGGACATTTGAGATACTATGGCTCCAGGCGAGAAGCATATCAGAGAGATGTGGCTACTGCACAGAGTTGATCATCGCCTGGAGGTAGAGAGGGGCTGGCCCATGCTTGGCTTCATAAGCTGGTACCATGGATTTGAACCTGAACTATTACTACTACAGGGTACTGCTGGAGGATACAAAGGGCAGTCACATTATATCAGCAGGAGGGGCTGAACATCTGCATAGTAAATCAGCAAGGAGGAAATTGCTAATTTGGAGATGACTAATGCATGCACCATTACATGGGCTGCATTTTGGACTGCTGCTGATATGAAGGATGGACCTGCATAAATGAGCCACAGTTGCCACTTTAAATGAGATTGACAGGTAGTTGATACATTAACTGAATGCTAATAATAGACATTTATGTCAACAACAACTTGCTTATTGATATGCATACTGAAAAACATCATCCTGAAGACTTTAAATGAATGTCCAGCTAATGAAATGGAAGGTCACTAATGTGCTAATTTTTTAAAAGAAGGCAAGTTATCATTCAGTTTTCCTCATTTTAAAGTAGACTTAATCTCCTGTGCTATAGGATTGTCAGATAAAAACAGAGAAAAATGCAAGTGATGTAGATGGTTCTGACAGTCCAGGGAACTTCACAGGCCCCAGTCTACTCTGCTTGAGTGTTTTCATGAGTCCCTCTGAGCTTTCTGGGAAGCTCAAATGTCAGTCTCAGATCTCGGCTCTACCTGCAGTGTACACAAAGCCTCATTCAGTTGCTTTTAGAGGTCTGGGTACTTGCTATATACAGTATGTCTGATATGACTCAGGTGTTCAAAACTGAAATAGAGTTGGCTGTGGTCAGTGTTGTGCAGACATTGGACTGCAGCATAAATTGCAGAGGTGTCTCTGCCAGTTTTTTTCGGGACTCATGATGGTCTTCACATGTTTTCGAACCCTCAGTGGGTTGTTCCTCTTCTTTGTTCTTTTCTCTATTTTACTCATCTTGCTTCTTCTCCCACCTCTTTTTCTTCACCAATGACAAGAAGGAAACTCATGTGACAGACATTTCTAAATTAAGATCATTATCAATTTCCTCCCAACAAGCTCTGTGATCATCCGCAGTGCCTGAGAGGAGACCAGGACTGGCTGTGTGCACTGGTCTTAATCAATCTGGCTCTTAGTGAGCTCAGGTCCATTTGTCCCAGATGCTAATCTGCAGAGCTCAGCTCTGAGGCCGGAGGCGCTTTACATGTATTTGGTGCAAAATAACATGAGCAGCCACGCCAAGCCCATCCTGCTTGGGTTTTTGTTCAAGGCCCAGGGAAAGATGTGACACTTCGGGGAGGGCAAAGTGTCCCTTTGCGCCTCCACCACGAAGCGGTGGCTCTCACAGCTGTGGATAGCAGATGCTCTGAGGTTACAGACACAGGCCTTTAGGGACATCACCACTCTGCCCTCCAGGGGCTGCATACGTAACACACTCTCCAAAGAAAACTTACTGAAGGCTTAATGGGAGTATTTTGTCATTAGACCTTTAAATTCAGTTATGAAAAAGAGTATGTGTTGTATCCTTCCTAATCAGTACAGGCTTTTCTGCATCATTTGCATTATACTGTACATTTATTTTGAAATGACACTATTACATACATTAATTTTATTACATTTTAATGACTTTTTTCACTTATGTGTAATTACATACAGAAAAGTCAATTGCATAGTTTTCTGCATACCTGCTTCAATACACATGATAACATTATATATAATTTTATGAGATAAATGCCTCCAAATTAAGATGCAAGAAGATTTGGCATTCTAGTAACATACTATATCTGAGTGAGTGTTGCTGTAAAACAAAATTCCTCTTCCAGTTCGTCAATATTTTCCTTCCCTCTGTATCTAAATGACCATTAGATGTAGCCAGTATCACCCTCAGATTTCACTCATAGTGAGTCGTAGATTTCTTCAGACCACATAAGCCTGACCAGACATGTTTGAAAAAATGTGTTCAACCAAAAGGCCAGGGCTGTCAGCTCTGAGCCTGCTCACAATAGGATAATCTGTGCCGACTGTAGATAACTGAGTGCCCTTTCTCACTCAGTCCCAACTAGACCAGATCCCACACAGGTTAAAATCTGCATTAAAATCATTTAGTGTGCAAATTAGCACTGATTTACTACACTGTTGCACATTGCTTTGCCCATGATTCGGTGTTCATATTCCCTCTTCCTCTGTAACTTTCCACAATCATTCCCCAACCAAGGTTGAAGGTAAATATAAATCAGTAGATCTGTTGAGTTTGTCCATTACTGGAAAGAACAGCAAGAAAAGGGAAAAGCAGGCATGAAATGAAAAGTAAAAAAAAAACAGAGGCCTGAGTATGGGTGAGTAAATGCAAGAAGAAATCATCTGTTAAAATTAATTAGCCAAGCTTCTCTGAACACAAAATGACAAGACATTAAATATGTATTATTTATGAAATGTCTGTGCTCTCTGAAAAGGGTGTCTAGTGCTGTTAATTACTCAGCCATTCATTCAGAAAAGATTATTTCAAATGGAAAGTGAAAGCAAGGCTAGACAGCAAAAGAGCTGTTAGTTTCTTTCACGCTATTTTTAAATGACATTGGTGAAAATGGAAAAGCTAATTATGGTAGCTCTAAAATTCAAAGCTAATTTGAGAAGCAGCATGTCAGGTTTATTGACATCTTCTGTAGAGGGATGTGGTTTGATGGCCACCAAGGAATCTCACTGGTGCCGCGAGGGAAAGGGAGGAGCGACTGCATGAAAAATTATTCCTTGCAAAGATGAAAATGCCTTTTGGTAATAGATTTTTATATACCCCCAATTCCCAGTATTCCCTATTTGTTGACTGTAGAAATAACCGATCTATTTATGCACTGTATATTCAAAGAGTCGACTTATAGACGATAAGATGATCAGAATTCAAAATAAAGGCCTTTTTAACTGATTGCAGTGTCTGCAAACATTACTGATTTTACAAAGCTTTAACAGCATCAAAATATATTACAAATACAGGTTTTGTTGTTGTTTAGAGTACGTCCCCGCATTCAGTTAATCAATTTAAGGGTCATTGTTTTGTTGAGTTTTGTTAGCATTTGGATAACAGATTGTGCCTTTAAAAGGGTGTATGTGTTAGTTAATACGTTGAGTTTCTGTGAGATTTAAAATAAGGATAATCACATACTTGGATGCAGGACACTGGCAAACTTATGAAAATATTTTTCACATCCTGAAGTCCAACAGGCCCAGGGAGCATGACGCTATATTTTATCATCAGCGTGATTAGTTTTATTTTCCAACTAGTGAGAAAAAGAGCAGCAGTACTTTCAAGGTTTGTGGTTCCTCCTTAAAGGCAGTCACCTGGCAAAGTGGGAACCAGAGCAGGGCATTTATCCACTTAAAGAGAGCCACCCCGATGATGTCAGTAACAGATGACTGCAAGACACTCCCCTCTCCATCGCCTCACAGCCAGCTTTGGTCACTGAGGGCAGAAGGGAAAGAGAGTGGGGGTAGGGGAGATAATTACCAGTATAAATGAAGCCCTGCGAACGATTCGCACTGCTGGGTCCCCTGATCTAGTCTCCAAGGCAACCTCAGCACGCTCATTTGTTTTGTAGATGAGTAATTACATCCAATTAGTGGCCAGTGGAAAAAAAAGAAGTCCAAGAAAGGCCCATTGTTCTGGATAGATTGTGTGAATATTAATAGTGGGAAGGTCTGAGGCACAGTGATATGATCGGTGATACTAATGCAGCTGTGGGCACGCTCTGCCCAGTCTCACCCTGCATAACAGATCAGATAGCCACTGATGAAAATATATGGCTTGGAGAATGTGTGCCTGGGTGTTTGTGCACGAGTGTCTGAGTCGTCCTCTTGTCCAGCTGCCTCGATCCGGCTAACAAAGACTGTTTCTTACCTGAGCCTGCCACACCTGCAGACAATGCAGCGGCATGCAGTTTCTGAAAATTTCTCACATTTCATTACCTGGCTAAATGTTTTATACAATCTAGATCTCTTGACTTCACCTTATTACAAGAAATACTTACTGTACAGTGTATGCGGAACATTTTTACTGTATGTCACCACTCACCAACTCCTAGTGCTGCCCGATATGTGATAGTTGATAGATTGAATGGGTAACTTACATAAACTTGGTGTTTATTGTCCTTGGGAATTCGTTATTGGTTTAAATAACACTTAATGAGGTTTTAATTTGCGTAAAGCTGGGCAGACACTGTACAGATTACAAACGCAACAAATTTTTGAATCGGGCTAAATTCATCATCAGAAATTTCCATCTGCTGTCTTGTAGTTTGAGCAGCTCCACAGTCCGATTCCCCATCGCTGCTGTCAAAAGATGCCTTACAAACTTTAGTTAGCTTGTTTTAATATTAATGGAGTAGTATTTGACATGTTGGCGCTCAAACTGCAGTGTGCTGAGATATAAAACTGAACTTCGCTGGAGAACTGACGGACCATCTTCCAGCCATCTGCAGCTCAATTGTTTTCATTTTTTTCTTCTTGCTTTCCGTTCATAATAGAATTTCACAAAGTAATGCTGCCTTGAGGACATGGTCGTCTTGTTTTCATAAACTTTATTGAAATTGTCAATGGACAAAACCGATCGGGGGTTCTGTGTTTACCACGTCGTGGCCGGTCAATTGATCTGTACAGTGTAAGCATAAAAGTCTCAGGTTCTGGCAGAGCACAAAGGCCAATTAAAACCTGTAATGTGAGTTAACACAACACACAAGATTAAAGAAAACGCAGTGTCCGTCCAGCTTAATATGTGGTTCAGTTGCTTACAATTAGAACCAGATCTCAAATGTCCTTGTCCAATTTTGACAGTTCAATAATCTGTTGCTAACAGTATTTTGATTTAATACCAATAATACACATATTTTAATGTGGAATTATTATGTCACCAGTCTGCATCATCAGCGAATCAGAAACATCTTCTCCTTTTATGAGTACAAACTTCCTTTATGTTCAGTTTGCTATGTGCACATAATCTAACCCCTTCAAAGATGTTGCAACTTTTACCAAGAAGAGGTTTGATCTTTTGTCACAACATGGTTCATGGTCAATGGTTTATTATATGAAAGCAAATTTTGCAAATATGGTCACTAATGAAGCATAGTGAAAGTTATAAAACTGATCAAATGGAAAGTAATGCCTGTTTGGTTCCTGTCTCTACACTGTTCTAAACTGGTGACGTATTTGGGATGGCTCCTTTATGAATTCTCAATAACATGGTTTGAGCTATTGTCAAATGTTTTTTCCCCATTATAATTATTCCATTGATCCAGTTTTCCTCATTAGCAAGACCAATCAATTTTCAGTGACATTTGTCTAAGTGAAGTAAATGGAATGATTGGTTCTTGAGCTTTGTTCAGTGTGTCAGGCATTATGTGACGTACGTGGGAAGCCTGCCGTATTTGGAGCCTATAATTTGATGAGTGGGCAGACAGCCCACAAGTGGTGAGATCAGAGTGCTAAAAAGCATTGGTGGAGAGAAACATGGCTGGTGCTTACATTCCATTTGGCAGAAGTGGACTGTCTCACTCTGAATGGTAGAGGTGAAGTGGCTTTGAATGGCTATTCGCTCCAGGACCCAAATAAAAAAACAAACACACAGCAGGGGAAACCCAGCATGGAAAAGCCGGTGTCACCAATCTCAGTCCCTCCTGAGTAGATTAGCTCTGTTATCAAAGAGGTGTGAGAAGGAGCAGTTTCTTTTAATTGCACTCTTTATATGAGCAGCTTGTCACAGATTAAGAGGACAAGCAATAAATGTCAGCACGACTTATTGCTGAAAGACATTTTCTAAACTGTTGATAATCCACCATCTGTGTCAAAGAGAGAATCATTCGAAGAGGCCAATCTGAGACGTGCTTATAGTGCTTAGTGCACTTCAGAATGAATCATCAATAAACACCAATGTCTCTGTATCTCATTCACATAAAAACCTTATCATCTGTTGCTATTGGTAAAAGAAAGAGGCTTTAAATTAATTATTGATTGGTGCACTTTCTGTTTCTTTTCATTTAAATGACAAAAGCTTCCTTCAGGTACGTCGACGAAGAATTGTCAGTTTGAAATGAGAAATGTATTGACCTGTGTTTTAATGATTCTTCGGTTTTATCTCACTCCTTAATGATTGCAAGAATACATGGAGGACACAGGTCAATTATGCAAAAGCCAAAATATCAAAGCTGTGGCCTTGCTGTATTTTGTATTTATTGTTATTGATCCATTTGAATCAAGTCAAGGCATTAGATTACATGAGGAGGTTTTAATTGCATCCTTTCAGGGAGAGATAGTATGTATCAATAATTGTACAGCTAATGTATAAGATACAGCTGAGCGTATCAAATACGGACTATATGCCAAGGGGGCCTGGCCACATGGCAGGAGCTGCTGGGGGGGAGGGCAGGGAGGGCCAATTAAAGCAGACAAAATGCAAGGATGTAACCTAAAAATGGTGTAACACACCACCAAGCTATGCTCAACAATCTGGACATTGACTTTGACAATGAAAAAGTTGATTTCCACAATGATGGAGTCCCCTCCCCTCCCCCACCCTATACTGTATCTCCCAGGCCTCCCCGATTATGGGTTTTACTCTGCGCCCAGTGACCAGAGGGGGGGGCCCTGCTCCTTTGCTGACTATGGCTCCCTGGGGCCCCAAGCGGCTCAGATGCTGCACAGTGAGCATGCCACCTCCGCCTGCAACTCCCCCCTCCAGCACCTACACAGCCCGGATCAATTTAAGAACCCAGGTTTGTATATGTGCATCTATCTCATCCACTTTTTGGACTTTTCAGTTTGATTCATGACATTATTCCATGCAGATGATCTAATCTTTATTTTTTATTTTTTTACATTTCCTCTTGCTTTTGTTAAGGAAAGAAACAAATCCCACTCCCCACCCCCCCTTCAGATAAACTCTATAAAAAAAAAAGTCTTGCTGACAAAATAGCATTGCATGTTCTTCCTCCTTTTTTCCTTCCAATTTTTAATGTAGATTTTCTGTTTCTTTGTGAAGTTGTGTTCCAGCCCCTGCTTGCACATAAGGGGCCGACACATACAGAATCTAATCCTTCATTTGCATGTGAACAAAATAACTACTGATGATGTCTGAGAGTACACTCTCTAACAGAGCTGAAGTTTATGTGAATTTTGAATAGCAAGGGAACAAGTTAAGTGTGGGAGTGTCATTTTTTTAGTCGAGCCCTTTAAGTATTTTAAGTGTAAGAATGATTGCTCATGTTATTAGTGTGTGAAAGTCAAACTAGGAAATCTGTAGAAATGCTGTACAGTGTTAGACACTTAAAAGACAACATTTTTGCATAATACAGCCATTACTCTACAACACAAGCACATTTTCATCTTGTGTGTGCTTTTTCTGATGTTCTCTTATCTACCTTATGTAATCAGAGCTTTCAAAAGCCAGGGAGGAGATTCCACTGACAAATAAAATATACTGCACGTTGACATTTCAATACCTGCATGCAATGCAAAAAAAATGTTATAAGTTCATGCTATTTCAGACAGTAGTCTTCAGAATTAACAGCTGTTTATTGAATACTACAGTGTTTATATGTTTATCTAGTTTTTTTATTCTGATAGTTATATCCTCATTATCATGTTTGCACTGACATGACGTACCACCAATGTTTATTTCATGTAAAGCAGTTGTAAGTAAAGGAGGTCTAGTTTAGTGGAGTGCCTTCGTGCGATGTGGGAGATGTGCCAGTGACAGTGTTGACCTACACACAGCGATTAGGTTCCCGGCCTCTGGAGACTTGCATGCCCCTGCTGGGCTTAAATCCTGCCATAGCCTTTAGTCTTGTGCCTTCACTGCTCTGTCTCCACCTCCATTTCACAATAATAGCAGCAAAACAATGTTGAAAACAAAAGGGGTTGTCCTCTCACCCTTTTTGGCCAATAAAGTAAAACTGTAAGTGTGGGGCCAACTCTCCCCGAATGGTTAAAGTGTTGGCCAGCTGCCCCAGGCAGACGTTGGCATTTCCTACAGACTTCAGCACAGCAAATAGTAAAAAAAACACTGACAGGTTGCATAGAAACAACTACGCAGATGTGATTATCTGGAGTTCTGAAGGGTTTCTTGTTGGCCTGCTGTTTCAGTATCTTTGTCGAAATATTTCACTGCAAGTGTGGTAGCACTACAGACATAGTTCACCATACTCTTTACTTCCTATAGATCTGTTAAGCAGTGTGAAGTGTTTTATTCCAAACAGCTGCATGGCAGGAGGAAGATTATTACTACTTTACATCAGTGGAAATACACACACACCAATGCCATTGTCTCTGTTGATTTTTGAGGCCTGGTTATGGCATGTTAATTTACATTATAGTTGACATAACAGTAGAAAGGGTTTGTGTCACAAGTCACCTCAGATTTTTTAGCAGCAGCAGCAGCAACTACTGTAATACACTCTGTTGGACTCTGTTGATGCGTGGTTGTTTTTTGTTTGAGTTTTGCTTGGTTAGTAAAGCACAGGTTTGTCTCACCCAAGAGGACACGTTGAAATCCTGAGTGAGTCAACATAGCTTGATTACATTGTAACACAATTTATGTGCTGGTTGTCTGTGAAATAGACTTTATATTTGTAGCCAACCTTGACCCTAATGATATGAAAATCAGACGGCACATTACACAAAGCAGAATCCCAATCGTACTGTTTATTTGGATGTTTGTTTTAAGTAGATAAGAGCGAAAATGGATGGTTTCCAGGAAATATAATTGATTTTTGCATACATTAGGTGGCTTATGATGATTACCAGCCGTAGGTCATAGATTACCCATATTTCATTTATCATGTCATTACTGTTCAAATGCTATGGTGAGAAGCCCTGCTCCTCACAAAGTGCCCAGTCCACAGGTGGAGATTGTGCCACACAGATTCCTAGCCTGAAAGGGAGAATAGGAGAGTTATGCAGTTTGATGGCAAATCTCATTGATAAATGCTTTTCTCTAGTACTGCATTACAGACAGGCAATGTAGTACACAGTGTTCTGTCTGGAGTTATACTTTAGACATTCGTTAATTCAGGTCTTCACATTTTTCTTTCAAAGTACTTCACACACAGAAGTCACTCCTAGCATCCAGTGATTTTCTCTCCAGTCTTTTTAATCCTTTCAGTCAAATATATCTGTAGTAGTACCAAAACTGAAGCATAAGAAAGACTTCATTTCTTATTTTAAAAAAACCAAATGAACAGTAACACACTAGTCCGTGTTACAGTGGACCCTATTCTGAACAATAATCTGACCCACATTGCACTTTTTTGGAATTGTTTTGCTCCCAAGCTAAATGCAGAACCAGCGCAGCCCCTACATTTAAATGGAAAAATGAGCTTCACAAGGAGAGGGGCGAGCCACACTCTAATAAAAATCAGCAGTCATAGGAAATGAGGATTGCCATTTCAACTGAAAAAATCCTTAATTATATAATAAGCCAGCCTACTGGGGGCTGTGCAGGCAAGATAAGAGCACTAGCTGCTCACTGTTTAAAGTCCTTGCAGTCAAACAGCAGTGTCAACTCCACTAGATGTGTGTTTAGTGAGATGGCTTCATTTTTCTAGAGTGCTATACATGGATATCTAGAGTATGTTTTCAGGTGCTTCTAATGGACCCAACCTGTCTAATATAGCTTTGATAGTGATATGTTAAACGTGGTAACAATGACACAGTTGGTGTACTGTGTGCATGTCTGCATCAACACATCGGATGTACTGCAGTTACACTCTTTATTTCTTTACATGTACTACAAAGACTTCCTCTCAGGCATCATAGGGTTCATGAGCTCATACGGATCCAGATCGAGCATTTTCTGTGGCCGGACGATTTTTCTTCTTAATGCAGTTGTACAGTTATGTTTTTCCACAGTCTGTCTTTGAATAAGGGTGAGGCGGAGGGTTATGTGAAGCTGACAGCAGAGATTGCTGTTAAGAGATCACTGCATTTTTCTTTTTCCCCGACTGTTTTTTTCCCCATGTATTGCCAGTGTTGTTGGCCTTTAGTAGGCATCTGGATTTCCAAAAGACATTTTATTAGTCTGAGTTTCTCTTACTCACAGGGCAAAGGTGGTAAGTCATGTACAGTATTTCTTTTTTATTCCCCCTGAGTTGGACCTGCAGATGAACTCGGGTCAAGCTTTTATATTTCCCCTTTATGCCTCCTTCTCTTGTCTCACATACCTATTTTGTTTTATGCCTGGAGTTACTCCAGCAGACTGAAAAGTTGAAAGTATAGAGAATATTTTTTTGTAGATTCTTGCCCGTATCTATGAATCGTTAGGTTGTCTGGGTTCAAAATGCTCAGGTGAAGTCTTAAACCCTTTTTATGTTAATCCTGTGTTACTCTTTTTACTCAACAGCCAATGTTGTTTTACCAAGTACTCCTTCACATTATGCATGGCAACATTTACACTGCAACCTTACTAGTTTATTAGCATGGTGGAAGTATTTCTAGCAGTGTGCTTGTTTTGTGTTGTGCATGATTATACAAAGTGAATGTTACTCCTACTGTATGCATAGCACACACAGCATGTAGATTATATTTAGAATATCATACTGGATTCACCCTTAATTTTGGTTGTTTAAAATCACATTAAACCTAAATCCTGCGCCATTTTGTCAGTTGATTTCAAATGAAATTGAATATGTAGTTTTACAAGCAGTTAAGTGTCTGTAACCTGTAATGTGAACTGTAAGCAAGTCCTTCGAGACAAACACATGAATCCAGTAATGTGTTCTTTTGATTTCAATGTGTCCCCTTTGAGTCATAGCAAGTAAGAATTGTACTGACGGTTGTTGGGTGTTTCTAAACTGCTCTGCTCCCTGCTGTGTTTGTATGCAGGCGCCAACCCGTCAAGGCCCGGAGGTTTCCCTGGTGCTAACAGTCCAGGGCCTGTGGCTGACCTGTACGGACCTAGCAGCCAGGATTCAGCTGTGGGCAACTACATCAGTGCTGCTAGCCCTCAGCCTGGCTCTGGGTTTGGCCCAAGCATCACAGTGAGTACTCAAATGCAGACTGTCTGTCGTGTCTGACGGCACCTTGAGCTCAGTTGCCTTCTGTGTTGGAATACTGCTGTGCTCACACTTACCCACTACTGCATATACACTTACCTGCACTATATATGCTCTCACACGCCCATACATGTTTATACTACTGTCCATACTGTATATATCAGATCTATAGTGTATACTTCCAGCTGTTTATTCTGTATATGTCTTACTATTATTACTATAGTACTTAACACCTGCACTAAATATTTTATACTAGTGTAACTGCTGCACATGTTCATATTGTAGCATATTTATATCTACCCCTTACTGTTTACTTATAAATTACCTCTATGCATATGTACATGCGCTGCACTTTACTGCTTTTTGCACTCCTGGTTTGATGCTAAACTCCATTTCTCAGTACATGTACTCTGTGCAATCACAATAAAGTTGAATCTAATCTAATACCGCCACTAAAATTAGTCACTAAGCTCTGCCTGTGCTTGTGACGTTCTGTAAAACAATTCAACACTAGAATTTCTACCACGAAGAGTAGAGCTTACTAATTATAGGACATTACGCTTTTCCACTGAATTGATCAAAATGACCACCACCTGCCCCTTAGCAAACAGCCCAAATCCAGATAAGTTCAAAGCAACCAAACAGTACAGTCTAAGAGTTTGGGTTATTTCTTAGCAGAGTGGTCTCTACTGTCATTGAGGTCAGAGGTCACACAGTCATTTTATACATCAGGGTAAACCCTGTCTTAGCTCTGAAAGTTATGTGTCAAATGCAAATGTTTATTCCCCTTAGCGGTTGCCCAAATCACCGCACTTCAGACTCTGTGTCACCTTCCCAGAACAAATTTCCTTTATTTTTAGAAACCCATCTGTCCCAGAGCTTCAGTTTGCTCCGTCACTAGGACAATGCTTCCAAGCAGGTTTTGTCTCTCCCTGTGTCCTTGTCCAGGTACAGTTGCTCAGCCCGGTGCTGTTGCACTCTCCTCTTGCTGATCAGTTAGCTGCCGGTTGCCATGTCAACTCATAAGTGTGTAAGACTAGCAGGGTTAGTAGAGGTGACAGTAACAAAAAGATGTCCTCACTCTGACTATGTCTCCTGCCTGTGGATGTGCTCAGATGTCTGTCTTGGCCTGTGTGTCAGTTTAGGTGATGTGCAGCAACCTGTTATAATAATCCTGCCTCTTGCTTTCACTGTAATCAAAAAGAAACCACTACAAAAATGCTCGGAAGGCCTCAACCCGAGTGTTCTTGTCAATGAAGACATAGCTTTGCAAGATAGTGGCGCTTAATAAAAATCGTGGGAATATGATTGACAAAATAGATTCCTCCTTTTATTATAACCTCAAGTCTTGGAGAGAGCTTGTTAAAGCCAATAAAAACATCAGAGGAGTAACTTCAACCAAGCTGGGATAATGAAGCTATCTTATTTAGCATTTATAAGCAGTGTACAAGCATTTAATAAATGGTTTGTAACACATTATAATGTAGTTGTACGAAGCAATAGGGAGATTTGGGACACGTGTTTATTAATAATTAATTATAACTTCTCCTATGAAGACATGTTTTTTATATCTTTCAGCCTGTCTCAGTGTCACCGTCAGTGATTTAGTGCATTCAGGGTCAAGTTAACCAAGAGATTCTATCATATGTTTAGGGCCTTGTTGTCAGCGAAGGGACATGGTTCAAACTCCCAAAAGACATTCAATCAGCCATTTGTTTACTTTGCGTGTGTGTGTGTTAGTCTACCTTGGACCTCGCTGAATAATGAATCTAAAATGTTGCATCTGAATTTTATGGCTACTAGCAAGGTGCAGCAGGGCTAAGCTCTTCGACTCACTGCCAGGCTTGTTGGGGCATGTTTGTACTGTTTTACATGACTGACCTGAGTGACACAGTATAGGTTATATGAAAATAAGACCTGCTTTCTGTTTTATTCATTTTTAATTAATGCATGGCTTAACTGAGGTGCAATAACAACAAGCCCATTAGTGCTGCAAGCGAGTACTGCAAGACTACAGGGTGAAGACACTCTTTTCAAACTTTATAGTCCACATCATTAATTTGAATACCCTACTACAGAAACCAGAAAGTACGAGGCAGATTAATTTGGGGTGTTTGTGGTGTTCTTGGCGCGTAGTTATTTGTTGGTTGTTTATCATTTTGTCTGGCCACGGTATGATTTACTTTGTGTTTTGGAATCACATATTGTGGTTGTGTTTTGTGAGAAATAGTGCAGGAGATTCATCACTGTGCGATACATTAAACCAGTGGGACCAAGTGTAACAGCTTAGCAAGGATGAAGTGAATGTGAGACTTGTATAGCAGTAATGTTGTCGGTATTGGGTAGTGTCACTGGAAGCAAATGTGCAAATGGCTCACAAGATGGCAAAATAGCACATTTTAATTTTAATAAGTATGTGTAATTGATTTATGATATCCAAAGAAAAACAGAGCTTAACAGAAAAATACATTTTATTGGCTTTTTGCTTCCTAAGCAAAGCCTCTCTTATTGTTTTAGGTCCACTGGCTATCTGCCATAATCTGTTGGTCTCAGCGTAGGAAGCAAAATATTTGTTATGAAAGACCAGGCTGGCTCATTTTCAAAGCAGATTTAGCAGCAGATAGTTTACAGATGGAAATGAGGCAATTTGTTTCCATTATTTTCCATTTGTTGCAAACAGTTTGCAACCATAGTTTAGTGCTAGTGACTTTCTGTGCATCAAATACTATACATTCTGAATAGAAATGTGTGGCTTTTCATCATATTTACCTTAAAATGCTTTAAAAGGGCTAATTTATGAAAGAGATCAGTGAAGAATATACTTTATTTTACCCATATATTTCAGGCCAGGTTTTGTGATCCCCTTGTTGAATATCAAATTGTGTCTGTACGTACTAAATCACCACTTCAGAATTGCCCAGTGAATCAGACAGAGTGCAATAAAGCAGAGAGGTGATGCAGCAGCCCTGTGACTCTCTGCTCTCGGCGAGATGATCTCTCTATTCAGAACATTAAAATAGGAAATGATTCAGAACTAAAATGTGCTTTATAATTCTGTTGGTTTTTTTGTACTGAGGATGCTGTTGAACTGAATACATGTAAGATCATCATATGTCACAACCTCATGGGTGACTTCAGAGTCACTGACTTATCCCCCGCTCTTACGCTCCAGTGATTTTATTAATCTCTTTAGCCAATATCAAAACAGCCACTGTGAAGAAGCCGTAATGAACTTAACTGTTTTTTTTTATGCAAGACAATTAGAGTGCAATTAGCTGATTGAAGTGATAAAGACAGATAATTGCTGTTGAAAGTGCTTCTGATTTCACTGTTGTTTGAATTCAAGGATTTCTCCAGACCTGTCAGAAGCAATATTCACAGTATCCTGATAACTGCGCTACATAATAAAAACCATTCAATACTCGGGAACACAGTGATCTTACTGAGGGGTGTTTACAATCCCATTCTCTGCATGCTTTCAGATCAAATCAGTTGTGTATGTTGGCATGAATAGGGATTGGGTATGTGTATTCCTCCTTCACATATTTTTCACTCAGGTTATTGTAACCTGAGAACTACGTTGACAGAAACTAAAATGTTTTGAAGTTACTGTATCTTGCTACACAGTATGGGATCATTTACTTATAAAATGTACCATTAAATGAGTCATACTTCCTGTAGTAATTTTGCAGTGTGTGTAGATCACAGAATATACAAGGAACCTGTATGATATACATGTATATGACAATATAGTCTCCTGCTCTGCTACTGAACATGATCAAACTGAATCAAAACATTCACAATCATGCTAGCTGAAAATAGTTGATATGATACTCACCTTTCTTTCCTTGAAATGCATACTGACAAAAGCACTAACTGTGCACTTTTAGGGCCCGTTGATTGCGACAGCTTTTACAAATGGATACCATTGAGCAGGTGGCCGGTTGCCATCTCATCAGAGGTATTGCATTTTATTTACTGTGCCTTTCTATCAGTCTCTCTCTTTCTTAATATGTGTTTTGTCACTTTATTCATTGTTTATTCACCTCCCTCAAAAGGACAGAGCTGGTAGTAAAGTGTGAGTGTGGCGGAAGGTGTGTGTCTTCAGGAGGCCTCCGTTGGCGAGGTGGCCTGTATGACATCTTGGCAAAGACCGACAGTAGAAAAGACAATGAGTAATTCAAACAAACTCAATCATGATCAGTTTGTTTGTGTGACTTACTGTAGGAAAAGTTTATACTTAAGTCACACACACACACACACACACACTACCAGTTCTGCAGTTTTTCTTTCTTTTTTCTTATTAACATTTTGAAATGTTTCCATCCTAAAAGAGTCTTACAGATATTTTACTAGTGCAAACCATTTGTCACATAACAAACAACCATACGGTGTGTCACATAATAGTTTATAATGTTTTTCATGTCATTACATGACCTAAGCTCTGGTTGTCCAAGGACAGAACTCTCATCACTTCTTCACCGCTATGACTAAAATAAATCTCAAATCCAGACCTTTTTACTAACAAGGCAATGGCCTTGAATCATAATATTTCCCAAGCAAATTTCAGTTTCATCATGTTTATTTTGTAACTGTAATTCATCTTTATTGCTAACATTGTCCCTCATGTGTCCAGTAGAACCACACCATGTCTTGAGCTTTTTGTCTGCTTCCAGCTATGTTTCGTAGATATAATGTGTGATGTGTGTTGAACTCATGTGTATGAAGTATACGACTTTTTAAATTTGTGAACATACATGCACCAAGTTGTTACACGGGGTGTTCTTTACTGTAATTATGTGTACTATTATGTTATGCCGGCAGCAAGTTTTGACCTGCTGGACTTTATGATAATTGCTGTCACATTTGTTTCATGCTATTGTGCCTCAGTAGGAAAAATATAAGCAAAATATCTTATTTGGAAGTCATTAAATGTCACTATGAACCTTACAGAGTACAGAATTTATGGTCAGGATTTATGCAGATTAAATGAATGGTTTTTAATGCTGTTGCTATCCTTTTTTTTCTCCTTTATCACCCAGCAGAGTATATCTGGTGGCCCAGGAAAGACAGGACGAAGTTTCTAATTGGCTTTGTGTGCAGGTGATGCTTTCCAACTACAAGCACTACAGCGTCACCCAGGCAAAAAGAACGAAAGTCGGAACCATATGAAGAAGAAAAGAAAACGTTAGTCATCTCAGAAAAATAACAACTGCTGTACTATAATCCAAACCTCCTATAACTTTACAACCTGGTTTGGTATGATGTTTCACGTCAATTTCATTCACCTATTTCCTTCCTCTGTTAGCTTTTGTTTTGATTAGTTTTTAGAAAGTCATTTTAGTTTAACCTTTTAATTTTGTGTCATTTGATTTTATCTTCTAGTATATTTGTGTAAATGGCTTTTGTTTGAAGTGCGGGGGTCATAGCCAAGAATATCTGCAAGTCATGTCCTCATCTTTGTATCGGTTAGTGTAAAGGAGAAATGATTGGATGTTTCATTCAGTCTTTCCACAAAAAAAAAAAAAGAAGCTCAGTGTGGAGAGACTCGGAGGAAAAAAAAATTAAATTTTAAGGAAAACTTAAAGAGGGTATCTAAGTAATAAATCTTAGTAGCTGTTTTATTTCTTGTGATGTCTCATTGTTAACCATAATTACCTATTTTTGGGCAATACAAAGAGGACTCCAATATTTTTATGGTCCTTTTTTATAAGTGTTGTTTTTGTTGTTTAGAAATATATATATATGCTATAACAAAATTTCATATAACTACATTGTGAATTCAAACTTGAGAAAAAGAAATGTAGCTGTACATATTATTCCAGTCACTGCATATAACCAACTCAGTGAGAGAATAGCATATTTTTGTGATGGTGTGTCAAAAGAACATGTTATAGCGTGTGAATAGAAGAAAAAGCTGTAAACAGTTATTATTATACTTTTTTCTGCTGGAAGACGGTATAATGACCCCAGAGACAAACAGAACACACTTGCTCTGTAAATAGTGAAACTGAATAATTTTACAAGTGTCATACCAGCAAATTTACAAAAAGTGAGTTAAGTCAACACAGTTTTAAGAATTTAAAAAAGAAAAAGAAAAAAAAGAGCCTGATTGGTATCTTTTGTCTAACTGTTAAGATATCAGTATCATTTCAAAGAGAGAGAGAGACAAAAAAAAAAAAGATGATTTAATCCAAAGCACACTGTACTTAGATGTGAAGATTAGAACTTGAACCAGGCATTTTACAGTGCTCTGTGCATCCTGACACTTTTATACTCTTGAGAGGAACTTGTTAGTTGTATGTTATTGTTTGTTTCATCCTGCTTGTTCCTGATTCATTTCTGGAACACAATATCTGGGCTCTGTGCTTAGAGCCTTTATGTAACGCTTGTTCTCTGAATCGGTTCTCTTTTTTTTTTTTTTTTTATGAATTAGGAAAGTAAACATTTTGATACCATACCTCAGCCTTTGAGTTCTATTGTGGAATCATTGGCAGGTTTAATTTATTCTAGTGGCAAAAACAAACGAAAACACTGAAAGGTAATAAAGTGAGTAATCATTGCACTGTGAGTAGTAAAGTACAGGCCATTTTCCTATTTGCACATGTATATGTTGGCTTTTTAAAAACGGCCCTGTGCTTTGGGATAGTATGAAGGATTTTTGGGTTAATGTATTCTCGACTAGACAAACGCTTCAATGTTTTGAGGTGAGTTAACAGCTTGGGAAATAATAACTGATATGTCGCAGTGTATACTTGGATTTCTTTATATATTAGACCCATGTCTCATCTAAAGATATTTATACAGGGTCAGAAGAAGACACTGAATTATTCACTATCTGTCGCTGCACCAGGTTTTACACAGTATGTGTGGTTAATGATTTTACTCATGACAACCGTTTAATAATAATATGCTCCAGAGTGCGGTCCGGTTTTTAAAATCATTGATGGAATGAATGGTGTGTATTCTGAAATACTTTACCTGCTGCAGGTGTATGCGTTGTTTTCATTTTACCCACTTCTTCTTGTCTCATTTCTTTTTATTTCAAAACAACCAGGTAAAGAAATATGCTGGATACTTCTAAAGTAAATGATATGGAGGTGTGATCAAGTAATAATTTAAAGAGTAAAGAGAAAAAAAAAACCCTTGTAATGTTCAAATGTAAAAAAAAAAAAAGAAATACAAAACTATAAAAAAAAAGAAAGATGCTTCTTTGCTGATTTCAAGTTTAATCAGAGTTTTATTGATACTTTGTGGTTTATATATTAATAACTGTAATATACTATTAAAATGTACTGTGCATCCATTGCTTTCTCTCTTTCCATTCCCCATCCTCAGAGATCCTACTTCTTTTGTTGATCATTCATGTATTTCATTAGTGTGTAAAGAAATCACAGTTAACTTGTAAACAGAGTGCTGTCTTTGATACCAGTGTAGTGGTCTTTGTTGTTCTCCCTTGCTCTACCTCTCCTTTCTCTCATATTTATCCCTCTCCCTCTCGCGCTCTTTTTCTATCTCCTGTAATTACAAAGTAGATGTTATATAGGACTCATTAATATAATACTTGTAGTGATTAGTGGATTTAGGACCAGTCAAGATAGACCTTTCTCTAAATGATCATGTTATTCTGATATTTGCAGACAATTCTTTTGATAGAGGTTTTGCTGTAATTTATTCCCTGTATGTTTTATTTTTGGTTTGGTTTTGCCACTCTCACATGGTTTCAGCTAACCAAAGCTCTCATGGATGAACAATAGAGAAACAGTTGCTATAAGATGGAATTGTTCACAAGGCATTATTTGGATCCCCACCCTTGAATGTTTTAAAAGGGGTGTGCCATACTACCTTAAATGCTAACGCTAGATATGCAAAACTTTTATTTTTGATTATTTTTTAAGAGGGACACGAGCTATAATCATGGGGAAAGATTTTATGTAAAAAAAAAAAAATTTCATATTTTTTTAAGAAACATACCAATGATTACCACAATAGTCATAATATCAGGCATAGTGCTGTTGAAATAACCTGTTATATCTTTTAATGTTTGTACACTTTGAAAATATCCCAGATGCCTCTGGCACAGTTATTTTTAGATAATACTGTTTTTGATCTCTTATTTCTCTCAAAACTTGTATTAATAATTCAAATAATTTAGATTCTGGGAACTAGTTTCTGTTTTAGTCCGTTATCAATGTTGTTCACACATATTGACAGTACAGAGGCATTACTGTAGAAATAAAAAAGACCTACTGCAAAAGACTCCTTTAAACAGAAAAGGTGTTAAAGGATGAGTTGTGTTTCAAGGCTGATGGCTGATAAATGGTTAAATTCATGTCCTGACGTTGGACCAGCACCCTAAAGCTGTGATTCATCGCTAAGCTAAATCAGAGCAGAAAAGATGACATTAAAACTTGAATTTAAATGTTTAAATGTGTGTACATTTAAAAAATGTCCTCAAAATACCACGTCAAAGCATTGTCCAGGGTTCAGACCCGTTAGATTTACACAAGCAGCTGTGTTTCAATCAAAAACAAACCTATTTTAAAGCCAATTCAATTTAGGAGCTCAAGGTGTGTGCACACTCCAACCACAGATTGAGTTACTCTTTAAGTATAACTTCAGTTTAACATAACTTAGGTTGTATGTCAGTTATTTAATTAATTTCACCTCATGGGGTCTTAAAATTGAATCCTGTTACATTAATAAATAACATCAGTGCCTATTCATTCTTCTCATCCGGTATAGACTGTCAAATTACATACAGTATGTACCCGTAATGGCCGCTCTGTTAGTGACGCTAATAGAAAAATTATTCCAATTAATCCAGCAAATATACATTAAAAATAGGCAAAGACAAATGATCCCAAAAAACAATGTCAACATGTTTAGCAAGTCAAATAATATTGCACTTTATTGTAAAATGATACAAGTAATTGATCCCAATGGACAATAAAGGATAAATACTGTATCCGCCCAAAACTATAGAGAAACAAAGGAAATCTAAAAATAATTTATTTTTAAAAAACATGTTCCTAGTATTAATGCTTATGTTTGCCTCATTTGCACATTTCACTTTCAAAAATATCTCAACAGTAGAAAACCAATAAATATAATAGGACTCAATTATTATATAAGTGTTCCAGTTTCTCTGTGCTAGATACGTTTTATTCTGACTGGATAAAAGAAAGTGTTCCTCCAGTTCATTTGCAGCATTGTCCCTTGAATTTATCCAAATATTTTGATCAAATAATAAACTGTAACTCAAACCACCTACAAACTGATACAAGAAGCTCATTAGGAGCTGTAGTTGATTCCAATTTGGTTGCCATTTCATCTGATAAACCAATAACAGTGCAACAAGTATGAAATATATTGTTGTGTTTGTTTCACTGTTGCAGCGCCTGGTGGCTCTTAGACTCTGATGAACCCTTTTTGACTGAAAAAATGTAAACTTGAAATGGCTCAGTTTCCAACATGAAAATTGACTCTTCTATTGTTTTGTGATCCTGTAGCTTGGACTTTAAGGTAGCATGGCTCTGTTGCTGTAATTTCATTTTATCTTAAACTGACAGCAGTTTACAGCTGATGAATGTTACACATCTTAGTAGACTAGCTTATCCATTTGGGGAGAGGGGAGGGGTCTTGGTTTAAGAAAAAAAATAATCAAAAAAGAAAAAAAGTCAACCTGGAAGGTGTTGACATTTGTAGTGTACTACCGTATCCATTTAAACTTGAATCTTGAGGCAAGTGCTAGGCAATGGCCAAACAATTGATCCCATCCGCTCTGGGGAAATCCCACCCTGAAACCGCACGCACCTGTAAGATTTCTGTCGTCTTGGATTCAAATCTGTTTTATGAATGGAGACAACTGTCTCCCAAAAGCTGGGACATCAGACAAGGACTGTTTCAGGCTCTGCTCCATTTCCAATTAATTAGACTGACTTTGAAGGCTCATTGAGCGTTCTCGAGCATATATACCCAAACGAGGCTTATTCACAGTGGTGCTAATGGTCTTAAACCAGACAATGTGGCCCTTATCTTCAGAGATACTGGATACTGTCACAGTGACCACAAAGTTAGTCTCCCATGTCCACAAAGCGGCTCTCACTAACGCCAAACTCTTGTTTCCGGATATAACAAAGATCGCTTCATGTTCCCAAATCTGGACTGAAATCTTCGAGGTGACAGAAATAGCACAAGTTGAACTGTACTGTCGTGTTTTAGGGTGAATTTCCCCTTCAGTCCAAACCATTGCCATCTCACCCATGCTCATTGCTAAATATACACATACAATTGCAATATATATGTGTATAGATGAATATATACTTGCAATTTTCACTCATTTGAACTTGTCTGAACAATGTTAGACTGGAGACCTCAGCTGTATACAGAATATCCCTCACACAGCAAAGCCCAGGTTCATATAGTCATCATTATTAGCTTATGTTCACCAACACGAGAGTTCACCCCTGGCGTGTTGTCGAGTATGGAGCAGACCGCATGGCCTAGAGGGGAGCCTGGAAGCTCTTCAGACTGCATGGGCGGCAGTGTGAGGCTCTGCTGTGCTTCCATGTTTCTGCAGGCTGAGCACAGAGCTCTCTTCACTGCTGTCTGCCCATTCCTAACACTTGCCCCTTTTTTTATGTTAACCGACTTTTTATGGCGAGAGACAGACAGACTTGACTGACATCTGAAAGCATCTTTCAGGTTATCATATGGCTTGCTTAAGCCCTGTTGTAAAATATACACACAAAAAAAAACCTAATAATAATATGGATGGGGGTCTCTCACATATCAAATGTGGAAAGTCTAATTTTATATTTGTATTTTCAAATAATAATATTGACAAAATATGTCTGTGAAAGGTTTCCATCCTCTACTGTGGTCCAGAAATTGATGTGTCTGTCTGGAAAATAAATAAAATAAACTGAATTGTTATATTACTTGTTTTCACTGTTTCATTGTATTTTTATTTTTTTTGTAATAGATATGCCAAAGATGGAAAAAGATTTTCTGTGATACAATATTTATCTCAACATTTCAATATCACGTGTAGTTATGTAGTGAACCATCACATTAAAGAGACATTCACTTCCCATAGTGTTGAACATCTGCTGACATCCCATAACTGGTTACTGACACAAGACTGTTGTGTACTTTTTGTTTAAATTACAACAACTGGGGGTTATTTTATTCCACATTCTCACTCGAGCACACGCTCAGCACATCGGCGCCAGGATCCTTCAAGGTCACTCATAAGTCAGCAGGATTGATAAGAGCCGGCGTGTAATTCTGCTGCCCCTCAGTGGTCTGAGCTGCGTCTTTCCCAGCGCTGGGAATTCACCAGTGCTTTATTTTTTCAGAAGTAGTAGGCCATCACATGGAGAGCATCAATATTAGCTGAGGCTCAGTGTATGAACGGCTGAGGGTGCGATGAGTAGATGAGCAAACAGGCTGCTGCATGACGGGCCTTTTGGATCCGGACAATAGTCGAGAAGCACACATGAAGTATTAAGGTTTACCTTTGATGTCTTTGTCACAGTGTGCTTAGTTCTGCTTGTACTTGAGATGGAGGATTTCATTTCAGATGCCAGAAACAAAACAAAACAAAAACAGTCATTTTCTGAGGTGAACCAGAAGAATGAACCACTGAAAATGTAGAAATAATTTCTGACTTTTTTTCCTGTTTCCTAAAGATTAAAATAATGCCTGACAGCACGGTTTCCGACTGGATTGTTCCATTTTTCACTAAAGTGACTCCTCCAGTATGTACTGCTGACAACCACAGACATAGCTAAGTATAATAATAATTATTATGTAATGAGTATCCTTCTGCAAAGAATGTCTTCTTGTACATGTTTACTGTGGTAGATCATGATTGTTAAATACAATGTTACTGTTGCGCAGAGATTCTGGGATCAGGATTGTTAATGTGGGTGCTTGTCAGGTGAGACCAACAGTCCGACAGCTTCATCACTCATTCAGACAGGGTGATCTATAATTCTGACCGAGATCGATACTATTCCCAGCTCTGTTTTTTTCAGAGCCGAGGCACTACAAGTTTAGATCACACTGCTGCCACGTTTGTGTTTTGTGTTTGTGTAATGAGCACAATGATAATCCAACTGACAGTCCGAACTATTGTTTCATTTTCACAGAAGCTGCTTTTGATTTTTGGCTTTCTCTGATAGACCAGTGTGGAGCCCGGTCATAAGGTATGTGCATACATAACATACAAACATATTAAGAACCCAAACCATCATGTAAACACAGCACATGTGTAAAAACAATATAAACAATATAGATGTAGAATTATAGCAAGCAAACTTTGAATAAAAGATTTGTAAATTAGAAATATGTTCAAATGGATTGAAAAATGTCTGTGGCTTTGTGATTCTATCATATTACATATTTTGTTATTAACCTACAGCAGATCTGACTGGAGTTTGTCCAGATCCTGGTCACTAATTAGTTGACGCTCGCACTGTCTGTGTTTTTAACGTACAGGCCTAACTGGTTGACCTTTCCAGTCCTCCTGCCTTTAATTAAGTGCTAATTAAAAGTGCTATTATGATCAGGGAGCTCGACACTCATCGGCCCTTAGACACAAGGATTCAGGTCTTTGGTGGAACACTGCAAGACAATCAGCAGTCATTATGGGAGCCAAATGGAAGCTGTTATTAATCTGTGGAATCAAAGTTTGTTTTAAAGTAAAAAATGTTGTAAATATTTGAGCAGCATAGCCTACACTATGAAAATGAATCTCATATATACAGTATATATATGTATACTGTATATGTGCGCATTATCCTGCTGAAAGAGGCCACTGCCATTAGGGAATACCATTTCCATGAAGGGGTGCACTTGGTCTGCAACACTGTTTAGGTAGGTGGTACGTGTCAAAGTAACATCCACATGAATGGCAGGATCCAAGGTTTCCCAGCAGAACATTGCCCAAACCATCACACTGCCTTCGCCGGCTTGCCTTCTTCCCATAATGCATCCTGGTGCCATGTCTTCCCCGGGTAAGTGACGCACACGCACCTGGCCATCCACACGATGTAAAAGAAAACGTGATTCATCAGACCAGGCCACCTTCTTCCATTGCTCCGTGGTCCAGTTCTGATGCTCACGTGCCCATCGTAGGCACTTTCGGCGGTGGACAGGGGTCAGCAGGGCACCCTGACCGGTCTGTGGCTACACGGCCCCATACGCAACAAACTGCGATGCACTGTGTGTTCTGACACCTTTCTATCAGAACTACCATTCACTTTTTCAGCAATTTGAGCTATAGTAGCTCTTCTGTTGGATCGGACCACACGGGCCAGCCTGGACCTTGGCCGCCCATGACCCTGTTGCCAGTTTTCCTTCCTTGGACCACTTTTGGTAGGTACTGACCACTGCAGACCGGGAACACCCCACAAGAGCTGCAGTTTTGGAGATGCTCTGACCCAGTCGTCTAGCCATCACAATTTGACCCTTGTCAAAGTCGCTCACATCCTTACGCTTGCCCATTTCTCCTGCTTCCAACACATCAACTTCCAGGACAAAATGCTCACTTGCTGCCTAATATATCCCACCCACTGACAGGTGCCAGCGAGATAATCAATGTTCTTCACTTCACCTGTCAGTGGTCATAATGTTATGGCTGATCAGTGTGTGTATATATATATATATATATATATATATATATGTGTGTGTGTGTGTATATATGTATACATGTGTATATATCACCTATATTAATAAACATTTCTCAATTCACTTCTTTCTTACATTTCTGTATATTTTTAGAGAACTTAGAATAATTTTACATTTATATTGACATTGAACCAAAAACTGTAAAATTCAGGGTGTTCACCAACTTTTGACTGGCAGCATACATACAGTGACACACATAAACTTTACCAAATATGTGTGCGTCGAGCAGCATGTCACCGGCTCATTTGATGGCCTCACCTCATACCAGCGACTCTGTGTAAATTTCCCACGGGCCAGTACTAACGGACTGTATGTGACAGCTTCTGGCAAAACACAAACAAGCCACAGTGTGCAGAAAATGCCACTGCGAGGATGCAGCATGGCAACAACGCTCAGGCCGCTGTGGAGGTGTAATGAAGAAGTGGTGGTTCAAGAGGCGATCTGCTGCCACCTCTGTGTGTGTCAGCCTGAAAAGCAGAGGAGAGAGCTGAAGAATACCTGGCTGCCATGCATATTCATGCTGTGATGTGGTGCTGCAGGAGACTCACAACCCCCATCCTCAGCCTGCGGGGACACCTCAGGGCCCCTCAGCATTTATTAACGGTAATTAAGAGCTAGTCTGAGATGCTGGCATGTTTAATTGCCAATTACAGGTAGGTTAGATATAGATGAAAATGGCATCTATTTATATAGTACATCAGCCTAAATAATCAAGCTGTGTGTATACCTTGAAAAGAAAGGTAGGTAAGCTTCCAGGATCGTCACACAAGCCTGGCATTGTAGGAATTTAAGTGCAATAATGAGCAATGTTCAATGGATATGCACTTAATTTTATGTGCATCACTAAATTATCTCCCTGCGCAGCCATGTAATGGTTGCTCCTCTTTTGAAGCGGAAAATTTTTTTGACAGAGCTGTGTAATAGAGTCAATAGTTGATGGGAAGACTGCTGTGGATGGGGAGATGAGGCACTCAGGTGGCTCTTTTCCTCCCAGACTCCAGGCCTAATGTAGCCTTTGGCATGGAAATTGACGTGACATTGATGGGCACTCTCCCGCCAGCAGAGAGTCATGCGCCTGCACAGCCTTCCAATTCACTAATAATTGCTGATTAAAAACTAGTTAAGAGTCCATGAAAACTCAAATGTGCATTAACCAAATGACCTTCTGGGAATGGCAAAATAGTCCGCAGCCAAGAACGCAGACAGCTTTATGTGTGAGTCTGGTGCCTGGATTGTTTTTGAGCATAAGAAACAAACAGGAGTGTGCTGTGTGAAACTACTGAGTTTCTTTCAGGAATGAGTTTTATTGTGTCCTGATCTTCAATTTATTTTTCAGACATTTTTCTTGACCTCATAACAACAGAGGAGTCTGTCGATCTTACAGATAATCCCACGCATGGTTGGAGTGACTTTTAAATGAAATCTCAAAAATTATAATCTGTAACATAATCCGATAGATAACTCCAAGTGAGTATTATAATCTCAAAACCTTAAGAACAGGAAATTAAGCTTTATTTTTTACATATTGTAGATTAAATGAATTAGCTGCAGATGGCATTAATAAATTAAAATGAGGTTTTATATGACCCGTATCTACATATGTTTGAATTACTTAATCAAATGTATTTATTGAATGTATTTATTGTAAATGTATTATTTTGTAATGCAATTATTTTTCTTTTCAAAACTCCATGGGAACTGTAATCCCATGACTTTGACATGTTTCATTATTCCCCTAATATAAACTGTGCTGAATATGATTTAATGTGATCTAAAGATTCGCAAATCATTCCACATGGTGAAGGTTTTGACAAAGACAGGTACTTGTCACTAACATGTAGACATTACTGTTCCTACTTATATAATATTTAGTTTATTTTATATGTTGTCGCACATAAGTTTAACATAATGCTCATCATGAAAAGCTTTGCAGAATCATTATCTCCGGCACTTTATGTTTTATGGTTGAATGCAGACAGGTGACTGAGTTTCTTACAGAAAAAAAACATACACCAGTCTTTTTTAAAAATCAAAGTAATTATAGCCTCAATATTTAGACGTGTGAGCATGAAAAGCAGAGGAGGCCATGAGCTAACTGATTCAGAAAATCCACATATTGTGTCCCTCTTTTCTCTCATATTACCCACCAGATGAGGCATTACATGCTTACAAAGGCCATCAGTTTTGGCCCAGATCACAGCTGTCCGTTCATTGTTCATCATCATTGTCTTCATGGATCTGATGCTCCAGAATCAATAGCTGCCTTAGAGCAAACTAGTGAGCAACAGACTGTAGAAGCAGGTAAGAGTGTCAATTATTACCGGAGGACAGAGCAAAAATACAAAGTAAATGCCAAAGGAGGAGGTGGGGGGGCATTGGTGTTGATGGGATCATTACCAATGGATTAATGATTACTTGGCTGGGTGCTGCAAATTTCTTGGCTTTTAAAGTTCACTTCACAGCTTGTAGTCTCTACTTTGGGAAACATATACCCAAAGTATATTTGAGATTTCATTACATTTCCGGTCCTCCCTGTGCTGAGGCATCCCAAAACTATTCAATTAATGAGAGATGAATGTGTATGTGGAAAGACTCTGCTTATCGCCAACAGGTCAAGAGCTTGCTTTTGCTTTGCTTTTTTATGTGTTTTTTTCCCCCCTTGTATGTATGTGTGTGTGTTTAGACAACACATTGCCTTATCAATCTCTGCACAATAACAGAAAACAATTTGCTAATGTTTTGAAAATAGCTTTCCCTTTCCCTGCTCCAGCATTGAGAGATGTATGCACAATTTCATAAACACAATCAGTGCGCTGAATGGCGGCACTGATATTCAGGAAAAAAAAATCTCATTATTGTTCCTGAGCTATGGAAAAGCAGTCAATGGCCCATATCACACAAAATGCCCCCCCCACAGCATCCCACCAGTGCACAAAGCTTAATTCCACCTAGCAGCAAACAATATGCAGCTGTTTGCTGAGAGAATATTACTGATGACCAAAAAGAAATCATCAGCAGGCCAGCTGCACTCGCCACAGTCTTCAGCCAACACTGCAGCGGCACTGCTGTGGAGATCATGTGGATGCACCGCTGGGCACAATGTCCCGTCATGTACTTGTTTTATATATTTTGAGCTGCAGTGCCACCATTATAGCTGGACTGTATCGTGTCTTGTTTCGATAATCTAAATCTGGATCTCTTTAGTAACGAGCTGAAGAGACATGACCCGTGTCACAGTGTCCGCCTGCCTGCATATATGGGCTATGGATTTCCAGTCGTTTGGAACCCACTCCATCTTCCCCGGGCCTCAGTCATGAACAAGTGTCAAGAAGAGTGGCCACTGGGGAGTGCAAGTAAACAGGAAATGAATGATCGGCCCTGTGGGATTACATGCAAAGACACTTACGAGTGTAAGTAACTGGTGTTTGTGACTAGACAGACGAGAAGCGGAGCCATACTGTATGTTTGTGAGACCACTGAGCCTAAATATATGGACAGCTTTAGTGATGGATGATGACAGTCCAGTGCATAATCAGAGGATTTCAGTGAGCCATAATAAGATCATATGTATCAAGCCTCCTTAGTCTTACAGAGACCCTTTACAGACACAAATCATGTCCTGCCTTATATTTGAGGGGTAGTTGAGAGTTTGTGGTTTGACCAAAGCTACCAGTGTGTCATCATTTCATCGTCACAACACATCACTTTTCTCGCAACACTAGAGTTCAGAAAGTCACCCCCTACTTATTTTTTTTCAACATGATCACATTTTGCATCTGTTTGAAAAACAAAACAATTTCCCCCCAAAAACCCCAGAATTGTTGTTGTTGATCATAATTATGAAAATAGTCTAGGCATCTAAAAGAGAAATATAGGTCCCCAGAGGATGAATTCTACTGATTTTGGTGATCTCATGACTTTTACTAAACTTGTTGTTCCAAGTAAAATATCTCAACAACCACTGGATGAATTGTCCTGACATTTGTTACAGATATTCAAGTTCGCTAGGAGATGGCGCCACCATCATGTCAAAATTTGCAAAACTAATGACCTTCCCATCAGCCTCAGCTGTAGTTTGTGTGTAGTGCTAACAGGATACACTAAGATGGGTAAATATTACCTGCCAAACATCAGCACGTTAACATTGTTACTGTGTCACCAAGCTAGCGTTAGCATTTAGCTCAGAGCACCACTATGCCACTATAAGTACAGCCTCACAGAGCTGCTAGCATAGCTGTAGACTCGTACTCTTGTTCAAAATAGGTTCAGAAAGTCCTCCAAGTATCTAATTTTCTACCTGGAGCATGTAATCATGCTCTAAGTGACACCCTAGTTGGTATCATCCTCTGAAATGAGTGCAGAGGTCGGCCAGTAGGACATGTCTTTTTCATGCACATGAAACTAACTGCTGGGAAATTGTCTATTACCCTTTATTCCAAAAATAATATTCTATATGTGTCTGTGTAGCTTCCTCCATACCTTATTAAAATGCATGGGGGCAGCTGTAACTCTGGCTGAAGAGAGGGTGGTCCATTAACATAAGGTTGGTGGTTTGATTCAAATCATTTGCATGATGTAGCTCTCAACTCCATGATGGACAGCCTGAAAGCATGCCAAAATAAAATGTGTGTTCCTAAAATATAAATGTATATAGAGTGAGCTATTAACATAGAAATATGAGCCATGCACTTTACTTTACTGTGCCCTTGGTACATTGTGATTTCACAACCTGCTGTCCCATTCCCAGTAAAGCATTTTGAGCCCTTGTACTTTCCTGCACTCGCACATTCTCGCTGAGCACGCGGCTGATGTTAATTAAAGTCTGTGAGGGTTCAGTGTTTTAAGGCTCTGGGGGAACATTGGGACTGAGCCTGCAGTATTTGTTCTTTGAACCGTGATGTACATCAGATCAGTTGCAAACTCTGGCAAGTGCTTCAGTCTGACATTTGATGATGTAAGGTTTATGGTGATCATCACAGATCACTAAATGTCAGGGACTGTCTGCTCAGAGCTGATATATTCATCCCAGAAAGCAGGAGATGCACTCGGGTGATACACTGCTCCAGGTTTCTGTCCCTGTCGAAAACGAACAGCATGTAAGGACTCATCAAAATGTGAGAGAGCTTTCAACAGAAAAAGTGTTCTATAAAACAGTTCTTGACCTGTACAAGTGAGAAATGTCATAAATCACGTTTCTTCAGCTGTGTCTTACAAAACCAAAGCAAAAGCAACAGAGGAGTAGGACCATGCACACGAATATGAGGCCTGATTAATAGGCTTTAGAGAAAGTGGCCGCTCAGTGTCACATTTGACATACTGTGCCATAGAGCAGATCAATGTTAAAAACTATATGAAATCCTTCATCCCGTGGGTCAAAATTACACTTAGAATTGATAGACTTTATTTGATGTAAACATTAGATTTTTATTGTTGTTTAGTATGTTTCTTGCATTTTTTTGTCACTTGATTACTTTTAAATAGAACATTTCTCCTGCATTGTTGAGCCTCAGTTTTGAAAAATGTTCTTTGCTGTTTTCTTCATGATGGTACCATGACTACCAGTGATGAAAAGCAACTAAGTACATTTACTCAACTACTGTACTTAAGTACAATTTTGAGGTACTTCCATTTGATGCTACTTTATACGTCTACTCCATTTATTTTGACAGCCATAGTTACTGGTTACTTTTCAGATTAAGATTTTACATAAGCAGCACGATAAGCTCATAAAATACAATGCAATGTTAAAGTTTGTGTAAAACCAGTGTGTCCAAACTTTATTGACTTGTGTCCCCTTACAAAAAACTGTGTAGTGGGGCCTCTTTCAGCTGTCTAGAAGTTGTTAGCAGTGATTTCCCCTCTTAACTTCTCAAATGGTTTTACATTTAAATAACTGTTTGAGGTTCAAAGAGGTAAAATTAAACAATTTTCACCAAAAAAAAAGGGCAAAGATTAGAGGAAAGTTTGTTTTTTTTAAAAGGATACAAACTTATGTAGCAGAACTTCATCTTATGACCCCCAGATTTATCTTGTGACCTAGGCAGGAGCCTCGACCCCTAGGTTGAGAACCACTGGACTAAACTACCAAAGTGTATTTAAAGTAGTTAAAACTCTAGCTTGACCAGCTATAACAGTAAAATGCTGCTTACTCATTGATGCATCAGTAATAACAATCTAATAATGTCATATATAATATACACTTAAGGGCTCATTTTTCTGCACATACTTTTACTTTTGATGCTTTTACTACATATTGTTGCAAATACTTCTGTATCTGGTTTTGAACAGGACATTTACTTATAGCAGAGTATTTTTACATTGTGGTATTGGTACTTTTACTTAAGTAAATTATGTGAATACTTCTTCCACCACTGATGACTAGTGCCACATCAGTAAATGTCTCGGGAATGGATCTATGTCATAGATGAAGAATCATTTACAGACCTCCTAGCAACATAAATATTATTTGTGCTGAATTGAGACATAAGAAAGATCCATTTTTAAGGTTTATGGGATGTCATTTTCACTGACAGTGGAAACAAAGTTGCTTGATGCTTGTATTGAAATGAATCTGTCAAAGCTAAATTGATTAAATAGTGGAATAAGAAAATTACATATAGTAGAAAGTATTTTTTTAAAGTGTGTTCTCCAGTGGTACACATCAGACTTCATATATATATATTGTGTTCATGTTTTTCAGATGCCTGATCTTGTAAAATAATGAAAGCTTGATCCACATCTTGCAGCAGCGACAGGAGACCCATTCAACAGACGCAGGTCAGCATGCTGGTGGAATACATTCTGTATGTATTTTAATGACAGATAAGGAAGATTTGGTAGATTTTAAACCTCTTTACCTCTCTAAGGACATTGTTTTCTTTGCTTGTCACCTTTTCTTTTTCTTTGCCAAAATGGTCACCCTGTGCTCATCCTTTTCGCAGCAAGTCCTGGTGTGAGAAGAAGTTCAGCGTCACCTCAGAAGAGATGAATTGTTGAAACAAAGATCAAACCTTTAAGTGACCTTCCAGCACGTCTGACAATCTCTCTGAGCACCGGTGCACTATCAAGCCCTATGTGGCCTCCATGAAGTACAGAGTAATCAAGGTAAAAATTGAGGGGGCTGCCACCACTTCAATTCCATGGACAGAGTGAAAAAAAAAAGTGTGTTTGTGGTGAAATGACGCCACCTGCAGTGTCAACAGCTGATGATTTTCAGTGCGTCATGTGATATGAGAGTGAGCGTTTAGAATTTTGCTGTGTATTAACATCAGCTGTTTTACACGTCCTGGGCACAGATACTTTCATTTTAGAAAGTTAGAGGTAAAGTGAATGAAGCAGGCGATGATAATTAAATTATTTAGGGAATATTAACACAAGGTAGTCCTAAATAATCTAGAAATAAAATAAATATTAATCAGATTATAATCCATTCTGATATATATTTTTCAGATGCATTAAAAATATCTACGTTACAAGCCAAAGTTAAGGTCGAAGGTAGAACTAAATATATTGATTTATATTGCAATTTCTTTACAAATACTAAAGATCTTATCACGAAAAACCTGTTTCAAATGCAAGAATTGGTAACTTTTTAAAGACTTGGAGCATTTTGGAAACCAGTTTAAATCTGAGTTGAGTTGTACATCATTTCTTTTTCATGAAATGAAGAGATGATTAAAACCAGCATCTGTTTAGTTTTGTACTGAATCAGTCAGTGTAATAATCCTTCATCCACAAGGGGGCACCTTTGAATAACAAGCAGCACCTCTGCTTACTGAAGGTCCAGCAGCTCTCCATAGCCTTTTGATCAAGCTGAGCTCATTAAGGGCCACACACTTCCACCAGTGCTGTTCTTGCTCCAGCAGCCTGTCAGAACACAAAATGACTGTGAACACATCCGTCCCCGAGCAGGAACATTTCCTAACGTGCTGCGAAAGCACAGAGGAGTTCCAAGAAACACATCTCTGCACATCCAAGAAAACCTCCGATTTGATTTGTAGTTTTGTTGGTGTTGGTGACCAAAAAGATTAGTTAGATCTAACTTTTGAGTAAGTTGTTAAACTTATTTTTAATCTAATACAAATACAGCTTTGCTGTAGGTCGGTTATTCTAGATTATCATGAAACAACATAGCAAAAAAATTTCAGCACCGCCAGAATTACTAAAAAACCCATAATTTTCTCCATGAGACTCGACGGTTGATCAGTGTCCCTGCTGTTGGTATCATTTGTCAACATGGTTTACATATTGGACATTTCGTCTCCCGAAACCACATTTACAAAAGGAAGCCATTAAAGAAAGAAATATGTAACATGCGCTCCTCTCTTCATACTTTAGATTTAACTGACATATTTATCATAGATTATCATAAATACCAAGGCTGAATTATGAAACGGGCAAAGCGGGCAACTGTATCAGGGCCCCAGAACTCCAGGGACCCGTGAAAGCTCCAGACTTATGGTATGTGCCAATACATTTATAAATCTATTATATTATATTTCAAGTACACTTATTTGAAAATCAATTTGGGGATAAGAACAAGTATTTTCAGCAAAAATGTACTGAAAGTACCATAAATTAAAGTACTGTAGAATGGCCCATTTCATAGTATTAATAGATTATATTACTGGATTATTATTACTGATGTATTCATGTGTAAGTAGCATTTTACTGTTGTAGCCAGTCAAGGTGGAGCTAATTCTAATACTACTTTATATGCTGTTGGCCACTTCAGTCAAAACAGTGCAAACGCCCCAATCTTATCAAGACAATTCTGGCTGTGATTGGATCTTTAAAACCTTATTTTCCTAAAACAAGCAAAAGAAAAACCCGTTAGCGCACTTTCAACAAGTCAAACGAGCCTGTCTAAAGAACCGACCGTGTCTTCAAACAAGAAAGTATGTAAAACTTGATTTTAGAAACTGACATGCATTGAAAACCAGCTGGACTATTCTTACTGCTCTGGTGGAGTTTTTCCCATTTTGAGAAAATTAGAGATTAGGACTCAATTAAAGACTAAAATGACTTCATAAGAAGCAGATTTCTGCAGGGAACAAGTGCATCATAAATTAAACGGTAATCATACTGTATGCTTTGTATGAAAAATCGTAATTAGTAAAGTGGATGAATGTAGAGGAGTAAAAAGTACAATATTTCCAAGTCTAGATGTATAAAGTAGCACAAAATAGGAAAACTCAAGTAAAGTACAAATACCTCAGAATTGTGCTTAAGTACAGTACTTGAGTAAATGTACTTTAGTTATATTCCACCACTGCTAAAGCACAGCATCATTAGACATGACACATGTCTTGAGGTGGTCCTGCTATATTACCTGATCCTGAGGCCTTGTTTTGAAGAGAATCACGGGTTTAAGATTTGGAACTTGCTTGTGGCAGTGCACACGAGGTAAAGACAGTAAACAAGCCAATATACTATCAGTCTGCAATACGTGAACAGCGTTTCAATCCCGACCAACACCAAACAGAACACCACACACAAAACACCAAATTCTTCATGAAAATTTGACATTTTAATGGAAACTAAAATTGTGAACACTGGAGGGTTTTTTTTTAATTTTATTGACTATTACATTGTTTGGAATTTGAGGGTTATTATCATGCTTTAAAAAAAAAAAAAAAAAAAAA
>LKNJ01000124.1:0-20761 GCA_002120245.1 Maccullochella peelii | reverse complement strand
CCCCCCCCCCCCCCCAAGAAAATCACTGATTAACCATCTACTCAGCTCAAGAACCTGTTTTTGGTTTGCAGGCTACAATGCTTAATAATAGTTCTATCTTTATAAATGCATATTCAACATAGCCTTTTTGCTGTATTAAGTGTTTGAATGAGAGGAGCCTCGGGGTGGGAGGATGGGAGATTATCTGTTTCCCTGTACAGGACCATCCTCTTTTTAAAAAAAAAAAAAAAAACTTTAAAAAAGGAAAGAAAAAGGTCATAAGACTACAGTAACGTCACATACTACTCATTTTGATCACCCTGTTATACATTTAGAAGCCTATAGATGCACCACTGATAATGGTTTGAACAATTTGGCATTTACCATATGGAAACCTGGTTATGTCTCTGTCTATAGGCAATCGGAAGAAATTAAATTGCGAGTTTTGTGTAACTTTATGACAGATTAAATGTCAATTTCCACAAGCACAGAAAAACATAAAAGTAAATGCTAATGGGCAACATCTCCTCGAATATCTGCTTCCTCATCGACCAGCTCCGATACAATTGTTCTTATTCGGAGGGCGGTGTCTGATGAGACACTCGTCTGTCACGCACTGTACAATGGAAGCCAAACAAAAAACAAAAACGTTTTAAATACCAGAGAGCTGACTGAGATTGGACATGGGAGTTAAATGTCAAGACAACTGGCTGCAGTTACGATTTTCCCTCTCTGCACACAAGTACAAGCTGCGGCGCTGCCTAATCAGGACGCAGTGGAAACAAGTGTACTTGAAAGCTCATACCCAGATTGTAGCTACCCCACAGAAACACTCACTGATGTTCAGCAATAATAAATCAAGGAGGTGCTTCACTGTGAACACATGAGGGAGAAAATCAACCATCAAAGATTGCAAGAAGATTACAGTCTAGCATACATAGAAAACAGCGCATGGAGCAATGTGCTTTTTTTTTTTGTTTGTTTTTTTTTAAAAGGGGAAATAAACAGGACAGCTTCTATTTTTAGAGCCCAAAATGATCAATGACAGCACCTTGCATGCCATGACGTTTTCCCTCACAAGTCATTATTTGGTGTTTTGTCACAACATAATGAGACTCTATATAATAGGACTCCCAATTCAACATTTCCAATTTGAGAACACTACATGACAGGGGCCATTTGGCAAAAACAATATTCAACATAGTCATGGCTTTATCAACACTACCTGAGTTACATTTAATAATTCTGTATTCATCAACTTTTTTTTTTTTCCTAAAAAGTAACAGCCCAGAGCCATTCTTTCAAGGAGTATTTCTTGTCAGTACATATAGATCTCTCTAGTAATTAAAAGATAAAAGCAATTAGTTTACATAAAGTGCTATTAATCCACACATTAACCAAATCATATGTTCTAGAGAAAGGAAACCTGGACAGTTCCTTTGTTATGTTGAATAAACCAATCCTGATTTGGAGATGGTGATGAAAGTGATGTCGCAGCTGGCCAGTTAGCAAATTTGGGCTCCCTAGACTTAATTAGATCTTTCAACGTGACCCCTTTTGCAGAAATCACTCGAATTTGTGCAACCAACTGAAAACACACCTTATACACATTAACTGCAGGCCACACCAGCATCTTGGGTGACAATTTTGTAGCTCCATATAACCCATTTTCACACACTGTATGGATCACATGGTGTTATTGCACACTGGTTTGCAAATGTAAAAGGTTATCCACAGTAAAACATAATAGTACAACTCCTCTTCACATTTCAACACAATTTTGACAAAGTGGCTAGTCGGGGAACCTAGATTAGTATTGCAATTGCTGTTGTGTTACGGTTATCTTTGTGTGGCTATGACGACTGACCTCTGACTCGCTCATTTCCACCAGTAAACATGCAAGAAATACAATGCCGTAAGACAGAAAAGGAAAGACCAAATGCTGAGTCAGAAAAAAAACAACAAAAAACAATAAATCTAAGTCATAAAATGCAACACGTTCCTTTGACAAGAGGAACTGAACAGTTTTTAAAGACAGAAATGCAAATAGCACAAAACGCAGAAGACCTTATTGGTAGCGATGCCTCAAAATAAACAATTTGTCACTCAGTTCATTCCCAAACTCAGGATTCACATAATAGAAGGTATATGAATCTGAATTTAAAAACAGTCTGCGCTGACCTCACTGCAATCTGCATGAAATGTACTTAAAAATTTAAAAAAGTTTTGCCTTTAACGGAAAAAAAATGTTAAGCACACCTGTAATAAACAATGAAATGAAGGGGCGGTAGCTTTCCTTCAAGTTGGGCATTTCTGTACCTGTGCTCTGGGGTCATACTGCAGTGCACATAACACTCGTCATGTTAGGTCAGACAAAACAGTATAAAAGAAAAAGCAAGCATTTCATTTCTGGGCTCTGGTTTAAGACAAGGTTCTCCCTTTCCTGGATGGGGCCTCACCTATGAGTTTCCACTTAACTTACAGTTTAACAGGATTCCAAAGATCTTTATTCCACGACTTCAAGGCATTCTTTGCAAAAGTGTGTTCTCCTTTCTTCCATGATGAATTCAAGCTTGCACACAGATGTGTATGTATAACGTCTAACATATCTACAATGAACTCATTCGAATGCGTGAAGAAAGAAAATGACTGGGGCATTCCATAGTCAGACTGACGGCTGCCACAGCTCAACAGGATAAAGGCTTAGGGAGGTGCAATCCATGACACCTTCCTTTGTTGAACTCCCGAACATCATCCTAAAGAGTCATGAGACAAACGACAGCTCTAAAGTTGCAAGTGTCCATTGGAGAGGCACCAGTCAACTCCTATAACGTCCCTCCAGAGTGTGTGTGCGCGTTTGTCTGACGCCCCCAAAGAAGTCTGTTGTTCCACCCGAGATTCCAAGGAAAATCTGTCATGCTAAGCTATCGATGTTTTCACAGTTGTCACTTTATCTGTCCAACGGGATTTATGATTTACAAGGTAGATAACTGCAGCACCCAGAAGAGAAGAAAGTAAGTACTGTAGACGATCTACCTCACTGATCAGGTCCATCCTTGGTCTCATCATAAACCACTACTCTTTTTGGATCTACAGCAGAGGGGGGCAGAAAGGAGGCAAAGGGTTAGATTATTCTACAGGATATCAGTCTCAATGACGTTAAGAAAGTTGCGACCAGATAATCTTGATTTTAATCTAAATTCTGGTGTATTTTTTTAGGCCAAGTTCTTGGAATGCTACTTTAGACATTTGAGAACTTTAGCTTCTTGTGTTAAAATGAGAAACAGGTTTTGTGGGTTTATATTCAAGTCAAGTATCAAAAGTACCATTTTGGTACCAGTATCAAAAGGCTTCAAACAATACCCAGCCCTGGTAATAATGACATATTTCCTTCTAGTTGTGGTTGGACATTTTGCTAACACAGCCTCAAATATCACTGAACTCATGCCTGTGTTGATATCAATAGACTGTATGGAATAATTGCTGTATTTCACCTGCCAGCTGGCATGACTGCAGTACCTAGAGGACCATATACCAGCAGTATGTCACACTCAGTAATTTTAAAAGTCTCTGGTGGTGATTACCTTGTGTTGCTTATGTTTCTGCTGTTTAGTAATAAAACAAATGTGGCTTTTTGTTGGAGGCATTAATGCAAGCCTTTGTGCACATGCTGCCATCCGGCCCAACTAGAACAACATTGTATTTGTGCATGTCCTTGATTAATAGCAAGACATTAAAACAAGCTCCAGGATCTTTCTGAGGTCACCAGTATTTATGAGGTAAAAGCCAGTCAATGGATGTACATGCATAATAATTTGATTGTAACCACATAAAAAGTGAAAAACAAAGTCCTTTTATTTTTTTACCTTTACATCCCATTTGGATCAGAACCAAAACACCAATGCACTTGGCTCTGCACATTTATGAATATAAGTAACTTCAGGCCTGGCCCCAACATCATTATGAATGTTGGAAAGTATTTTATGATATGTTCACACATTCCTAGATGTGAAACTGAACTGCCTAAACATTTCTAAAAGTAGATGTTAGGGTAAAGAGTGATCAACAATTTTAGCTTACCTTGTTTTTGCAAGTTGAAAATGGATTCCATTTCTGTTGAAGGAAAAACATTATTTCAGCATCTGCATTAATTAGTCATGAAGAATATTTTCAGAAAATAAAATAGAAATACTGATCTCTCCAAAAACATAAACATCATTTCTTAATTTACTGTCCCAAACATTGGGCACATCAAATCTCTTGAGATTTGACGGTGCTTATAGTTATAATCCTTAAGATTTTTATAAAACAAAACCCCGGTTTTCACGCTGTTGCATTTTTCAATGTATTTACATTCTGTAAATACCTCTCTGTATATTAGTTTTCATTGTTAATGGCGGAGTCCGCCATTCTCACTCTGGATTTAAATTGCCTCATTGCCATGAGGGATTCACAGGAAAAGATGCAGCATGTAATCCAGCGTTAAGGTTTGTTTTTTTTATCTCACCAATATGGGCCTCACTGTTTGCTTTTTACTCTCCCACAGTCAAATCAGAGCTGAATTAAGTTACTGCTAATGCAAACCGAACATTTCCTAATGCTTCACATTAAAACGCATTCAACTGCCGAAACACGGGACCGCTTTTACTGTGAAGCAGTCACAAAAGACACAATGTTTGTCACAGAGGTTAGCACTAACCACAATTGTTCATCAAAAATGTGTCATTTTCTACATTTTTCAGTCAGCGGATATCTCTTGTTAATTTTTGCAAGGCAATAATGGAACAAGTGGGAGCAGCCACAGTGAGCTATTAGATGGAGAGTTGCAGGCGACCAGCTTCTGTTACAGTGCCCTGCTGTCATGTGGAAAACCACTTGTGCCTTGCACAGCATGAAATCAGATTGCAGTTGCAATTATTATTGACAGAGTTCTTTACAACAATGCGAGTTTGTTTGATGGCACTGTAAACAGATAAACCAGCTTCTGGTCTGTTGTATTTCTGACAAAGTAGCTGCTCATACATTGAGTGTTTGCGGTCGTATTAAACCACATTTGCTGTTACCTCCAATAACCACAGGTGTCGCCAAATCTACCAGGAATTAAACCTTAAGGATTACAACTTAAATGGTTACACAAATTAATTTGATAAATAGAGTAAATAATCAAATTTACCTTTAGTGTGATAAGTGACAGCAGCTTTAACATCAAAGGACCCCCAGCTACACCTTCTGCCAATGTCTTTAGAGTGGATCTGTTCTTTAGATGAGCCAAACAACAAAGTGGTTAGCTGGCCCTGTGCAGGCTTAGCACCGTTGTCTTTACTGGGGGCCAACACAGCAGAACCTGCACCCTTGGCCTCAACTTTTGTCTTTTCCTGGCCACATGGCTGCAGCTTGTTCTCCTCCTCACTCATCACACAAGCAGAACAAGCATTAGACGCACTGCAAGGGGCACAAGTCCTATTCTCAGGGTCTTGAGCCAAAGTGCCAGGCTCTAAGAATGATGGGCTAACTTCAAAGCAGGGCTGGGCAGCCTTGGCTGCCGTAGCCAGACACTCACTTTGAGGTGTGACCACAGTAGTTTTGTCCTCTGCAGGCACCAGGCCACTTCCTCCTTCTGGCCCCAAGTTGGGCTCATTGATGAAGGAAAGCCCCCACGGATTCTGCAAGATATCTCCCAAGGCTTTCTGATTTGTCTGAGCAGCCGGTGGGTCAAGGTGACGAGCGCTAGGGAGCATAGGTTGCATATTTAAAGGGTAAAATAAAAGAGTACACTTTCTAAGCTCATATGCTTCTCCATCTACAGGACTAGTTGTAGAGCTACAGTTACTTTCCAAAGGAGATGCTACATTCTCGCCACTTGGGATAGATGGGGCTGATGGAATACTACTAGCAGCGGGAGCAAAGAAGGTACCCACTGATGGGCAGCTGTTTCCATTTCCAGAAACAGGACCATTAGTAAAGCTAGCTGAGGTGATAGTTTTCATAGCAGACATAGGGACTTGTGACAGTCTAACAGGAGGAGGCAGTGCCTCTCCTCCACCTTGAGCTACTTTGTTGAGGTTTTCTTTTACTTTACTTGCATAACTGATCTTGGGAACAATTTTAGCACTGCTATTGTCCACAGGAAATACTGGAGGGGGCTTGAACAAAGTCCACGAGTCCTCTTTTGAAGGTGAGGAATGCTTGGCTTTGTGCCTTTCCTCAGTCTTTTTACCAAAGGTGCCAACTGTTTTGCCATCAGAGTTTTTCCTCTGAAATTCACCCATTGAAGCCTCTGTTGTCGCAACAGCCCGTCTAGCTGCTGACTGAGTTTCTACTTTATGGGCAGCTCTGAAGCCATCAAGTCTGGAAGTCATTCCCTTCTCAGTTGTCTCAAGATTAAAAGCCCCATGCTCCTGTGTAGTGTTGCCCTGCTGCATGTCTCTCTCCTTTTCTCTTATCACATTATCAGTGTTCTTGGCGTTGTTACATCTGGCCTTGCGTTTCTTCGGAGTAGTATATCCACCTTCAGAGCCGCTGCCATCATTGTCTTTGCTAGAATAGCCATTTGTAATTAAGCCATAGTTTACAACGCCATTTTGAAGCAACACAGAGTCTTTCTTATCCAAAGGTTGGCCCTCATGATTCAAATCCAGGGCCTTTTCCTTGTCATTCTTAAGGTCCATATTCTTCTTATGGTCCAGTCCTTTACTGCTCACTTTTGGAACAGTCGTGTACAGCTTTTGTGTTGACTTCTGTTTCACATTTGTATTACTTGTGTGTCTATTACCATTGCTGTTGGGGGGATGCGACATACAAAGAGTATCAGACAGATGTGGATTCTTCTCCCCCTCCTCCTCACTGGTGTTTACTTTTTTATTGCCTGAAATGGGAAACAAAATCAGTTTATACTGAAATGATATAACACCTTAACCATTCTTTCCACTACCTTGCAGAAAACTGTAATTTGACCTTTCCCACTTACATAAATAAAATTTATGCAAAATCATACCTAAACCATTTTGGGGTAGCCTACTATACCAAATGTTTGGTAAAGTATTTGTGATGCAATGATGAAAACCTGAAAAAGTATGCTGTATATACTATCATGGTAGTATGAAACTCATATTCAAAATTAATCCAAGTATGAATTATCCACATTTCATTCACATTTGGTAGGCTATTAAAAATGTGTCTCTGCTACCCACACAGATTTAAACTGGAGTTTTCTATACAGACCACAAATATGCACTATAAGTCTGATAATAATCCATTTATTGTGTTCATAGCTAAATTAGTTCTTCTCTGATCAATTATCAGAGCAGTCACATGTTGTTAAGAAAGCTATTAAATTAAACAATAAGTTAGTCCAGCAACTTTTATCCCAAGCAGTGAGACAAAGACAGGATAAGTCTGAAGAAAATATCCGTGCCATTGCTAGTTTATGTTTATAGTGTTGCCTAAAAATGTATCTCCTAACACATTCCAAGATGAGCCGAGTGCTCACTCTAGTTAACAATATATGCACATATATATTTCACAACTGTCAGCTGGACTGGACTGTTTGCTGATTACCTTTCTAAATAATATCTGATGCCACACCAAAGACCAGTTGTTGCAAGGTGTAAAAGGAGCGATCACAGCAACATTTATGAAATACATTTGGACTGGCAGTGAACCACAAATGGCTCTATGCATCGTACAGAGGCATGGGAACTGCTATGTCGACGAGGAGCTTCTCATTCAATGGTGCTGCCCCTCATGTCTGTGGGCACAGCACACCAAAGCTTTTCTTAATATACGCAGGCAAGTTCTCGCTTATTTGCAAGCGAACGTGTTAACACAGCTGCCAGCAAACGTAAGGTCGATAGTTACAGTGTCTGCTCGGCTGCAGCAAACCATGTCTTTATCAAGTGGTCATGATCTAGTTGCTGCGTGGCTTCACGTTGACTGGACAACATACAACAGGCCAGTCAGAGAGATGGCTAGCGTTGGATAATGTCCACTAGCTGGCGACTCGTTTTGGCATTCGCACGCCCTGGCACCAATAGCAGCCTAACACCAGCGACCCAAGTACACAAAAGACGACTACGACATGCCACTACGGCAAAGTATCGTGGTTGTACAAAAATGTTAGCTAGCCAGGTAACTATAGCATTAGCTCACAGTGATATCCTAACATGGCCGACAGGAAATGGCAGCTGAGAACATTCCAGTGGAGCCGGCTCGTTTTCCTAAACTGGACACAAGCATGCTGAAATGAATAAGATAAAGCTTTGACTACTGTTGAAGGCGAATCGGCATGCACATATAACACTGGATGCGTTAAGAACACATGGTGACACAGCGGGATTTTCGTAAATGATTTAGTTGCATTTGCAAACGAAAAATGGTGTGTGAAATCGGCGCACAAGGTCAATCCCCGATATGTCAAACCACCACCAGCGACAACTGTCATGCAACGTCAGCTAGCCAACTAGCTAGCTAACTTAATGGTTGGTTTCTGGTCCGACAGTGGCTAACTATCGGTTTAATCAGCTACTCACCAGCTGTAACCATTCTTAAATTATTCCGGGCAACAACATATAGTTTCAATAAATAGCTAGCTAGTAGGCATAGCCCTCAATCACAATGGAGTTAACATTAGTTAGCACATGCTAGTCGGCTCGTTGACATTAGCTGACTAAGGCTAGCAAGCGTTAGCTCACTTTTCCGGATGGCCCAACCTGTTTTCTTCGTCTGCGTTTCCTGATGCTGGCGCTGGAAGTGGCTCTGATCATTTTTTAGACACGTTGTATGTTGAATAGAGTTTTTGTCCTCTCCGTGGTGGTGATATTGCCTTTCTTGTGCCCGATCTTTGGGCTGTTCCTCCATTGAATTGTAGAATGTCGGACTTGTTCAACCACTATGTTAGCTCACTGGGTAAGTACAGAACGGTCCAATCACTACCAGTGTAAAACGGAAGCTATTTGAAGCCTCTGTAAACGTCAGCAGTAAACGTCTAAAAATGGCACTGTTTGGGGTGGTCACCGCCACTAATCCATGTCTAGTATTTGGGCTGAGTTATGCTTTGGATATTTTACAGGACTTCTCAGATTTTGGCAGATGTTTAAAGTGTCACTTCACACTAAAATAACGGAGAAGTGATATTAAAAAATATTTTCGGGGTGGGGTTCGTGTATGAACTAAAATCATATGACCGGAGGCGCTGCCACGTCTCCAGCCAGTGGACACTTTGTTGGAGGGTCCAGGGGAGACCAACCCCACTCCGAAAATGGAAAACCAACTTATTGCAAATTCAATACCTCTTTCTGCAAACATTCCTAATTCATTTGTGATTTTTTTTTTTACCACATATCCAATGAAAGAATATGTTTCTATTTCTGTTTTCTACGTTTGTGCCAAAAGGAGCAAACATTAATACTATAATCAGAATGCATGCGCACATTACTGCACAAATGAGTAATGTGCAACATGCATCTTCCACCAGGAATAACAATTTTTTTGCATGCTTTAATTTACATATGTTCCTGTGTTGTGTGATATATTTTATATGCCATGTATCTTGCTTGCTCAATTTTATTATATCCCATCACACATACCACCTTACACATAGCCTTCTACATCTTATTGGTTTCAAAACATCTCACCAAAGGACTGCAGTTGAAAATTAGCCAGCTGGTTAACACAGGCACATTTACAGAAATGCTTATTAATGTGCGTTGTCCTTATGAATAAATAAATGAAATAATATGGAAATAGCCAGGGTTCTATTCCTCTCCAAACTAACCCCCCTCTATCTGCCTACATCCAAAACACATGGAGACACACACCTCTTGGAAAGGATTCCATCATCACCAAAATATTTTAGCTGGCCCACAATTAAGATGTCTAGCAGGACCAACCTACCATTTTTGTCTTGAGACACTACTAAGTGAGTGAAATCACCCTCTCATTTAATGTATGGATCTGGCTTAAGCTAATTGCTTGTCTTTGACAAGTCAAACAAAGAGTAAATGCATACTAAAAGGTTTTTGGGATTAGAAAAGCTAACTCACACTGAGCCATCATTTAGGCTGACATTTGGCAGAGCCTGTAGCAATTCAAAATCTCACTCAAAAATGTAGAAAAATAAGAGCAATTATTATATTAGACATTGCACATTTAAATCTTGTGCATGTAACTAATAATTTGTCAGTTAATAGGCCTATCACACACCAGAAATATAAATACCAAATGAAAATTTAACTTAGTAATTCTACATGTAAAAGTCAGTCTCAAACCTCATATTGAGTAAAAAGGAAAGTCTCTGTTCTATATTTAATTTGGCTTATGTGGGCAAGTGTGGCATAGTGCAACAATGCTCACTTGGGACATAAAAGAGCGAACAGCACCCTCTTGTGGCTAGAGATGCAAAGTCTCAAATACTTTATACATACAGCATTATACTGTATAAGAGATGCAGTGAAAGTTGAGAAATTCATTTTGCAGCGTATTGTTGTGTATAAATGTAACAAGCTTTCTTGAGTTTCTGTCCCTGTCTCTGGTACGTGCTAAGTTCTGCTTAGCCCATACCAGATTCAAAGATTCATAGTTGTGTGATTGATGTCTGCAAACTCTTCAACAGTTCAGTATCAAGGATCCTCTCATCATTCCTTTACTTCTATTTAGAAAAAGATCAGATGCTGATGTATGCAGCCCTGCTCCTCCTACTGTATGCATGTGACAGCTATACCTTTTAAAAGAAATATTAATATGACAGCTTCATTTTATGACAAGATTTATTTTTAAAATGAGAGTAGGTTTCTAGAGATGGATGTAGTCTCTAGGCACACAGAAATACTTATCTAGCAATATGTTAAAAACCCATACAGTGTGAGGTAGTGAGCAAGTCATGGGAAGAGTACAAGAGACAGTTTTTGCGGTGGCAGTTTGCACATTTAAAGTGAGGATTGAGAATAACCTTGACTGAGGAAGGTATTATAGCAAAGACAAATCTAGTGAAAACTAGTTTGGTGTTGGTGAGATGCTTCTGGCCTTAGAGAAAGCCATAGTTTGAAATTATTATTAATTAGTTTGAATTGATCATTTAAATATTATGATAATTAAGTGTAATCCTTTGGTTTAGTTCCTGGCATGCTGTTACATTTGCAGAGGAAAAACACACTTTCTCATATTATGTATCATCAAAGTGAACACATCTTTTAAAAACTGTCATCATACATAAAAAAAAGGTTACACTATGATTCAGTATTTCATATTCAAGCATTTCTTTATTTTATACTGACCAACAAAGAGTTTCAGGGATGTATTTGTTTCTTAAGAAAAAGAAAATACACAGAGACAATTTATTCTCAGTGTGCAGGCCTCAGAAGTTTAGCTATATATGTTTTGATAACTGTTCTCATGCAACCTAATGAGCCATTCCCATTAGTCTCCAATCTCCGACAAACTGAATTAAACCTTTTTGTTGATATGATATATTTAATGATTATTTCTGTTCATTTAATGTGAATGGAAACTAATTGGCATTATACACCACTCCCCAGAGTTTGTTAGCATCTAATAATGCCACATTTCAGCTTTTAATTTAAATGAACATGTTGTTAATCTTGTTGAAGGATTTAATATTGATAATATAAATCTCTGACTTGAACTGATGACTGAGATGGTTGAGGCGAGAAATAATAATAATAATTAAAAGATATACTGTTTGGCTATTTGTGCGCCATGCCGTTATATAAATATACAGTGACGTCTAAAAATCTGTGGACAATGTATCCTTCACATTAAATACCTTCATTAAATACCTTAATATAATTTGAAACACCTTTCTTTATTGCAGATAGGTTTCTAACTGGATGGTTCAAAATGTAATTGAACTATATTATTAAATTATTATTAAATATTATGATAGATAAAATGGTCGTGTCATAAAAAGAAAATAGCAATCAATCCCAGATTTCTGCAGCCTACAAAATAACTAAATACTTTGATTAATGTATTTCCCATGTCTGTAAAGCATAGTTAAGCACAGCAGAGATGCTGCTGTTTCAAAGTGTAATTCCTGCTTATATGTTTTGTCTCTGTGATATGAAACCTGTAGCTCCAGACACTGCTGACCATGACACCAGTAAAATTAGTGCACAATAAAAAAATGTAGGTCTGGTAAGAATGTGCTGCAATCCAAATACATGTGAAGCTACAGAAATGTTTCCCAAAAAAAGTGTGAGTTCTTAAGATGCCAACTGTACACACACACATACTGTACACTGACGTGTAATGCATAAAGCATCAGTGCCAATAAAAAGTGCATTTCTTTGGAAGTATTAAAAATGAAAAGAAACCGATGGACTCTGCCATGTCATGGAATTTCCCAGTGGCACTGGACATGCATTCACAACACATCTTGCTTGGCTCAGCTGAGGACTCTCAGCCTGTAAATGTTTCAGTGAAGAAAGCAGAATTAAAGTTATCCAGTGTCTTTATAGTCCTCAGTTGTTCTGTTGTCACAATGTGGCTAGAAGGTCTTCATGTCGTAGAACTTTGTAGGTAAGCCAGTAGAGGACATTAAACATGAGGAAACTCATGGGGAAAAGAGCCCGGGAGATGGTATCGATCCTTTTTGCCCGATCCACAAAGCGCCTGCGTATGTCATAGAAACCTAAACCAGGAGGTAAATCAGCAAAGACCGGTGTTGCATCCATTTCCAGTGCACTTCCTGTTGACAGTGCAAGTCCAAGACTCTGGAAGAGTAAACCCTGCTGTGCCAGCTCCTCCTCCTGGAAGAAAAAGACACAGCACAGAGTAACCATCTGCTCTCATTGAGAATCACACAGCTTAACTGATGTCTCTGTTCTCTGTGAGCCGCTGATTGGCTGGTGTTAAACTGAACAAGGCGACAGTACATACCCTGGCACAGACGCTGCACTGCTGTGCTGCGTTTCTGTGAGGAGCATTGTTGCCTGACATGTTGTTTCCTTTCACCTTACTGTCACCACTTGCCTGCTGGCAAAAAAGCAAGCACATAAATGTAATCATCAAACGGACTGCATTGATCGAACAGTTTGCAACCACGACACAACTCCGCTGTGCTGCATGTATGTTTCAAACCTTGTACATTAACAAGCTGTCAGCATCTGTTTCTTACAAAGTTAATACAAGTTTGACATTAATGTGAAATGAGACAGCTTGAAGATGTAGTCAGAGCAAATTTCAGTGGCACTGCATAATCTCAACAAATGAAGTACAAAGGATTCAAGCAGATGTTTTGTGTATTGTGTTATAAATATTACAAGATATTAATGAATCCTGCAGCTGCTGTCACACTGCTTCATTTAAGAAATATTTTATATTTAAAGGTGGTTTGGCCTATTTTTCTTCTTCTCATGTGCTCCAAAGTGAGCCAACAATATGTTGAGAATATTCAGCCAACAGTGGAAAAAGGTGATGGCTTGAATTAATTACAGGTCAACACTTTCTGCATTTCCCCAGCTGGAGTGCAGCATGCAGCTGAGTTGTGTAGCTTGTGCATAGCTGGGCGCAGGGAATAGCGGGTGACAGCCGCCCGAGGGGCTGAGGGGGTGGTTTGCACTCACAGTTCTCTGCCGCTGTTGCTCTTTGAGCTTCCTCCTCAGTCTGAAGAACTCCTTGTGCTGGCGTGAAACAAAATTAACGGCTGCGTACTCCAGCAGCGCAGCAAACACGAAAAGAAGACACACCGCCATCCAGATGTCTATGGCTTTCACATAGGACACCTGTGAAACCATGAAAATCAAATCAGACAGTGAACATTAGCATTAGTTACAAACGCTATGTCATGAGTTACATGTTAGATTAGTTTGTGCATCTTCACTGACATTAAACTGTGGTGGAAAAAGTAAATTTGGCAAAACTACACTATAAAAATACAACCTTACAAGTAAAGATTTTTGATTCAAAATTCTACTCAAAAGTACAAAATATTAGCAACAAAATATATTTTAAGTATCAAAAGTAAAATACTCATTATGCAGAATGGTCCCTGTTAGTGTTATATTTTTATATTGATCTGAAAAATAACTAGTAGCTATATATGTGAAATAAATGTAGTGGAGTAAAATGTATAATATTTGCCTCTGAAATGTAGTGGAGTATAAAGTAGCACAAAATAGAAATACTCAAGTAAAGTACGAGTGCCTTGAAAATGTACTAAAGTACAGTACTTGAGTAAATGTACTTCATTACATTTCACCACTGACATTAAAAGATTGATGAGTACATTACTCAAGTACGCTTAAGTTATATTTTTGAGTGACTTGAGTATTTTTTAGTATTTAGTATTTATTGAGTATTTATTTATTTTAATGCTTATTCACAAATTAAAAAAATGTACAGACAAAACATGATCAGTTTATAATATACGATGCATTGTTGTAGTTTGAACTGTACAGCAGTATATAAAGCTGGTGACCATGAATAGATATAGCTTTAAAATATCAATGATTATATTAATAATCCAGTAAAATATACAATGAGAATTTAACACTCTGTAAAGGACCATTCTGCATAATCAATACTTTTACTTTTAAAGTACAGATCAAGAATAATCTGTACTATTACTCAAGTTAAAATTTTAATTATTTTACATGTAGTGGAGTATGTTTCCACTGTGCTATTACTACTTTTATTTAGGGAAAATAATCTGTGTACTTCTTCCACTACCACATTTTTTAACCATTTACGCAGTCCTGTCTATTTCAATGTCTAAGGCATTGAAAGACCTATCAGGGCTCAATGCATCGTCAATAAAATTGGGATTTAATTGATTGGAACAAATAGTTACACACCTGTGGTCAAAAGCTAAAATGGCTCAATTTAAAGCTCTTTCCCTGCCCAATCAGGAAGCCAGACCTGGGTGCTGCAAATGTCTTCAAACTCCTGCACGGCTATGAGTTTAATTTCTCTGATTTTATAGGCTTTTTTTTTTTTTTCAATTTATGCTTTCTTGAGATTATTACCATCTCTGCCTCCAGTAACAATAAACATATGACAATGATGCAGCACTTCTGTTTGTCTCATGTCAGCTTCATATATGGAAGGTTCCTCCTTATAAGTCAATAGGTAGTAATTCAACATTTCAAAATGAGAAATGTTCAATGCAAACGTTCAATCTAGTAACAAAGTTTTCCTGAAATCATCCCAGAATGTATAATAAACAATAACTAACTTGCATTTTCTTCTGTAAAGTGTCACAAACCAAACTGTCTGACCTTTGGCAGGGAGGCCCTGGAGCCAGAGCTCTGCGTTGTCATGGTGAGCACTGTAGTGATTCCCAGTCCCACTCTGGCCGGAGCCGCATCCATGTTGATCCAGAACGACACCCAGGACAGGATGACAGTGAGCAGGCTCGGTATGTACATCTGGATCAGGTAGTAGCCCATTTGGCGCTCCAGGTAGAATTTGACCTCGATGCAGGTGAACTTACCTAACCACAGGAGGAGATACAGGTGCAAACTGACAGTCTTATTAGAAGTTGATTGATAGTATATATCGAGGATGCTGGTTGGCAGGTCGTCATATGTCATGTACCTGTGTTGTAGTTCTTGGTGCAGTAGCCGAGGCCTTTCTCCTCTTTCAGCACGAACTGAGGGAGCATCAGATCATCAGCCACCTGCACCGCTCCCACATCCAGCCATTCAAAAATAAGATCATTCATGGTGTAGCCAACTAGAAGAGAGACCGATATAAGGTATACAGTATTCAATACAATAATCACTGTGTAATGTTTTCGAACCTGCCTTGAAAGATTAACTCACAGCTTTCAAGCTGCATTGTACACGTCTGGCTGTCCATGGGGAAGTTTTTCAGATCCATGGGACAGGAAAGGGTAAGTGTCAGCCTGGAAAACAGACGCAGCAACAGCGTAATGGTACTGGAATAGTGTGTAAAATGAAAAGGTGATACCCACACACTCCATCCCAGCTGGATACCCAGCTAGCCCACAGCATCAGCCAGGTCCTGCATATGTGTCACTCAAACCCTTTTTGCACACTCACCCTACATTAAGGGTCACATCAAGCAGCTCTGCAACATCTCTGACACCTGTCCTCCTTTCCAGCTGTCTACTCCACTGCGCCCCACGCAAACTGCACAGAGGACTGACAGGTGCTGACTGACAACATGTCAGCCTTTTATGGAGGGCTTGACATTAATTGGGCTCCACACAGCACCACAGTTCGTAAAAATAGGAGAGTGCTTCCCCCTCACAAGACACAGAGATCAAGATTTTGATCCTCTACTGAGGAGTATTCCATTCCTCAGTAGAGGTGTTGGCAAGGACTTTACTGATGTCTAATGCACTGAGTTTCTGTTGCTGCCACTGCTCTTTTTGTTGAGTCATGATGTCTTTCACTGCTCATTTTAAGCACCCTTCTTCTCATTTTTCCAGCAAGGTCAAAGTGAAGCATCTCACACAAATGAGCAATATTATTCAGTAAGCAGAGAAGAACAATTAGTTCATGTTTAACTATTAATTGCTAATAGAGCTTTAAACATTGCTTTCTCTTTCTTGTATTCTAACTCCTTACCATTACGCTACAATTCACCACTGCTTTAGTGCCACGTTACTGACCTGGTTCTGTTTTAGCCTGCAGTTATTGTTTAACATGAACTTATTCACAGTACAACGACAACTGAACTGGAGTGAAACAAACATGTTGGACCATATACTTAGAGGTTTAGACTACAGCTCATATAGGCAGAAGTTCATATTCAGCTGGGACTGGATGTGTCATGTCTGATAGAAGTACATCCTGGTGCACTGCTCAGCCAGACTCACAATTTTAAAAAAAACAATCACCTGATGCTGTAGAGGACATTTCCATTCTGGAATATCCGAAGCAGTTTGTTGTCTGTTGTAACCTCGTGAAAGTTTGCTCCCTTTTCATTTGCAAAGAACAGGTCAGGTTTCCAAATGGAGTCCAACATTGAGGGGTCCAGGTCCAGAGAGTCATCTGGATACTCCTTATATGCCAGTCGAGGGTCGTTCCACTGCTGTCGCAGAAATACATTGAGCCGGTAGTCCTATGGAATTAAGTCATAATTAGAAATTAAACTACATAAATGACTGAAATAAAATATATAGTGGCCATTGTGGAATTCATGCCACAGTAGAATCATATTGAGACTGTATAGATTTGTCAGACATATTTAATAACACTGCACACTTTGCATATGTCCATGCATCTAACTATGGTGTCATTTTAATAAACCTTGTGAGAGAGCCAAGATTAAGTGAACAGGAATAGGTCACAAGCAGGAAGCAAATGAACCTGCAGCGTCTCTCAGCAGGTAAGGAGCGCTGTGCCCACGCAAACTCTAAAAAAAGAAGCACAAACGCTGACAAACAGACTTGAGTGCTCAAAACCTGTATGAGAGAAAACTCCACTTGCAATATCGTCAATTAAAATTTGATGGCCCTCCCTAGAGGCATTTTAGAAAATGCATAAGTCTTCCTAACTTTAAACTTGAATAAATTAAAAATAAAGGATTGTCTCTTATTTGACAGAGACAGAGATGTGAGAAAATCATAGCTGACATTATTTAATGAACTTACAAGATGGTGTTTACAGTCAGTAATTAGTCATAATCTAATGACAGTATGTTTAGGCATCATGGAACTTGCTCCAAATGGCCTCTCCAAACAGAGGGAGAAGAGCCAGAAACACTTCAAATGATTAAACACCAAAGAGTCTGATGCATCTGATAAATGAGCATTCACCAGCTCTGCTGCCCAAATAAATAGGCTGAAATCCCTGCATTGGCAGCAGCAAGTTAAACCAGCTGAGGCTTTTTTAAGCACAGTTAACATCTCCAAATGAAATCAGTCAGTTCTGATACATGACTCATTGGTCTGCACGCTTTGTTTTCAAAGAGTAGTGTTTACTATGTTGTTTAGGGATATCTAAGAAACAAATTAAGTGACTAAATATTTAAATTACAATAAATGAGTATAACAACCTGTAACGCAGAGACAATGATCTGAAACTGATATTGAACTATGACTATACTAATATGACTATGAAACTGACTACTACAGATGGAGAAGGAGATGATCAGCACAGTCTTACAGGATACTGTTCAAAACTTTACTTTCCAATGCTACTACCATCCCATACAGCTTACTAGTGGTGCAAGCAGCAGGTATGTGAAAGAACAGAGGTCTACTTCATCTAAAACCTGATAGTGGAAGAACAGTTAAGTGCAATCATTGCTGTAAAACCTTGACTTTACTACTGTCCATATTATAAGACTCTCCTGCTAAATTTGCTTACTGTGACATCTTAAGGTCACAGTGAAGAAAAATAGTCAACAAATGTATGTTATTTTGTTAACACTTTATTTTGATTGTCAAAGTTTGATACCCAACAATCAGATGATAAACGCAAATGTTGTATCTTCTAGATCTAAGTTTTTTGTCACCATTAGACGGTCCAAATAAAGTGCGACCACTGAGGGTTATAAAGAAAATTCTCACCATGGTTGTTTCAGTGATGGATCCGAAGCTGTTGATGAAGATGTTACAGGTGACATTGACGGGAGGACCTGACAGAAGCAGATTGTCATCACACATCACAGTCACACTGGTTTTCTTAAATACCACTGATGATGTTTTCTGAGGAGACCGCATAAAGTATTGAAGCCGGTAAAGAGCAAAGTGTTCCAGCAAAATAACATCTGCTTGTTCTCTCCATAATGTGCCATACTGTGTCCCGATAAATAGACTTATCCAAGATAACCAGCATGAAATTGTGTTGTCATTTCCAGTGCGCTCCCATTAGTGTAGTCCATCTGCCGATCACCGAAATATTTCCTGAGAGGCAATCATTTATTGATTCTCTTTTAGTTACATTAGTGTATTTATAGATAATCAGCTGGGATTTACTCATCGTGCACTGACAAGGATGTGGAGCAAGTAGCTATGAAATATATATGAAATGCGACCCCAGAGACTGAGGGGGAAGTATGTCAGAGAGAATCTGCTGGCTTCACTCACAGCGAGAGATCAAGATTGGACTGAAATAGGCCTGTGGGGTAATACAAGGGGAGATACAAGGGGAACTGCACATTTCTGACAAAAAAAAAAACAATCTGAAAGAGAAGTATGTGTAAAAATATCATAACCTAAAGGCTGTGGGTCAGCATAGAAACAGTAACAACACATGACAAAAAACAAAAAAATAAATAATAATGGGCTCCTGTGTGAAAACATCATGGCCTGCAGCATCTCTCACTTCTGACCCATCTGTCATTGATTTGTGCTACTTCACTGCCCAGATTGTTATGCAAATTGAGCAGCGCGCTTTCTCTCACTCCTGTCCTGACAGAGGAGGTCTTCCCACTGCACACCACAGTATGTTACCTTTGAAGTTTGGTCTGATGCGAGCGTCATAGCCAGATGTGCGTCCCATCAGCTTGTCCAGAAAGTCAGATGGAGAGGGGGGCTTGGTTGCTCTGCTGGGGAGCTTCATCTCCTTACAGAGCACAGGCCTGCCAGGTGACAGGACAACTGGATGTATATATGTATATCATTTTCCCCTTTTTTTCCTTTTCTTAACTTAATATTTAATACCACCAATTTTCCTTTAGGAAAAGTTTTATCTAATTTGTACTACATATTATTAGTACTACATATATCATTTTAGCTGGAAGAGTGTTTCACATGCATTTTGTAATTTAAAAATGGTCATATACTGTTTACTGAACAGTATTCAGATTAAATATATTAAACTAGTTTTAAACATCTTTATACAAAGACGCAGCTCAAATTGTCACATTATCTGTGAAATTACTTTGGCACACTTCTTATCACATAAGATCAATCACAAGCTTCTTTTTTTTTGTCTGTTCAGTATAATCCTTACATTAGTGAACATTTTCCCGTAATGGAGCTGTCTGGAGTTGTCTTTTCATTATAGATTGCAAATTATTTCATGCATGATTCTTCTCACTTTAAGAGAACAGTAATGTTGACATGCCTCTTAATCAAAGAAGCACAAATGCCTTATGATCAATAATTATACACTGTCAAATCATTTCAAATGCAGTAAATACACTGTCAAACATGCATTTGCATTAACCACACAGCAATTTACAGATTTCTCCTACAGAGAAGTTCAGGAAGGTTGATATACTACAACTTCAAATTGCCTCTTACCTGCCTTGCAGAAAAATGACAGATGAAGCCCACACCATACACAAGCCAACGTGCAATATCATTCTTAGTTAGTGCAAACAATAGATATAAGACCAATGGAGGAAAGACTTGAAAAAGAAAAAGAAAAGCAGAGATGCAGTGATGCAGGGAACTTGTTGTTGCTCTTCCAGCCAGGCTCTGTCTTCTGGACTCAGCTGAGCATCCCTCCCCCTCTGCAGGTGTAAAATACAGGAAGCTGCTGTTGTATAATTCAAAATCCTACGAAGGGCTGTTTTTTTTTCTGTCCATGTTTGTGTGGATGACTTCAAGCTTTATCTCTATTTTATGGCCATGCATGCATGTTCAAGGAATTACTGCAAGAATATTTAAAGAGACAGGACCATTTTCAAAGCAGAGTGACCAACATTGCTTGTCATGGCGACATCGGATTAGCAGAAATATTTGGGATTCAACCATGTTACATTTACAATGACATTTCTTTGCTGAAAAATAAAACAGATACAATTTCTTAAAATAAATTAAAAGATAACTAGAAAAATTGCATTTCCTGCAGAAAATGCATGGGAATGCTGAAAGCTGAAATTTATTTGCATAACACTGCTG
>LKNJ01000123.1:2090-246778 GCA_002120245.1 Maccullochella peelii | reverse complement strand
GTATATGTATATATGTATATGTATATGTATATATATATATAGTTTGTTTGTTTGTTTGTTTTTAAATTCCCCACTCGCCCCTATGGGCGGTCTATTACTCCTTCAAGCTCCTTCAAGCCCAGGCCTGGGAGCTTGAGGTCCTGCGCAGTATCTTAGCTGTTCCTAGCACTGCATTCTTCTGGACAGAGATCTCAGATGTTGTTCCTGGAATCTGCTGGAGCCAATCTCCCAGTTTGGGAGTCACAGCCCCGAGTGTTCCGGATCTTGTCCATGAATGCCTTGTTCTTGTTGCCATCCAAATATGGGAGTACGCTCTTGCTTGAGCCAGTGATATTCATTTAAATAATTAAAATTTAAAAAGTCCTTATTTGAATTGGCCTGATTTTTGCATAAGCAGAGAAGTCATCTTGTAAATTACACTTACTTAGTAAAATTACAACTTTACGCTACACATCCCAAGTGTAATGCACAAGTGAGTTCATGCATTAACACTGTATTGCATGCTACCACTCAAGTGTTGCCTCCCCTTTATTAAATGTGTAACCCAGTATACTGACTGCATAATATGCAAGAAAGGAAGAGTATGATCTATAATATCTGTGTAGTAGTCTCTTGCATTTTAAGTATTTTAATGGAAGGTGGTGAATAGTGACCAATACTATATACTGTATACAGTTATGTCAAGCACAGTGACATCTCAGTGGAAACATCAGTCATTATATTGAAAAATTATCATGTGAGAACTACCCCCATGCTGTCTGATCATTTCACCCAATTATTACAGAGATGACGTAATTTCGAGGGCATTTTATTGAAATTAGCAGGACAAGGTCATTGTGTGGACTGCAGTTTGCAGTACCCAAATACTGATGGAAATTTCATTTCAGCGTGAAAGCTCTCTGTAATGCCATCTCTGGCTCCCTCCTGCCACCACAGAGAACAGTCACCACGAACACCCTCTCCCCCTCCTCCTCCAATCAGCAATGATGGATGGACTAATTGATGCAGAATGATTGGGCCATTCATTTTAGCCTACAACAGTGGTTTCCATATTTAGGATTAGCATTGCATTATAATGGGAAGGGAAGAAGAAATGGCCAGGGAGTCAATGAACACTAGAGGGAAAGAGAGACAGTGTTAGGAAGAGCTATTAAAAAAATGTGGAGACAAAGAGAGGGAGAGGAAAAAAAACATATGACAAGAGCGGTGGTAACAGGACTGGTCAGTTGTGTAATGCTAACCTTATGAGACATAAGAAAGTGTTCCAAAGGATTTACGGAGAGGTGTGTATCCTCGAATAAGAGCAAGCGAGAGGGGCATATAGCTACCACGTGTCCTGGTATCCCTCTCTTAGCTTATGAATCATTCATCTCTGTCCCCATGTATAAATCAAGCTGCTGGCCGTCGCCTGCAGCAGTCATGTCATTAGCTAGTTGACGGCATCACTTGATCTTTGGCACTGCAGTGCGGGTGAGGGAAAGGGCCTAACTTTAAAAAGCACACATATCAGCATATCAAACTCTATGGAGCTTTCTTTGTGAAGCTCACCAGGACCACACAGAGACACACTTGCTCAAAGAGACGTTTCTCCTCTGACACTCACAGTTTCACTATACTATCAAATTGACAGCTTCCCGGAAACCACTCTTGAGCATGTATACCGCCATGTGTAATACAGAACTTTCAGGAAGTGTCTGTATAATGCACATTGTATTTTAGTTTGTTGCTGATTGTACTTGACAGCTGGATTTTCCTGCATGTGTAAAACAGATGGGTTTTTTTTACACTATCATTTGATTGAATTATTGATAATGCGTATTCCAAGTCCTTCTGATTTTTGAAAACATACGTTGACTTCAAGGATTTGTTGACAGGATAAATGTACATTTTTTTCTTTTTCTTAAGCCTTAAAGAGTATTAAAATATGCAGTTTTCAGCCAGCAGTGCATAAAAGTCTGAGAGACTGAGGGGAAAATGGGGTTGTATCTCTGTGATGGAGAATTACGATGAGACATTCTCAGTGCCCTACTCACCTATTTTCAGTATAATTTTCAGACTGACGCAGAGTCTCACTGCCTTTTGCCACTGAGGGTTCATTTGAGGTGCAGGACTTAACTCCTCTAGAATCTCTCCCATCGTATATTGAACAAGAGGACTGAGAAAGTCTGTAGCCTTATCAGTTTGAAATGCTAGCTCTGCCAGCTGCAGCTCAAAACCTTGGGGCACTAGCCAAGCCTCAAGGCAGCTGAGGCTAGGGAGTCTCTGAGTGCTGTTACACTTTGGCTTACAGTGCTGGTAAAGTACAAAGGCTTTAAAGTTATTATAAAACTACTGTATAAGCACTTCTCGTTGTTTTGAAAGTTTTGGTATGTACATTTTTGCATGCATTTTTCTGCTTTTGCACATGTTTTCAAATTTTGCCTGCAAGGAAGCAACACAAGCAATACAGTAGGCCATGGTGACTTCTCAGAATCATTTAGTTGAAAATAAATATATGTGATATTGTAGTCAGGTCCTCTCCTTCCCCCAGGGTTGCTGCTGTAAACATATTGCAGCTGTTTGTTTTCCTGTGTGTTTGACCTCTGCAGCCTTTCTCTCTCTCTCTCTCTCTCCCTTTTTTGTGCTCGCTCTCTCGCTCTGAGAGGAAATGAAGGTGGCCTTTGACTTCAATCACGGGACAGGAAGAGTGATATTCTGCAATCCCACAGCATATTGTATGCCCTTATGTATATTTCAACCACTTAGTAATTCACGTGCTTTTGTGCAACAAAGGACTTGCATTCTGTCTCCCCTCATTGTATATAAAATGAGAATACCACCACATAACAGGGCTCGAGAAGTGGGCAAGAAAGTGTCAATTTGGTTCTCTTCCACACTGCATCACACACGACCTTCCCCCGCACCCCAAACTCCCCTCTGTGCACCAGCATTTCTGGGTCAGTTGTTGAGATTTTAGACAACTCAAAGCATTACCAATCCCAATGTCAAAGCACATTTGTGTCCTGCACAGGCTTTATTGTGGCTGTTTTGGGGGTAGATCCCGCACACGGTCTGTCCATTTTCTTTTGCATGCACGTGTCTGTGTGTATTATGTATATGTGTCCATGTGAATGTGTTTGCATGACTGTGTGAGTGTGAACGCGATTGTGCAAGCATTTGCCTCCGTGATGGCATGTCTGTCTGAATTTGCAAGTGTGTGTGAGAGAGATTCTTTTTCTGGGATAACTGGATGCTGAGCTGTCTTGTCAGTTGACTCAGTGGTCAGTTTTGGTCCCACTGCCCCCAGCAATGCAGGATGGAGTGATGAGATCTGACAGATGGGGACAGTTCTTAGCAGGGCACTACCCCATCCCATAGTCTCACCAATCATGACAAGGCTACTACAAGGACATCAGAAGAAGCTCCGAGAGCTTAGCCACATGCTCACAAATAATTCAGAGACAGTTGACGTGCCAATACACCAATCATATGAAACCCTATTATTTTCAAAACGTTTATTCGGATTGCACGCTGGAGAAATTCTTGCAAAGTATGTATTAGGAAGACAGGACACTTCCAATAACAGACAGGTGGGACCAAAGGTAAACAGAAATTGAGAAATACACATTCCACCATTTAACAAAATCTGGTTTTCTGATTTACAACCTGCACTGAGACTGAGAAGTTTAGTATCAAGACTACTGGTTCTGTATGCTTTAATTTGAAGTTTAATATAATTTAATAACAAAGGGGTTCCCTCCATGTCATCTACTCTTTATATCTAACAGTGGCGAAGGTAACTGAGGAGCCAATGGAGATCAATGGAAGAAATTAGCAGGACATTGCCATTAAGCAGAGCCATTAAATCAATAAACAGCCACCAGGCCAGGCAGAATAACCTTGTCCTAACAGCTATTTAGTTTGTAAAAACTACTAGTTTTACTGTGTTTGATAGGAATACTGTATGCAGTACACACACATATTACTGGTATTTTATTAAATGATGTGTGATAGAGTTGACCACTGTGGTTTTCAGTATACAAGTACTCTGTTGTACTTGTACTGAGCCTGGTTATGGATTGGTTCAGTATAGCACAGTATTGTTCTTTTTTGGTGTCCAGATGCAATTTTGAACATACGAGACCACACACAATTGGTGGGAGGGAAGCTACACTGACTGTTAACACCAAGTAGGTATGGTAACACATGTTTTGTGGTACATTTACGTCCATTTGGGACGTAAATGTACCATGTACCATTCTGGTATGTTAACTATAGTTGGCTCATGGATCTTTACCGTACTGCCTGCTTTACAGCAGAGGTACACGTGCGCACTGCAGGGCTCTCGGGGTTTTGTGCTGTCTAATCAGTACATGCCTTAATTCCACTAACCACCATGCATCACAAAAGCATAAATGAACAAACACACAGATTGCTGATTGCTCTCAAGTACCCAATGAATACAGTAGTGTTGGGGCGGTATATAGATCTGAGGTTTAAGTATGTGACAGTGCACTGATAATAATAATAATAATGGGTCTTTGAACTAGCTGTGGGCGTAGAGGAAGGAGAATATTCACGTGAACATCTCTAAAGAGCTGGTTGGTGGTGATTAGTGGGACTTCTTTGACACTTTCTGCAAAGAGACTGACCTGCTACAGTGGCCTTTTGCCAACTAGTAACAAACTGTCAAGCTTTCTGCATCTCTCATGGGGCAGCCTAGTTAGCTGTGTCTGACAGGCCGCTTGCCTACAAGTGAGGTTTCAGCCCAGGGAGGGCAGAGCAAGCTCCAGAGGAAAGCTGTCATCTTTTTGTCAGACCACAGGGATGAGGAGGAGTTTGTCTCTCCCTCTCTTACTCTGTCTCTCTCTCATCCTCTATCTATCTTTCTCTCTGTGTCAGCCTGTTCCCCTGGTGCAGATCTTCACTTTCCCATTGCCTGTTATGCTCCTCTCAGCCTGGCTGTGCAGAATAAACAGGCGGGTGTCAGAGGATGAAACGGCAAGAGTCCCCTAGGAGCTGGGCCCGTCGTTGCGTTAACCCCCTCACTGTTGCCTCCTGAGGGCCACAGCAGCCATCCCAGTATGCTAGCTGAGAGTGACACAGAGACAGCCAGCTGGACTAAGGTGAAAGACGCTCCATGTGTCCTTCCTTAGGGAGAGATGAGCGTTTATACCGCAGGGATGACGCCCACCACTCCACCTAATCCTCTTTTCCCAGACACTTCATTATCACCCGCACACTGCCACCACAGTATGTGTGTGCAGACAGATCTCTGAGGATAGCCACTGAATCTCATGAAGGTTGAGGCAGAGGAAGGAGTATTAAAGAAGAGGGAAAATGGTGAGGAAAAATGAGGGAGGAGGAAGGTGGTATGAAGAATGACAGAGGGATACGCAGAGTAAAAAGTGTGGTGGAGGTGGAGAACAGATGTCAGACGTAGTGGGTGGTAGTGAGAGGAAAACAGTTTGCGTAATGTGTTCTCATTTTCCTTTGCATATTCATGTATTTTCACTACAGAAGCAAGTAGCAGGCAAAGCTGAAAAGGAGTCAGGGGAAAACAGGTCCTTTCTTCATCAAACACCACACTTCATCAAATATAATACACAGACTGTTTTGTTGATTGACCACCTTAATAGTTAAATAATTAGCATGTTTGTAGAGTGAAACATAATGTCAATTTTAGTTAAAACAATTATACTAAACATGCCATGTATGTGTAGAAACCTGTGTATTTGAGAGGTTTCAGATAGAAGTCGAGTTTTTGGTTTACACAAACCAATTAATATTGGTATATGCGTCTCTTTCTGTGTTGGGCATGTGCAGAAGTGCTGGGAAGAAGATTTATTTCTGAGTGGGAGAGTGCAGCAAAGCTATTTGAGCCCACTGAAACATGTTGGCTCTCTACTGTGAGACTCACATTAGCACATGCCATAATTGATGGAGGAGCATACTTAGCAGTAATAATGGGCATTATAGGGGGTGGTATCAAGACATTGTTTTCAGAACGCTCTAATTAAGCTTTCTGCTGTGGCATTGGCGTAGCACTGACTGTCCAGTATCATCGGGAATGATTTCTAAGCTTCTGACAAACACACTGCTTGCCAATCAGTTCGTTCTGGTCCTCCCATGCGCAGGAAAAATAAACAAGTTCATCAAACAGTGAGAGACAGGGCGCTTCTCCACTGACTCTAGTCCAGGTCCTGATGAAACAACAATCAGCTCAGTACCATAGGGAGCCATTGTGTTTACAGTCGGTGGGTGGATGGACTGCTGCTAGCTAGGGGAGATTAGACCTTTGAGACCAACTGGGACATCCCCACCACCAGCCAGCTCCACGTGTGAGATTGCAAACAAGACCCTGTCCCTTCCCCTCAACCTCCATGGCCGTTGGAGTGATCAACACCACACTGACACTTTCCCAAGGCACTTCAATCATTGGAGTATTATGGGGGTTGGTAGTTCAAATAAAATGGAGAGCCTGTATACATGTGGGAATGTGACTGTGTTGGTGGTGGAGGTACGACAAGGCACACAGCTGTTGTGCTGATTGTATCTAAAGTGTGTGTGTTTGCGCGCCCCCCCCCCCCCCCATCAAAAGGTCAAGATGTGGGTGGGTTAGCAGAGGAAACCGTTGACCTTGATGCCATTTCTCCAACAACTTTATCTTCACCTCCCAAGTTCACTTCCTCTCTTGTCAATTGTTTGAAATTTTATATTAGCTTCTTAAAAAATAGCTGGCAATGCCCCAAAGATTAGGCACACATGCTATTCCACAGTAGCTGTTTTCAGACACTGTTCTTTGCACTACATAAAGTAAACCTGAAGGAAATACTGAAGGATCAAGTGTGAATGTGAGCCTCAGCTGACAGCCCCAGGAACGTGTTTCTCCCCCTCGGTGGGCAGCAGAGAAAACCTCACCAAGCGTGACAATAACAGAATGCCAAAACATAGATTGGGCCAAATGAGCTGTGAACACAAACAAAGTAGCGAATTTGTTCTGTGGCGTTTGGGGTGGACATGTGTCCCCTCAGCATGTTAAATACTGCACACAGTCTTACTGACAGACAGGCAGGCAGTGCAAAAGGAAGAATAATTAATGAGAGATAAAAGATGAGACAGAAAGACAGAAGGTAAAGAGAGCAAAACAAAAAAGTAATGACGATGTCAGCCCAAGGATGTGTATGTTAATCGTTCAGTGCTTCAGTGTTTGAAAGCGTTTGTGTGGGTATGCTATTTGTCTAGAGCCCACCTGAGATTTGTCATGCCTTATGGTAAATTTTTGAAGCGCAAGCTACGCCAGTGGAATGGTTGTTCTGTTTCGTTGTTCCCCTGAGAATCTGTCTTTTTTTGGTCTGTTTATAACTTCATATTAACTCGTGAGTATTAATATAAGTTTGTATCTAAATTATTATGGCTGTCTCTGTTTCTATGTGCTTTACGTGTTATTCCTGGACCAGGCAGAATGCCGACACTGTCTCTGCAATCCTGAGTCTGGCGCAGCTGTTAAATGTTTTATTTACTGAGCCTTGATGAGATAAGAGCCGAGTGTTTTGGAATGTCTGTCTGAGGACACCAGCATGCCTCTTCGTGTGTGTATGCTTCTTTTAAGTGCTGATTGGTCATTTGGCATCCGTCCCCCAACACCTAAATGGACTCTTAGAGCAACTCGGAAAGACCATAAACATAAGCAGCCGATGGTAGGGCTAGTCTGAAAGGAAAAGAAAAAATCCTAATAAAACACATCTCTTTTGAATCGTTCTACTGGGCTATTCTACAAATGGATTTTCAGACTTTTAAGTGTGTTGCTGTTTAGCATTGTTTTACTCTCTTCCTCCATGTGAGACTAAGGCAGACCTGTTAAGGAATCAAAAGGGCCAAACTGCATGGAAATGGATCTGTGCTGGGTGGCTTGTTAATTCCCCGGCGTGCCTCCTGAGGTGAATCGCTCTCGATGCGGACGCTGCCTTTGATCATTCACAAAGCATGTCGCAGCAAGGTCTGCACCAGCACCTAACAGATGGTCATTAAATCATGCGTTTTATTTTACTGGAGCTTTTTACATTCTAGCAAGATCTGTGTGCTTTTATTGCTGCCATTTAGGATAGCTACCGTGCTGATTAGAAACATGCAAAGGATTTTTGTGAGTATGCCAATAAACCTGATGGAAAAACAATGTGCATACTAACATTGCATTAATTCTAACTCAACGCTCTTACCCCTTTGCAGGGTTTATTTTACTCTCAGAGCACACAGAGGTGTAGGTGTTAGATAGGATTAACCTGTGAATTTTTATTGATTACCGGAGGTGCTCTAAGTACTTTTAGTGTGAGTTCTTAACTATTTTTTTGTTTTTTGGAAATGTGTTTAATGTGTACACTTTATGTAAGTAGTGTGAAGTGTAATGTGGTCAGCTCTGAGGATGGCCACAGTTTCATTGTCTAACCCTACAGAACCTTGTTCATCATCTGGGCAATAATGGCAGATTTCTCACCTCAAGTCAACTGTGCTCCAAAAGCTTGTTAATCTTAGTGTCAGTCAGCGTCATGGAGAAAGAAATGCCTAATTACCTTTGCATGGTTGGCTACTAGGAAATCCACCCTAATGATGTATGTCATCTGGTATAGACATTTAAATCACTGACCTCTTCCGGCTACCTCAGTAAGGCAAGAAATGAATGATCAAATCTCCTCAAGTCGATTATGGTTTGGGTCTGTAGGCATAGAAGTGGAAAGCATGAGAGTACAAGTAGGACAATTATAGGAGATAATGAAAAAATGTTGATACAGAAGTTGTAACAATTTGTGTATCTGCAAATGGAGCCAGCAGATTTTTTGTTTAGAGGGATTTTGTTGCTTGTAGGATCAAACTTGGTATTTCCAATAGGTTGTTCCAGTAGGGCTGTTTATAACCATCTGTTTATATTCTTGCTCATTTAAAGGCAGATACACGCGTGCCTCCCTCCTTTAACCCACTCCAGTTTGAATATGCATCAATTTGCATCAAATGTAAATCTTTATTGCAGTTCAAACTGCTGCAAATGAAGTGTTCTGAAGCAAACACCCACACAAACTCCTACATCAAATCACATTGTTGTTATTTTGTAGCAAGAATAGAGCTGCACCTTATACCCTTTGCGACTCCTTTTATATTAACAGGCTAGATGAGGGACAAAGGCTGTGTATTATATTGGCATTGGGGCCAAAGTTCCTGACATGGCAATTTGCTCTCTTTTCTCTTGGGTGAGTGGTGACAATAGGCCGCTGTAGGCTCATTCGGGTCCCCATGTAGTGCAGTGTGAAAGCGACTTGGCTTTTTGCCCCTAGGGTCAGTGCGGGGATCTCCAACACCAGGACTGATGAGCACTAATCTGGCCTCCTCAGCAAACACAAGCCTTTCTCTGTAACCTTCAAGCAGTGAAACACAATTTACAGAGGTGACGGGGGTCCGAGGGGACAATGATGTCAACAAGCAGGGGGAGGGGTTTCAGAGTGTACACAACACACAGTCAGTACATTAACATACGCTGTAGCAATCTGATTTAATCGGTACCAACGGTAATTGTATTAAGAAAATGTCAATGTAAATGACAGACCCTTCCCCCCCCCTATTTTTCAGGTTAGGGTGTTAAGGAGTAACTTGGATATACCATGAATAGATTATTGTTGGAGAAACCTGCTTATTTGTCAATAAACTCTTAACTGTTCACATTTGGTCCAAGATATGGAAAGTGCTGTGGTGTTGGAATATAGCTTTGTTGTAGATATCCTTATTGTATCTTATTTGGCAATAATCATTTAGCAGTTATGAGTAATTTGTAAAAGAGGTTGCTGATAGGGAGACTAAAATAAAGTTATTACTGAGGATAACAGGTAACAGAAAAACATGTCCAATCTTGTGCAGTCCAATACAACAGCCCTGCTATGAATATCAATTTTTAAATCTAATACAATTTTGTTTGTCCAGTTGTTTTTAAACTGTCATAAAGATGTTGATTCATCTCTGTGCTCATTTTTGAGGCTGTAGCTTGTGTTGGTGCTGTATTGCATTATATTTTATCGTAAGACGTTTCTAATAGTCTCTCCCTCCACATATGCAAATGTGGGTAGACAAAACTTTAGAAAAACCTGTGTGAAAAAAACAGTGAAATGCAGTTCCATACATCCCCATGATTATATATAAATATATATTTCAGGTCTTTTGTATAGATTGTATCCCTGTGTGCAGTGTGTTTTTTATTTTTGTTTTTTATTTTTTTACCATTGTCAAGTAAAATAACAAATGAAAATCGAATCGGACAGAGATGGACCAAATAGTGTCACTGCAAATATGAGTAAATAATGTTTCTGAAAACAGTCCAGATGTTCTGTAATTTTATTATAATTGTATTCTGTAATTGTATTCTATTCTATTTTTCTTTTCAAAATATCTCATAATTAGAGTAATAAATATAACCTCTATAAATATGCATAATTTAAATGCAAACTATTATGTGTTTGGAGAAGCATTAATTAAAGATAAAAATGTTCTAGGTTTTACCATTGTGGTGCCAACAGATAATCTTCAACAAGACATCAGATGTTTAATACTGACCCTGACTCTGTTTTGTCTTTTTCATAGTAACCATTTTGATGAGGGCTTTGTGTTAACTCCTTATTTGATATTCATGGAAATGTCTGCACCTGCATATATCTGTTAGGAGCGGTACTGCCCTCATGCAGCTAATACTGAAGTTGATTAAAGAATTTAAATGGTCCATTTAACCCCTAACACAGGCAAGGCCTACCTGTGTGATAGTGCCATTACTTGGCAGTAATTCCTGCAGGCAGCACCTCGAATTGATCCCCTTTCAGCCATCAGGAAGTTTTAGTGCTGCTATGTGTGCGCTCAAAGCCCAGTTTAATAAAGCCAGGCGGTCATGAGCCGTTGAAGCAGAGGAGAACAATAAATAAACAGACCTGTTCTTGTCTCTGTTCTTCCTCCTACTTCCTTCTCCACCGTACCTCCGTCCAACCACATGGTGGATGTGCTGCATGCTGAGAGTCCGGCATCTCATCATGACTGGCTTACATCAGGAGGCAGGCATTGAACCCCGAAGCGCTAGCATTGGGATAGCACTCCCAAGTGCCCACCCTTTAAGAGGACTTTGTCTTCCATGGAAAACAGATACACATCATATTAAAATGTTTTTGTTTTTTTAATCTAAACTGGCATGCTGCATAGAACATCAATGTTTTTCTTATTATGCATAAGCAGGGTGGTAGGAATGTTTTATGAGACTGCCGCCACAACACAGGCCATCAGCAAGGCAGATTGATGTTGAGGGGCCTGGCCGCTGGAGATAGTTTATCAGCTGCAGGCTGGGATATGAAATCTAATCACATGAGTGCCAGGTGAGGAAGTGCAGCCACAGATGAGCCACTAACACACACCATCACACTTGTATTCAACAAATGGCGAGGAATTTCTCTCTGCAGGGTTGAGACAGGCGATAAGACAGTTTCAGACAAGAACTCTCTCGCTCCACAGATCTGTCTTTCAGGGAGAGCAAAGAGAAATGGAATGAAAGGAGACAGTGAAAAAGAGAGAGAGAGAAGGACTGAGAGAAGGTTAGCTGTGAAAAATGTTGAAGAATTATCTGAAATAAGAGCACTTAAAATACTCAGTAGCCCAAAATAATGAATCTTCTTGGCCTATTTTTTGCATTGTTTATTCTCCGCCTGTGATTGGAACGCTGTCCTGATGATCTGTTTTTTTTTCTCTGCACTCGGCTGTGGTCAGTGAGTGGCTTTCAAAATCACAACACTATGTAAGATAAGTGAGTTATAAAACACTTTTCATTGTTGAATAATGGATTTTTGTTTTGCATAGTACATCCTCCCAATTCACACAAAGCCTCCTATACATATGCGTTGACCCAAGGTTCACCCACAGCTCAGCACCACTGCAGCTGGCAGGGCTTCAGTCCTGTGCACTTCAGTTGTATTGACAGACACCACAAATGAGATTTTAGTGCTCTTCAATCTCTCAAGTACTAGTCTAGCCTACTCTTATATTATTTGAATCAAACAATGGGAAAGATCTCAATTTTTTTTTTTACATCACCTGTATGCTGTGCTACATTTTTATTTACGGCATACACTTCTTAGGCTAAAGGAATTGTTTGGATTTTTGATATAAGGTGATGGGTAACTGACAGATAGATATATCGGTGCGTGAACATGAGCTCATGCAGCTAGTCCTGTGGTTGCAGGTAATCTTGCAGACAGAATCTTTTTAGACAGAAATGAGCAGCAGCACACAGGGACAAGTAACAAAAACCACACACAGACATACACAAAGAGGTGTTTTTTGTTTTGTACCCCCCACCCCTTTTTTCTTTTTCTTTTAGCTTCCAACTTGTAAATGGAATATTAATGGAAATTATTGTTGCTACTAACTCCCACTGTTGGCCTGTGCAGTATGTAGACCACCACATATTTCCTCTGGTACACATGGAGCCGCCAGCTGCTTTAGCTTCACCAGGAGGGCGTATTGCATATCCCACCACACTTTGCACAGGAGCCCTGACCAACCAGTGAGAGATGAAGTGCTGTGCCAAGGACATGATCCCTTGCTGGCCTCCCACCCACAAGTACTGCCAACTGTGTTTGACAGAGCACCCAGCCAAGCCAGAGGCAACAAACACAAAGCCCCTCCCTAATAAGTTCGATAGTGAGCCCTGACAGAAAAATAAAGCTTTGGAAACACAACAAAGGCATTCTGTTCTCTTGTGGATGGTTAAAACATTTTGTAGCTCAAAATGTTTTCGTCAGTTGTCCTATGTATGCTGTTGCTCATTTGTTCATTTGGAGATTGCTTAGCACAGGTCTACCCGTCTGTGTTCTATCAATAATTATTTATATTAATGGTCAGTAACCCATATCTCCTTATATATACCAAAAAAAAACCTTTAAACTATCCTTTTAACCAGTTATATAATTTTCAGTAGTCTTTGGTCATGAACATATTCTTACTAAGGATGGTTTGATAATGCAATAGGCTGTTGTGTGAAATGTGCAGCCTCTCACAAAGCATGACCATTGTACCCTCTCACCACAAAAAGAACACATTCTCATGTATTGGTGCAGTAAATCACTGTCAAATAGCCCTCCATAATGTGATTGTAACAAGGAGTTAGCACATTATTCTGAATTGTAAATGTGCCTGGGGATTACAAGATTACAAATAACAAAATACATGGTAAACCAGCATCTCCTCCTATTGGACACATTATCTGCTATATTTTGAAACTTCGTCTTTATGGTGATGTTACAACACCAATATAAACGGAGGCACACACAAAGCTCTGGAGTTGCCATTATCAAACATACCTCCATTCAATAAGTCTCTCACTGAGGTTTCTGTTTAACAAGTTTTGAGACTGGTCCTTGGAATATATAATAGTAGGACTATTTATAGGTGGGCTGCAAGGCTATTAAAATGATGGAAAGCGCTTGTATAACATGAATCTGGGTGAACAAAAGGTCAGGACAGTGGTTTTCAAAATCTAAACGTACCGGTTAGTGAAAAGTTGGCTAACAGGCAGCAGAGATGTCATGTAACACATTCAGACTACTCAGTTAATGACACGGCAATCATTTTGACAGGATTTTCGGACAGAGCAGGAAGAGAGAGTTGTCAACTAAGTTGAGAGAGGTGATCAGCAAATGGAAGAAATCAGCTTTACAAAGCCACCATTTTAATTTCTCGCTGAATCTCAGACCTGTAGTTGCCATATGAAGGCCTGTGGTTTTTAGCCTTGATGTTCAAATGTTGTTGAAAAGCTATCCTAAAACTAAAATAGGAATTTCAGTGCAGTAGCTGATGTGGCTTTGAGTTGTGATGTTTCATGCTTTATCTGCAGTCCTTTTCCCCCTTTCTCACCTTCTGGTCAGCAGGACACAGTTATATATCTCTAGAGATTTAGGGCCCTTAGTCTAATGTATTTTTCAGAACATATCAGTATGCTATGCTAATACACAGAATAGCATACTGATATGTTAGTAACTTAGGATGATCCCACTTGTTACTGTATATAGAGTACAACGTGAGGGAGTGTTAGAGGGCGTGAGAGTGACGATGACCTCTTCACCTGGTCAGAGACGGAGACCTCGCATCTCTCTAGGGAAGGCCTGCTGGACACATATCTATCTCCTCTGTCCATCCAGCATTCCTGCCCTTCACCACCCCTCCACACATCCTCCAGGCTCCTGCTGAACTGACGACCCCAGAGCTGGAGTGCCATGCCATCAATTTGCCAACAGGGAGATTGTTTTTCAGCCCTTGAAATTTTAGCCTGGAAGATCAATGTTGCAGCTGGCCTGAGAGATCCCTGTTCAGGGCGCAGAGGGCCAGAAGCGGGTGAGGTCAGGGTCTTCTTCTGGCTCCCTGTGGTATGTTTAAGGAAATATAGGACAATCTGGTATCACTCTTTTCACTTACAGCCAGGGTTTAGACTTCAACAAGGGCCTGATAAGGCCAACTACCCTGGTTGATATTCTTAGATCCTTCTAGCTATCAACTGTTAGCTGTAAACGTTGGTTTATGAACAACTCGGATGACGTTTAATGTTTTTTTTTGGGAGGGGGGTAAAATTCCCATGTGACGTTCCTCTCCCCTTCTTATTAACTAATCTGTGTAGTCAGTGGAGATGAAATTGGAGAATCTGTTTTTGCTAGGCCACCCCACACCCATCCACCACATGTGTTCTTAAACACACACACACACACACACACACACACACACACACACCACACACACACTTCTTCTGCCTTTACAAAACTGGACTGAAGCAGAGTGATTTCATGCTTTCAGCTTAGTAATGGCATTATGCAAAATACCATTACCCTGGAAAGGACACTCCAATGTGTGGAAGCAGGTCAAGTGCTCATTTTAAAAGGGGGAATTTATGGAGTTGTACAAAACAACACAACGGCCATGTCTTCCTTACTCTCTGCTTTAAGAGCCATTTAGGAGGGAGACATTTTAGATGGAATGATGGTGAGCAAAGGTTTCTTGTTTCTTGGTGTCATTGTTAGTTTTGTTTAAGAAGCACACTAGACTGAAACATTTGGAGCTCCCATACAATATTTCCCTTTCTTCTTTCACTCTCTTCCTTTCTCTCAGTCTCACACTCGTGTAAAGGTGCTTTCGAGATTTTGGTGAATATGGCATAATGGAAGCTCTTTGTTTGCTCAGGTGCCGATCCTTCACAATGGGTGGATAATGGAGAAACACTTTAGACGCAGATGTTCCCTCTTCATCACACTCCTCAGTGTGACCCTCTTAGGAAGCAAAGGGAGAGACACAGAGTGTAAGATCACTTTAGCCAGCTAGGCTGTCCTCAATCCTTTTGCACTAAAATTAGCTGTTTACATGTGGAAACATTTTAATCTGACGTAGTTGTTTACATTTTGTGAAGGACCCGAGGACCTTTAAAAATGCCATAAGACTGCCTGTTGCTCATGTCGACCACGCTAATTTGCATCAATCAATCAATCAACCTTTGTTTGACACAGTAAATAAAAAGGTATCTGCACAGCTCGGTGAATGTTCAATAACATAAGCATAAACATGAATAGCCATAGACCTGGGCAGCAGCAAACAGAGGCGTATTTTTAGGTTGCTGCATGGCACACTTTTCCAGGAGTGTTTATTAGTTATGGGTCACCTTGAAGACAGAAGAGTGTATGAAGGGCAATCAATAGCTAAGCCAATAAGGAAGAAAGAGGCTAAGGTTAAGAGGGTAATCCTTGATGGTAAAGCAGGAAATCTATAAAATAAATGATTTCTCCACTTCTGCAGGGCGAAGGAAGCTATTTATTGGAACAGGTTTGGGCAAACATACTGGGTTACACCAAAGTGAAAAAGAAATAGACAAAAACTATGCAATTCAACCTGAACACATGGCAATTTGCTGGAAGCAATACAAAAACCATTACACCATGTCTTTCTAAACCCTTCACAAAAGTTTCAACAGCCATAAGATAGTCAGATAGATAGAAACTGGAGGGAGGTTGGCTAGGGTGGTTTGATATAGGACACATTGCCTGCGATTCTGGAGGTAATAATTTCAAGCTACATGTCAGCTTAGTTGCTTTTCACTGAACAGAAGTATCATCATGAAAAAAAGTTTTTCTATTTGTGAAACAAAACATTGGACATGATCTGCCTCTTGAAACTTGAACCCCAGCCACAGTTTTTGTAAATTAATGTTTACTAGCGAGTATAACAAAACATTTATTGGAAAATTTAAATTTTATTTTAAAATTTATATCGGTGTAAAAGCAGCATCAATGGTATCCATACTATAATCGATGTTTTTAGAAAACAATGTATCAAATGACAATTTGAAAACAAAGTGAAAGGGGTCACTCGTAGTGATGAACCTACGGAGAATTATCACCTGACTCTGCAGGTCGCCTCGGCTTTACTGAGCTGTATTGCGAGTTTCAGCTCATTGTTTAGCTGTCTGGTCCATGAATTTACTGTTATGGTTCACTCTCACTGCTCTCATAGCACCGTTTCCAGCCTAGAAAAAGCTCTAAAAAATGACTAACTGGATGCGACCTGCTCAGCATCTGACTAACTGGTGAACATAGTGGAGCATTTAGCAGCTAAAGAGCCAGATATTTCCCTCAGGAGTTGGTGGAGACCAAAAACAGAGCTAAAAGAGAGTGAATATTGGACCTGCTTTCATCAGGTGGCCAGAAACACGACACAGAAATAAATACTGTTGTGTAAATGAGCAACTGCTTGCTAACACATTGATATGCCAGTTATTGCAGGTTTAATGAGGTAAAATGAATCCATGTATTTTCCTGTTAAGAATTGGTGGTGTGTTTAAGCAAAACTAGCTTCACATCCACAATTTAGTTTGATTCCCACTTTAGGCGCTATGCTAAATAACAGTATGACTCACAGAACTCACAGAAATTGAGTTAAGTGTCCACCCAACAGCATACATGAAACAAACCAATAAAATGCCATTCTTCTGCTGCCGGCCTTGAACAGCCCTACAAATCCATTTGGGGTAAATGCCTTGCTCAAAGGTAACTTAACGGTAATTGTTGACAGAGGGCCGAACATTAGTCATTTATGTCGCCATATTTTCCCAGCCAGTCTGGAACTGTGAATTGGTGACCTTCCAGTCACAATGCTGTTTCTCTAACCTTGAGACTGCTGCCTGCCATGCTAGAAAGAGAGCTTTCCAGTGCTTTTGAGCCCCTACAAGCGCTAGTTTTTATGAGCTCCCTATTAATGCCAGCATGAGTACATGTTTTACTGAAAATTAGCAGCATCTGGCTTTACCGGTTTAGCTAAGTGATAATGTGTGTTACAAAAAACTGTCTTAAATGTCTCCTGTCCAAAAGTAAGGTGTCTTCTTTTTTAATGGATGTTGTTATACTGAGTTTTTAATTGAGCAGCAGGGATGAGGCGCTAATGGTTTTTTCAGCAGCATACGTTAAGTGTCTCAGCATTTAAAGTCTGACCTGTCAGTGAAAGCAACATTTTCCTCAGTAAATAATTAACATTGCCATTCTCCCTTTCCCTGTGCTTTATGCATATTGATACAGGCAATTTGTTCCCTCATCTAAGCACTCAGGTTTCTTCTGTTAGAGGAACACATGGCATTCTCAATGCATAATGGCCACAACAGCTTGTTAGAATAGCTACAGAACCTGTTTTTTCCCCGTTTTCTTATTTGAGACTTTTGCAAACGGTCTGTAACACGCAGATATTGCAGCTATCATCACTCTACAGTCTAGAAATAACCTTTCTCACTGTATGTGGACTAGCTTTGTACTAACAGTATTGATGTGGATTGACCACAGGATGACTAAAAATGTGTTTTCAAGTACACAGAGACATTGTGAGTCACAGCCGCTCATGGCTGGTTGAATAATCAAAACACTACAAAGAATGCCATATCTGGACATATCAACAGAGGCACACCAGAGACGAGGTAGAAGTACTGGACATCAGAAATGATTAATTTACTTTGATAGGGATGTGCACAGTGTGATTTAAAACATTAGTGATTTTTTTTTTTTTTTTTTTTTTATCTTGTCAAAATCCTACAATGGCAATCGACATATCCTGTAAGAAATCAGCAGGCAGTACCAGCATACTGGCATCGATTTCAGTTCTCTGGATAGTAATTAACAACTCTGAAATTACAACTGTAGCACAAAAGAACTGCAGCTTTCTTCTGTCTGTGTCAGAGGAGGATGACATATGCTAGACGAGCCTTGTCTCTCTGTCGTTTCAAACATTTCCTGTCTTTCTGGTCAGTCGTATGTGTTTCCCGTTTTACCTCTAGACTAGTGTTTTGTTCAGCAGGCTGAGTGGCCAGTCTGTAGCTGACTGTCAGCTTGTGTCAGTCGCAGCATCAGTGAGTGGCTGGGTGTCTTTTCGTGCTCCAGTCAGCTCACTGCCTGAGATGGTTGCTTCCACTCCACAAAGCCTAAGCTCTCAAACATCCCATTAGCACCTGCTAAGTCAACCCGAAACTTTTTGAGGTCAGTCTGACTTTGTGCATGTAATTACTCTCTCTCTTGCTGTTTAAACCCAAATACCTCGTATTCCCTGTAAAGGCAATTGGCTAGGTCATGGAAGATTACTGGCTTAACTTTTTCTCTCATTTGCAAAGTCATTCAAATGAAACAATACCTTAGAGTTAAGGCCAACACTACTTTTGATTTTGTTTTCCTGGTCATTCCATATATACAAATTAAATGCAGTGTTAACATATTCTCTATATCAGCTTGTATCTGTTTGAATATGAACACTGTGAACAGGATACCTAAGATGATGTGTAGACTTTTATTCACTGCTATCTTTTAATTGCATAGCTCCTTTGCAATACTGTAGTGGAACATCTTCCTCTCTGCAGACCTTAGGGATTTCTACCTGTCAAATCATCCTCTCCATCAATTGAAAAAGGATAAGCTATGTCTTTTTGGCACCTCACAATGCTGCATTTATACTGCATAAGATATGCAGGATCTGAAGTTGTGTGTTTTATTGTCATGCTTTAGCTATTGAGGTACATGAAATGATAACTTAATATTTGATGAAAATGAAAACCCAGTTTGTAATGTAACTATAAGAACAGACAGGTTGTCCAAGCAGCATTGTTTAAGTGCTAAAACAATCATAAAATTCAGTATTAAATTAAAATGTTGTTGGAGGATTTAATTCACAAAAGGGACCGCTGTAGAGTACTGTGTCTTGTGTATCTTCATTAAGCAGTTGGACTGCTCTGTTTATTTGAATGAAGATTCCTATTTACATGCACGAGAACCTTTTTATTTTTCACCCTACCTCTCCTGATTGTGCACGTTTTAGGCTACCAGGCCTTGGGTTTTTACAGAATACCCCTGTGGGTAAGGGAACCACCAATCTACTTGTCATGGCTAATGTTTCTTTTATTTGAATCTGCCAGATGCTAGCAGTCTTTTGACACATAATTTCAAATGATGCTAAATGGCCTCATGGGCTGATGTGTCCAGGGGTCAAGCAGGGTTGTCCTGATCAACCTCTGACACTGGGGTCATTCATAAGGTTGTGCTCCAGGCACGGCTCCATTGATAAGGGTCATTGAAAGGGTCATCCTCTCTCCCACTTTAGTTCTATCCAATTAAAGGATCAGCAGCTGAATCAGTGCCTGGTGTTCATTGGAACATTAATTGTGCTCATTGATTGGCATGTCGTTCAAGTAAGTGTCCACTGAGCGCCACACAATGACAGGGTTGTTTTCTCATCTCAACCAACAGTCATTCTGTTGTCAGCTCTGACGTGAAGGCTTGTAACACGGGTACTTGAAAAAAGTACCTAAACTCTAAATCAGGTGGGCATCACTGACTGCAAAATATGAGGACACACTCATCTTTTCTGTGTGCCTTGAGCCTACTATTAGATCCCATATCCTGGCTGTGATACTTTCTTCAATGCAGGTGAGGGGTTGTCTGGCATCACTTTGGAGTGATTTCCAATCATCCACTCGATTTTACAGGCTACGGGGAGGCATAACCTGTTATTGTACCCTTCACTGGAGCACATTTTGAGACTTTTTAAAAGAAAACAGGAAGCAAAGTCTGTATTTTTTTTGTTAGCATAAAGCTCAATCATTGTTGAAAAACAACAATGCAAAAATATTGGCCGAGTTATGGATTTCTATGAATTATATTTCAAATCACTGAATTTGGAGCCTGAGTACATTCCTACCAACCCCCCCAGATTTATTTTTTGTCAGTTCTCAAATGAATGCCATTATATCATGAGCTGCCAAGTCATGAAGGATAGTGTGGCGAGTAGGTGAACTAAAAAAACTAAAATTATCTCACCGAAAATCTGAGCGGGAAAGCTTTTACATCCTAACTATAAAACTATTTGATTAAATTTTTACTTAACTACTAATGTGCAAGGCATAGTGGTTACAGCATGGCATTCCAAAGGATATGACTGGTGTATCTCATTGAAATGCAGATGGGTTTCAGCTAGTTTTGCCTTACACTTCTCAAGCTTATTAAAATGCACAATTATCATGTATTTTAGAGTAGCCTATGCACCCAAGCTTTTAAATGCAACTTCACAAAGACTGTTCTGTTTCAGAACTGGGACAACACCCCCACCCGTTTGAAAATCTAATTAAACTAAACTAGTTTTTATCTGTTCTAAATGACTTCAGAGAACCCATTCATTACGTCTGCCCTCCAGTCCTGTCACAAATATACTCCAATATTACATTTATTTAATAAATAGGTTACTAAATGCCCCCCCCCCCCCCCCCCCCATTTTTTTGTTGTCTTCTCATCTGTATGCTTTATTGCACTGAATAACACATTTCAGCCCTTATAAGCACATGGGAAGTGAAGACTCCCACCCTCGATGTCACCATTTTTATTGAACCTTTTAATCTAGCTTGTTGTGAGGCCACAAGTCCAATAACACATTTCACCTTAACCACCACATACGATGAAAGTATAACCAAGTGATCAATGAAGGGATTTACACTTTGCCTCCCATTTTTTCCACTGCATTGCAACCATAGCAACAGGACCAGGATAAATCTACTACTTAGCGAAATGACACAAGAATCACCCTCGGATTTGATCATCTGCTTTACTCCATTTTCCCCTCTGCCAAGCTTCAGCAGAAATGATCTGAGTGACAGATAGGAGAAAAGGAGAAATGAATCACTTGCTTCAAACCTGGTTTTAGTAAATGCAATGTGAATGGAAATAGGAATGATTACCATTTAGCCTGTAACCAGGATGCCTGGCTCATCTTTGCTCTGCTGAGATGAAGAAGGTATGCACATCATTTGTTAGGATAAAAATACTACGGTGGGGTTCAGTGGCAGGTGGCAGTGACATACCTGATTGTAATAGACGTATAAATGTTTTTACCTGTTTGTGGGTAAGTAGTCATCATTAAATGAGTGTAGGCACCACGTTCAGTTATATTGGCTGTGCAGTCTATACCATATGCATTGATTGTACTCGAAAAAAAATACTAAAAAGAAGTCATGTTTACAACTTCCTCCTTTTCTCTGCTTGAGATGAACTAGTGTATTGGTGTTCCTTTCTTTCATCACACTGCCTGCTCCGGGTATCCCTGTCTAATTGGAGCGATGGCGATGAGATGGCCATGGCACCTGACAGAGAGGGATGGCTACTCACGAAAAAAGAGATAATTTCAACACAGACTGCTCACAGTCAGGCTGTTCTGCAGTGCTGCTGCACTGGCCACACGCTGTTGATTGATTTGCATTGCAGATTGCATAGACTTGGAGAGGACCTGGCTAGCTTTCCAGGCTGTCGCTGTCTTAAACCCAGCGTAATCCCTGGCTACAGGCCCAGTATGTTGCTCACCCTTTCATTAATATGGGAGTGCCAGTACACCTGGCCACCAGACAAACATTTGAGGCCGTCTCAAATGAAGTACATCAGTCATGGCATCTCACCGGTAAATGGACTGCTCACCAGCCAGTGACATTTGTTCTCTTCCGATTGGCTTTTTGTCTCCACAGTAACCATTTTGCTGTAACTTCCCCAGAGCTTTCCTTGTAAATACAAAGTTATATGGAGGTTGGCATTAGTTTTGGCTTGTTTTTATATATTACTGCTACCACTGCTGCTTCTACTGTTACTACTACTATTTATAAAAGTAACATTCATAAAAATTTTAAATAATTCTACACTCACACAAGATAAGCTTACATAGTTGGATCAAAAGCAGTAACAATGTGAACATTAACACAAGAACAACAGAAGACATAACAATATTGTAGAAACACAACACAGTACGTTGCAGATTACAAGAGTGTAAGAGAAGGAAACAAAAATATTATTTATAGGTTGTGATGAATAGATGTATTTCAGGCAGAGTTTGAGTTGTGTGGAGTGGGTCTTTCAGATCAGGGGGTTACAGAGCTGAAAGTTAATACACTCATTGCCCTGAGATGGGTCATAGGGATAGAGGAGGCCAGCTGAGGAGGAGTTTAGAGGGCAGGTATGGACGTATCCCTACAGAACGCATGATTGGATCTACAGTATCTATAGTCAGTCTACAGTACAAGAATGAGAACAGGAATGATGTGCTCATTTGGTTTGGGGTTTCATAATTTCTCTCTGTATATACACATTATAGTGTATGTTTCAGTTATCAAGCAACCTTCACATTGTATCATCTGTCTTCTGATATGGAACTGCTGTGGAGCAGTGGACTACGTAATGTGTGTTCTTGTGCTAGTGTTTCCCACTACACTTAATTCAAAGGAATGCAATTACACAATTTATATGACGTTAACAAAATTATGAAAAAACTACCCAGTTTTGCTCTCTACAGGAGGTAAGTTCTAGATAACAGGAAGAAACATCTGCCCTAGTTTTACAACAGTAAAATACAGCTGGCCACAAATATCAATATTAGGATTTAAATGAAACAGATCTGAACCTTGAAACAAAATGTGGATGTATTTTTTATCCAGCTCCAATAGACATATTATTAGTATGTATTCTAATAATAAGTACTGTCAGGGGCCCATTTGTTGTATTGTGTTTTGTGAGAGAAAGAAAGGGAAAAATGGTTGAAATACAAAAGAAATGTTAGATGAATAAAAGATGGTGACACTTCCATGGTGTTGGTGATGCTTTATTTGCATTTTTGAGCATGCTGTCATCTTTGAGTAGTGAAGTTGACAGTGTTATTTTCACATGTTATTTTTGAGTAATTTCTTTGAATTGTTGTTTTTTATCCTTGAAGGAAAATATCAAGCATATTACAAGCAAGAATACCAACACCTCAGACATATCTGATGGTCACAGTGCTAAAAGAAAAAGGCCAATGAGTGGAGATCTTTATTGAACATGGCACCTGTTGCATTTTGTAAATATCTCTAAGGCTCTCGATCAAATCAATCAATTAAAACATTTTCATGTAATGAGTAGTTCTGTGCCTTACTCTTTTCATATCAGTAATGGGGTAGGCAAGGTGAGATATTATCTCCATTCTTGGTCAGTCTGGATATACTGTAGATGACTTGTCCGGGTGGTTAAATGCTTGTTTTTCACAAAACGTTTGGGAATGTCATAATATATACAGTATATATTTTTAATTTGCATGTGTGGCAGTGCTGGTCAGATGTTGAGCATACAGTATTTATACTCCCTATAAGGTGCTGACTTTGACATCCGATTTAATGCCAAAAAGACAACCCATTCACTTCACATGTGCTCAACTGACATCCAGGTTTGTCTGTTCTTAGTATATGACCCGGTACACTGTTTTACCTGTGGTGTAGCCATATAAAGATCAGTATGGAAAGACAGTCTCTTGTAGTGATCCTTTGCAGGTGTCGTTTTATGTGCCAAGATTTTACTGTGCTAGTCATATTTTCAGCAGCATTTATGTGCCCATATATCAGGCAGTGATAAGTAACCTAATATATGTACAGATTGGATAAGCTAGAAAACAACATAACGAATGTATTGATAAATCCTACCAACAGCTGCAACGGTTTATTTTAGAGCTGTTGAAACTCTGGTGCAGGGGTCTATTTGTGCATATTTAAATTTTTAATATGATTTTCAATATAGCCCTGCCAGCTTAAAGGACAGTTTGTGCTTGAGTTTCATTACTTTGATACTGGTTCTTGATCACTGTAGTTTCTCTTGCTTTTTATGTTACAATATTTTACTATTACTATTTTACTGCTCTATTTGTTGTTTTAGTAAATATTTTGAAATGTCACTGTATAAACTGGAAATTGCTCCCAGTAACGTAAACTGCACAAATCTTGAGCTATAACTGTGTAAAATTGAGGTTTATTTCCTGTCTAATTTCACGGACTAAAGCCGGCCGGAGTGTCTTGCTTTAGTATGCACATGGCTTGAATGGGTTGTGATTACCAGAAGGCAAGTCCCAACATAACAGCAGAGAAGCTTAATATCAGCATTCTGGTGCTACTGCAAAGTGCTATTGTTGGGCTCTCGTTCACACTGACTAATTAACTTTACAGCTGACATCTCTGGAGTCTGTGCCATGGTGAATTGAGTGAGACAGCCCATGATGTGTGGAAAAGTGCAAGCAGTTCCACCTTTAATGTCCTTGCAGTGGATCAAAGTTTATCTAAATCTGTACCCATCCAGGAATTATTTAACTATTTCTCTGCTCAGGGTTTTGTTCATGTTGTACTTCATATATGGCCTATTGTAAGATATTTCAAAGATTCATTGCCATGTTATGAGTAGCGTTGGTGTAAATTTGACCCTAACACCTCATTGTGTTTGACTCACAAGGCTCAATTTTTTTGCGTCCAAGGGCAAATGCAGGTGTTGGCAGAATCTCATAGTTCAAGCTTATTTGGACGTGGCCAACAGATTTTTTTTTGTGATCAGAGGTGTTTTTGTAGCCTATGTGCACCTGTAGTGCTGTTGAAGGAGAGGTTGGATAAGTAGGAATAAAATATACTGTTGAAGTGCCTGGCATCAATTATGACCAATCAATTTACATCCTGCCATTCCCTTCAAAAGCAGGGAACTCACCTCCATGCGGCCTAATTTGTATCAACATTCCCCTCAGCTGCATTCACCACCTATTTTCAGCTATGGAAAATTTTTTGTGAGAGAACTCATACTCAAACTAGCATCCCCATAGACAGAGAGAGAAAAGAGCCAAACCTCTGGTCTCTGTGAGCTGCACTGGCCCTTCCATTGATGTTTACCATGGCTGTACCAGGTCTCTGTGCTGGCCAGCTTTGTGTTTGCCCCTTTCTCTATTTACTATATCCCCAGTTGTAATGCTAAATGCCAAGATTGTACACTAGAAAGATTTGTTGCTTTTGCATTAAGAAGAGAGGTGCACTATGCTACAGAGTACTACGCATGTGAAACTGTGTTAAGAATCCAAGAGTTTACATACTACAGCAGGACACATTACCATTGTTGGTTTCAAATTTGATGCTCAGAGTTGCAGAGATTGGTAGCAATTTCATATCTTTGTTCAATATTACATATTGTTTGTACAGTATGTTGCATTAGAGATTGAACACTGGCTTGATATTGGTGATAAAATATAACCTGTATGTGCATATTATATCTGTGAAAGGAAATATTAGTGTTAATGCAATGTGTAAAGCCTGTACGATCTAAATATTATACAATCTGCTAGATTACATCCAGAGGTTGTCTGGTTTACAGTGCACTAGGATCCCTGCAGGGTGTAAATTCAGTCTTACGCAGTGTGTTTGTCTTTGTGCAGAAAATATCATGACTTATTTCAAAGTCCAGTCTGCTGTTTCCAAATGAAATCCAGCACTCTTTTCTCCCACCAGCTCTTGTTTTTATTGTGCATATGTTTCCTACAATGGAAAATGGAATGACAGTTTTTGCCTCTCGTCTTCAAAGTAAGTACAGGCTGCACATTATCTTGTGTCACATGCCTTGGTGCTCACCTTATCTGTCAATGTTGCCTGTTCCTCCTCACCATCTACTTGCCCAAGTTTTAGTTAAGCATGACCAAGCCCAATCCTGGCATCAGATCACATTGCCACTGCAGCAAATGCAAAATATCAGATGGTATGATCATGAGTTGATCATTGGCCAAACAGCGCATTTGGATACAGATTGTATTTCAATGCCAAATCGAAATGGCGCCAAACCCATCTTTTATGTCCCCAGACATACATTGAGTAAACACATAGGCAGTCTTGAATTCTGGCTTTTGGTTGGATTACATCACACCGACCACTTCACTCTGGCAACTTTCTTACCAAACATATGGCTTATAGAATTATACAGTTTGCTGCAAAAGAAGAAAAAATGCCATGCAACAACTTATATATATATGTGTGTGTGTGTGTGTACCCACAAAGCAGCTCACCAGTGTTTATCCGTTTCCCTTTTTTCCCTCCCTTGTGTCTTATTTGTGATGTACACTCAGCCTTGATATGCAAAATAATCTGATTTTAATAATATCGTAATCTCTTCTTTAATGGCTTCAGCAATTATGCCATAAATGGATTTAATATATCCTGTCTTAGTATAAGACATGAAAAATGGATCATAACCTGCTTAAGAGGCTATAAGGAAATCATCAGATTAGCTCCAAAACAAAGAATGTAGCCCGCTATTCTTTTACCATCCATCACTGCTGCTCCACCGCTTAGATGACATATATGCTGACCTGAGAGATTTAAAGTCAGAATTGATAACTAATATTCTCCGAGTTGACAGTGCACTGTATTGTAAGTCCACATATCATCTCTGGAAGGTCAGTGGCTTCCATCATAGCCTCAGTAACTGATATCTAGCTCTGCCTCTGTCTGTGATAGAGAAGGTGGTGGTATTTTTTTTCAGTAGAGTGTGTAATGTTTAAACACAGCAATAACTCTTCTGTAATCCCAAAACCATAGAGTTTTGACACTGAAATGTTGTATTTTGTTATTTAGCTTTCTCTAGATTGATAGTCATTGACTGTCGACTCGACTCATCATGCTTTTTTAATTTTTTTTTAAACAAAACGTTTGGCCTGTTTCTGTTCTTACTGGTGTACATCATAAACAGTGTTTTGGGTTGCATTTGTCGGGGGTTTAAAACTAATGGGCAGTAAGCCAAGCTGTGAACAAGCAGTTATCTGAATGCTGTCACTGTAGAGGCCATTATAGTGTTCCATTTGAATTATAAAACTTCCCCAGAGCAAGGTGGGTGCTGCATGGGTGCGTGACTGCCCACGGGATAGCAGAGATATGTCACTTCAGTGAAATGGTTGAATTGGGGGGGTGACCAGGCATCTCCCTCGTTATTAGACTTGTCACTGTCACTCACACAGGCGTGAGTTACAGAAGAACCTATTACCCTGCAAGATTCACCTCCATCCTTTTGAGATAAGCAGCTTTTACAGTCATCACTGAGATGGGGGGAGACTAAGAAGACGCTTCAACGGTCACATAGCCAATGAATGTTTGTTCCTATCACATGCAGTGCTGGCATGTCCCCAAATGCAATTTCATGTATTAATTCATAACAAAATAATAGTTTTGATTAAGAAGATCTTTGCCACAGTTCTGAGAAAAGTCCGCTTTTGAAATAGCCGGTAAGTATGTTAAAGCTGGTCTTCCCCAGAGAAAAATGATCTGCTTAATTAAAAGGACCAGCAGGAAAGGCCTGGAATCATGACGGTATAATTATAAAAGCCCCATTTCTGTTCATCCTTGGCTCTGCAGCAAGGAGCCTCACATGGTGGAGCCAGGCCATGGCCACTAGTTAAGCACTGAGACCACACAGGGCTTTTACAAGTAGAGGCAGTGGGAGGACGACAGGCCTTTAACTGAGGATGTGGGGAGCTGAGAGCGAGCCCAGAGGTCCACTAGAGGCTTTTTACTGCAACGGAGCCTGGGGAGAAAAGCACAGCAAGATCATTTATGAAGGACAGGGAGTCAAGAGGCAAATCATAGGCATGTTTATAAGTCAAGTCTATGAATAGTGTGCCAAGTGTTGATGCATTGGTTGACCCATAGGGGAACAGAGCTGTAGTACTGCCTTTGTGGTTGTTGTAGATCTTTAAAGCAAAGCAAATACTCTCTTCTATCACCCAGCACATTAGAATTCATCTGAATCATCAGTTAAATGTCAAAATTGATCAGATTTGGTTAATAGCAACGATCAGGCATTGTACTGGAGATATTTACCAAACAAGTAATCATGGCAGGACATTAGCGCTGAGCTTTGTGTTTGTCTGTGTTGTGCCGGTTCGTCTCAGTGCCGGGGCCCTTTGATTTGTGTCTCACAGCTGGGCCTGGGGAAGACATTTCAGTGGGCAGCTGCGGACGCTTAATCTCCCCTGCGCTGACACAGGCTCAATTAGTAGATAGCACACTTTGGGATTCTGCAAGAAAGTTGTCAGGGACCCGTCACATAAATCACTGGAGAGGATTCCACGCTGGCTATCGCAAGCTCTGGCCCCAGTGGCCTGTTTCTTTTTGTTTGCTTACTCTGAGTTACAGAAGGGTAATGATTTTAGAGCAGTGAGGCACACTGGGGCTTTTTCTGACAAGTGCTTTGATTACCCAGAATTATGGGTTACAGTTAAGGGAATCTCCATAATTATGTATTTGTTTTTGATGCAAAAGCAGTCAGTGTATGTGTTGAGTAACACTTGAGAACTAATACATTTTAAATTTAAACTTTAATACGGCCATTGTAGACTTTCATACCTCTGAAGTCAACATATAAATCCACTCACTCCTAAAATACCTTTACTTGAGGATCATAAAAGACAAATAATCATTTTGGACCCACTAGCAGCTTTCACTGATTTTATTCAATTTTCACTCCTTTTAATCATCTTGTTTACAGTTTCACCATAATGGAAAATGGATAATCATCTGAAGAACTCTGGTAATCTCTTTTGAAGGAAAAGAAAAACACTTACCTATGATTGTATTGATTTTGAGGCTTAACCTTAATTCTTCAAGCTTCTTCCTTTTTCAGGCAAACATCACAATTGTGATGTTTATGATGAAAGACTTACATTAATTTAAGTTTTGCACGTCTTCAAATCCAACTTCTTTCCCTACTGGCTTTGCAGATAAAATGTATCTAAGGCTAGAGCGACATTGAACAGCTTAATAAATATGAAAAGGCATGCAGAGAACACAGTAGACCACAGCTTGAAGTATATCTTCAAGCATATTCTGATGTTGGATTGCCATTGGTAAACACACTGCATGTCTTATTTAGTGTAGTACTTTTTTTTTTTTTTAGCCTTCAGTACATGAAAGGATTTATTGTCTGTTGCACAGTGGGACTGAAAGCGCTCTATAATGTATGTATGTGTCTGTCTTATATCTTAAAAATGTTATTTAACTGCAGAAACACCATACCAAATTGCACTCTCTCCAATTAAGAGTACTGGCATTAGCTCTCATCACAGACAGATATATGAGCCTGACTTTGCTGTGTGTTAATAAACTCTTGAGCTGCAGGTATCTCATCAATTTAGGAATTCAATAAAGGCAGCCAGAGGTACAACAGAAGTATATTTTTTGGAAAAAATTGAGCTGAAGCAGCAGCAAGATGTAGTAGGATACATTGAAGCAAAACTGAATGTCAGCATTAATAAAGCAAATAAGGATAACTCAAGTGTATAACACAAATGTTCCACTGCTTTGAAAAATGGCTTCCACTGTAGCAGTAGTTAACAGTAATTGACTGTACGTTACCACAAGCATTTCAAACATGCACAGTTCAGCAAGAGCCAAATAAATATTACCACAATCTCTTGGTGACATCAGCAAACACAGTTGCTTGATCTGGTTAGTCTGAAAATATAAAGTAATCTATACTGATACCATATGAAATGTAAACGCTGTGGTATAAGCCTGCACTGTATCACCATGTTAAATTTAGCTTGTCCTACCTTACTGTTTTTGTGATGTATATAACATTGGGTCAGATTTACATATGCTACACATTGCATGTTGTACACACATTTATGATAAGGGAGCACATTGTTGGTAGACAGGAGTGAGGACAGTAACTAGAATATAAGCTTGGAAGATTAATGCTGTAGGCTACTCTATACTTAGTTTCAGTGCCAACAAGTCAAGAGCAAATAGCATTGTAAAAATGCTGTTTGGTTTTAGTTTTAGTTTTACTGTTGCCCAAATGTTTATTGCTCCTGGTTTAACAGCAATAAAAATTTCCCTAAAATGCCTGGAATCCCAGGTCTTCATATAAACCACAATGTCCTTTATTCGCTTCACTTGAACAGAAATTCAAACATCCATAGCCTCTGTTTTCACAGGTGAAATCAGGTTAATGATCAAGAAATACAAAACTATGATGACCTTTTGATTCTATAGCTCTCTGTGGTTTTGACATGCCTCGTGTGCTACTTTGCAAATGTTAATGTATTATGTAAGGCTGTAGGCTTTGCTGAAGAAGCGCCTTGCACCAGCAAACCCAAAGAACCATGCATAATAGCAACAGCTGTTGCTATTATGCATTTTAATCCAAAGCGGTGGCCTTTCATTGAATGGCTCCATCTTTCTTCATTTCCGCAATTACGGACTTGCCAGAGAGTTTGGCCTGAAGAATCTGAAGCAGCAGCCATGCTTGCTTTCTCTCCTCACCAGCCTTTAAGCTCGCTATTCAGATTGCTCAATAATTACATGCATTTGTCTAGTCCTGTCTACTGTTGTTGCTTCTTATAGCAGTGTATGCATTGAACAAAGTGCTTCTGTTCCAACTTTCACCTGTAGCCAGTTTGTTCTTAGAAAAGCCATCCTTTACCATCATGCGGCAGGCTCTCTTGGGTGACTCAAAGATGAACTTTGTGCAGGGAAGTAATTTATGATGAAATTGTCCAGGATCCGCTCTGGGGGCTGTGTTTTCTAGCCATGTTTTCTCAACATTAGTGTGTCCGTTATTAGCCTAACTTCTCAAAGAGGGCAATTTCTTTAGGAGGCGACATTTAATTATGTCTGGATGAAAATGTGTGTGTGTGTGTGTGTGTGTGTGTGTCTGTGTTCTATTGATTCCAAATAGTCCCTCATCCGAGGAGAGTCGGCTGTATTTTGTTAAGGAACAAAAAGATGTGTCTGACCTGATACAGCTTCCTATCATTACTATAATGCTAAAAACATGAAGGACTCAACGAGGCAGTAGTGATGGAAGTGGTAGGTCTCCGTTAATGTTAAGTAAAAACATGATGTATCTAATCAATAATTCATATCTGGTTCTGACTCTAGTCCAGGGGGAGCCCTTACTGGTCAGCAGCGGTGTTATACTTTGAAATTAGGAAAAAGCATATTTCGTGTTATCTTCTCTGGCAGCCGATTTGCTTGTCACCCACTGAGATAGGTGGCAAGCATATTGATAGAGATGCTTCCTGGTGGTGGTGGGTTACATGTTTTGTCACCTTTGTACCAGAGACGTACGGCTCTAGTAAACCCCCGCTATGAGAGCTCTTTGATGTCAGAATCCTTCACAGGGAGGAATTAACTACATGTCATGTTGTTCTTGTTAATAATGTTTGAAGTTGTTCCGAAATGCTTTGATTCCTCCCAGGAACCCAAAGAACCAATGGAAATCTGTTTAATTTTATAATCAATTTCACTCATAGACAATTATGACACATTTTTTTACGTTGTGGTGTGAAGCCGCATTTAGAGGAGTTTTAATGACTAAGGTTACTCTGCAAGCAAAAATAAAATACGCCAATGCACAGACGTGTGTGTGTGTGTGTGTGTGTGTGTGTGTGTGTGTGTACACCAACTCATACACACATTGCAGATTGGTTTTGCTGAAAAGAAAGATCTGAGAATCTCTCATACCATACTGTCTACTGACACTCTCCTTCACTCACTCTCTTTCCTGTGGCAGTAATGGTAAAGCTGGGGTGCCAAAGGTAATCTAACCTAGGAGACGAGGCGATAATAGCCACATTGACAGAGTGCTTGTTTGTAATAAGAGACTGGATGAGGAGTCAAAGGTGAAAAATGAGTGTGATATTGAAGGAGGGAGAGGAAGCTGTAAGAGGAGGTTTGTGATTATTAGGACACCTCACTCCCAGAAATGAAAGAAGGTTTTTTGAGACCTAGATAGAGTAATATAGGACACAAATGGTGGATTTCCATCATGCAGTAAGCAACTGTGTTTCCAAATGACAGGAACGGTATCTTGAAAGACGTCGCACAGTGGTACCTTGATAATATGCTGGGACTCTTTTGCTGGACACCTGGGCCAGTCGTTTCACTATAACAACAACACAGATTAGTTTATAGCAGAGAACATCATGCATGCATGTCCATTTGGGTTTTTACAGTTTCCCCGTGCAGTGAGAAAATACAAATCATTATAGCTAAGGCATGCAAACTACAAAAGAGACCTGGAAACCACACTGGGCATCTTGTCACACCTAATTTGGATAATCCTTTGTTGATACTCCATGTCCTTTCAACTCAGTACAATTTGCCACTAAGACGTCTGCACAGTTTAAAGTGAAACTTGTGTCCGTAGATGGTCGATATTTGCGCTCATTTTCGGGTTGAATTTAGGAGTTAAAATGGGAGTCAAGTTTATTAGTTACACTAAGGGGAAAAAAAAAATCACATTTAAGCATTTACTTGATAGCTTCAGTACAGGAGACTCAGTTGGACTATCCAAATAAAGTGTTGCCAGACCTAGACTTGCTATTAAGAAGAATAAGCAGTACCCCTGTCATGTAAAGAATGCAGCCAGTGTACTTTGTTGTTTAGGACAGAGTGACTCCGCTACCTCAGACAGGGAATGCTGCAACAACAAGACACAGCAGTTAAAACAACATGTTTAAATGTGAGGGCCAGGGCCATCACTATTGTCCCAGGGAGTTCAGCACGGCTGGGGTTCGGCACCGAGCTGTCCACAGCTGTCAGACTCCAGGTTTCCACCGACACACGAGTCACTTCAGTCGCTTTTGTAGCCTAACCTGGTATTCCTTTACGGCCTTGGGAACAACATCATGAAGAGTGTGTGCTCCTAATATGTCTTCAGCCAAACTTCAGAAGAAGTCCAGCTCTAGTGTTTAATGCAGTTTTAAGTAGTATGAATTCAGTCATGAACACACTACATCAGTATTTATTTTTTTGTTGAGATTCACTGTCCATTATTCTTATGAATGGTAAAATAATTCATTTTCTTCACTAAATCTGTTTACAGTGAGCTTACACTAGCTGGCCTTCTCTCATCATGATCAACAGATCTACATATGGCATGCAGTACAGTGTAGAAAGGTTAACTGGGTACCATGGTAACATTAGCACACTACCTTTTTACATTTTTGCAAACTAACAGAAGTGTGTATGTATTAACTTATGGTACACTGAAATACATTCTGACAAACACGATCCAAGAATTCCAGTGTCAGCAGGAGGTGGAAAGTGCTGTGAATGGTGCCAGAAGCTGTTTATAACCAACTGCAAGAATCCTGGCCGTGTTTGTCTGATTTATCTATGAAATGATAAAGGAGACATTAATAGGAACAGTAGAAAAGAGCAGGTTATGACATGGAATCAAAGCCATGAATTGTTATGTCAATACATTATTTAACACTGCTAACTATAACAACATAACACTGTTGTTTTATTCTTATTTTTAATTTTTTAAATTTTGCTAGTGGTGAAACCAAGCAACCTAATTAAAATCTAATTTTAAATTGTTACATAGTTTAGTTACATAGTATTTTTCTTTTAATCATTCATTTTATACACACATATTCTTTCTTCAGCAGGGACCTGCTTGTCACTCATCAACTTGGACACGTTCATAGCTGGGAGGTGTGCAGTGCAATCCTCTGCAGTGCTGCTACTATGCATTGAGCAACTAAAGATGAAGTGCCTTGCTTGAGGGCACCTCAGTATAGGTTTCTCTTTCACCACTTCAGATTTCTTATTGCTTGTCTGCATATTCAAACTGGCAAACTTTCAACCACATGTCCAGAGTTCTAAATAAGCCTCAAACTGCTCTGTTTATTGATGCGACCCACAGTATGTTATAATAGTTAAGGCGGAAACTGTAACCTGCTAGGTTTCTTTATGCCATTTCAGAGAAATGCTTCCAATCTTTGCTGACATATTTGTCAACTTGGGCAGAACTGTAACAATAATAACAACAGGGTTTCCATTGCGTTGTAGTGGAAACCTGTTATTGTTGTCATTTATTCTGGTTCCTGCTTACATAGCGGTGTCAGGGGAATTGTGAGTCATGTAAGCCTGAGGTATTTTATGTCACTTTGGAGAGTAACATCTGTGACTATCTGCCTGGCATTCTATTAGATCCCCTGTTTACCTGGATATTATAGGTAAAATGGAGATTATTATCCCTTTCCTGGGAACTTGGTTACAGTAAAGAGCAGGCTCTGGCTCCTGTCGCATCCAAAATTGCAGTGATTAGGACACATAATCCAGTATCACAAGGGAGTAACCACAATGGCTTGAACATATTCCACCTGACATTTAGTTCAGCCAGATCTCTGATTGGCACTTGATTAGCAACTAATCCATGTCATTATCTCCTTCAGTGAAATTAGTAGAGTAGAAAATGGTGTCGTAAATCACAGAGGTGGAATTGTAGAGGGGCTTTGATCAGTGTACAGCTCTGAAAAGTGCTGTGAGGAGAGGGGAAATATGTTGTTGCCATGGATACTACAGAAAAATAGGTGAGAGGGAATATATGGCTTAATAGTTTCAGGAATATGTTTGGTTTTGTGTGGAATCTGCAACTGTGAGAGTATTGATAAGTTTTAGTTCCTATCGCCTGACCCGCGTCTGAGATCTCGGTGAATCAGCACGTAATGCCACATAGGCAAGTGGTTGAGGTTTAGGCCTACCTCAATATGAATGACTACCTATTCCCCCCTGTTAGATTATGGACTGATATTCAGACTTCTCCATATCCTGCCAGGTAGAATCCAGCTCACCCCCTCCTCCCTCCTGCCCACCCTGTGCTGCCTCCTCTGGCTCCAGTCCTGAACCTAACCCTCAGAGGAGCGGAAAATAATTAGGAGAGAAAATTGCAGCTGACACTATTTCTGAAAAGCAGGGTATTGTAATGAGAGCAGAGCAGGTATTCATTGTGTCTGAGGGAGCGATTGAAAGCCCTTGGTTTTTGGGCTGCCTGGGAGAAGCCCAGGGAGAGTAAGCAGAGCTTTGCTGAGTCCCTTAATGCATGTGGGAACGGAGCCTTGAGAGGACGAGGCAGAGGTGTCTTCAACAATGGCAGGAGCCAAGGTTACAGCTGAGTAACTAATTCAAACTGCTCTAGACTGACACACACACTCACAAGCACACTCACTTGTCTCCTTTGTCTCTCTCAATATGGCTCTCCTTCTGTCTCTTGCTCTCTCCTTGTTCCCATTATGAGTTCAGAGGGATGCCGTCCAGCCACCGCTCAAAGTTATCTTCATTAGCTGTGCGGACTTGCTGGAGTGGCTGCTCCGGGAAGCTTTCTCTGAGCAAGGCACTCAGAGAAGATGAATAAATGTTTTGTCCCACATAGGCCCAGCCTAAAGCAGTGGCAGGCTGTAAGGAGAGATAGATGAGGTATTAACTGTGTAAACGGGGGCCTGTAGCGGGCTGGACAGAAGCAGATGCTGCCGCCTGAATATTAAGCGTGTTAAATGTAATATCCTTCATAAAGAAGTTTTAACAGCAGTTGAAATACTGCACTGGGCACCGCTGATTGTGCATCACATAGCCAGGCACATATTCATCTTAGGGTTTTTGTTTAACACTTGATTCAGACTGAAAGCTGGGTGGTGAGAGAGAGAGAGAGAGGTTGCGTTGATCACTTTTCACTGCTGTGATACAGGTGCATCATCAGGATGGGCACACAGATTGTTCTACTTTTTTTTTTAGCATTTGAATATGATTTGCGTCTATTCAGAATGTAATAGGGACGCAGACATAATGGAGTTCAGGAGTCCTATTGAAACTACTCAAACACACGGCTGTGGCTGATAACAAAACGTCATTAGACACATTAGAAATTTGCTTACTCTGAGGTTTGACTGTGTCACTGATAATCGAATCAAATATTCAGATAATCAGAATTAGCTATGAAATTTGTAATCAAAATGTGCAAAATACAGAATAGTTTGACTGTCGAAGCCTTGGTGTTTCATTGTGAACAACAGGAGAGTGAGATGACGTGTCCTCCTTTCTGTGTGAATGTATATGCCACTCTTAGTTAATGAGAATCTGAGGTTGCCGTTGTAATGAGAAAATAAATTGATGGCCATTGATGTGGGTCATATCTCCACCTATGGAAACTCAGATCTGCTTTTAGTTCCCTAAATAATAATAATAACAATAATGTGTTCAAAGTACATTTTGAAACCTCTCTCTATCTCTGTGCTTCCCTACTCCTCTCTAAATCACTTTCTCAAACACAGAAATACACACACATTCTACCCATGATGCATCTGTGGTATTCCACTCATTCCGTGAAGCGGTCTAAGTAAAGCAAGTAAATGAAATCTGCAGGGGTAGCATCCAAGATTCTGGCAATCAGCCAGATCAGTTCAGCATCTTCTTCTCTGTTCACGGGCACAGTGAACAAATTTCCAGGCTTGTAGGGACTCACTGACACTAGATGCACAGTGACACACTCAGTAGCATCAGAAAAGACACTCACTGTAGCTTATGCAACCATGAGCAGGAGGAGCAGCGAAACTATTATCTGCAATCTTATTCTTCAGCTACTGAGATGAAACACAGAGCCCTGTATGCTTTTGCTCACTGGGTTCCCAAGGTGCTCATAGGTAAGAGATCAGCCAAGCCTGCTAGTGATGAGAAGCAGTGTCTGGAGATGATGGACTCCTGCGGGAACACTGCAAACTGGAGGAGGGCATTATTACATTTTGCTAACCTGGCTGGCTCTATATGACCATGAAAAGATCATAGTGTACTTTACACCTGTTCTAGGGAAGAGTTGAGGATATTTTCCTGCTCTTGAACTGTCTCTCCTACCTGATTTTAGGTTGTAACAAGGTATTTTTCAAAGGAACAAATACTTTACATCATAATAAATAAATAAATACAAACAGAAATATCCTTTGCATCAGTATTCAAAGATGTCAATGTTGTTCTTTTTTTGCTTGACCAATATAGTGCAGCACATTTACTCTATATATACTCTTATTTTTGCCTTAGTGCACCTGAATGACAGGTTGTCAGCCTTGTTGAAAGACTGAATTCAGTTGGCGAGTTTAACAAGCAGATGAGTCCGCTAGCTCAGCCAATAAAATAACTGAAGATCTCTGAGTAATTAGCACTTGAAAATGTTTTTATCTGTGGAGTAGAAGTCATATGACTGTCCCATTATTTTTTTTTCTTCTTTCTGACCTTGTTGGCTTCAGTTTAGTGGTCAAAATGTCATAGAATAAATACAAGATCTGCAATAGACTCATAGAATTAAACTGCTGCAAGATAGCCTACAAAATGTTTAAAAACTACTAAAAACCCACAGTACACCTTATGGCTTCGTCATAGCCCCTATGTGAACTTTCTGTTAGTGCCTTGGGACTCTTTTTTTAAAAATTTTTTTTTTAAATCACATTGGGAAGGGAAAACTGCATTTGGATGATGTAACCAGAAGCACAAAAAACTAAACTCAAAATGCTTTTACTGCATAGATTAACAAATTATTTATAACAAATATGTATTATGCAAATACTGTATTATGTAAAGACTATATATAAAACAAGGTTAGGTTAGAAAGTTTATTGTCCACGATGTGGAAAATTGTCTTTGGCTTCACCACAATCAACGTGGGTTATAAATAAGACAATAATAAAAAAGCTTAGACTTCAATCATAAGCATTACAAAAAGTACAAAGTGCAAATTCTGCAAACATAAGACAAATGTACAAATTCAGCGAGGGATGGGACAACAAGAAAAGGAAGTATTTAAGGTTTTAATTAAAACATTTCAGCCATATTAGAATTTCACATGAAGGGTTATAAAACTTTATTAACACTGAAGCCTGGGGAAAACTTGATCAATTCACCTTAATAGGCAAACACTGAATATGAAGCCTGTCTAAGGAGACATTAGGACATATTGACTGGCATGTCACTGTTGTGATGCAGATGCAACATCAGGTGAACACATCTAGGTGCGTAAATCTTATTAATTCAGTTCTGTAACGAAACACAATAGGAAAAAGGCAATGTTTTGTTATGTCCTGCCACATAACAAAACATTGCCTTTTTCCTATTGTGTTTCAAATGAGAAGCATGCTTGCAGTCCCAGGGCTTTCAGTTCAGCCTGTGCATTTAGCAATTCATGTTTCCGAGATGTTAAGAAGCAATTATGATGCAAATAAGTGTGGCTGATGATCATGGACAATCTTGTTTGCACAGTGGATATTATAAAAATGCCAAGCCTACAGCCAGCACTACATCTGCTCTGTGCTGTGTTAAGTAGCTTTCATTGTCACCAGAGCGATACCTCCTCATATCCACATCACTGTCAGACTCATGTTACTTTTTCTAAAAGCCATCAGGATTCGTCTCTGTCAACTGCCTGTCCCTCAGTCCATTAAAGATGATTGATAGAGCTAGAAAATCTTCCACCCAGCTGTTGTCGTTGCCTCATCCCTGAGAAATTGAAAGGAGCTTAGAAAAAGAACCATCCCTCATCAAAAGACCTTTTGTCTGTGTTGACGATGTGAAGCAAAATACATTTTTGAAGATAGCGTATAACTAATCTTAAGCCTTTTTTTCACAGTTTTTTCCTGGCACTGTACGTGAATAATTACTACATTACAGATGAAGACAGTGTCACATTTTGTCTTTAATCAGGAATATAAATTCTGATTTTCCTCCTCAGTTCAGAATATGTAAACATTGGTTATCGTGCAGGCTGTCTTAACTCTCAATCGTTTAGCTTTGATGGATAAAGATAGTCTGAGAGACTTGTTATCTCCATCGGCCCAGTCTTTACAAAGAGAAACCAAAGAAATGACACGTCTGTTTGTCCAACTGCTACTGTTCCTCCTCCTGGCTCTGTTATCCTCTAATGGCTTGTGAGGATTTTTACAGGACAACTTGAGGAGGATTTTATGATGTTTCTGTGTGATTGATAACATGCTCTTGGAGGGATGTCAGGCTTTCAGAGACGGATAATGTGGATTTCTATCTCTCTGCCTCCTTGTGTAAGACGTGCCATCAATCAAGTGTATCGCGGCCTTAACCCGGTAAAATTAAAACCTTAGGGGGGGACGGGGGGCCCGGGGTCTCCGTAGAACCAGGACACACACATCAACAGGGAGTGCGACAGAATCAGAACACAGATCCACATCATAACAGGCTCACCACAGAGAACAGGACAGATATAAGATTCCCACCACAGGGCAGAAAATACAGTTAATTATCTGCCTGTATATTGCTGTTGACAGTGGAGAGGGATTACAGGAAGAACAGTCTCATTTTCACTGTGTGCGGAGGCGTTATTAGATCCTAGCCCAGCTAATTTCATTCCTAAGCTCGTCAATATTTACCAGCAACAGGCGCAGCACACTGTGGCAGACCCAATCTCCCTACAGAGAGGAGATACAGAGCTAGGGAGATAATTTGAGAACGTAGGGATTCAGTAACCAGAAGCAAACTTATGATTGATGAACTTTCAGCTCCTTGGTCCTGTTCCTGTAAATGGTTGTTTACATGACATGATAAAGCACGCAAACTGCTAATTAGCCCAGCTGGTCTGAGATATGTCGTGTGCCTGCTTTTGTATGTTTCTCCTCAGGTAGGCCTTAACTCTCATTGTATGCCTGTTTGCGTTTCAGTCGATGGCTGCATACACAAAGCGGCAGGGTCCTGTCTGTATGATGAGTGCAACTCACTAAATGGCTGTGATACCGGCAAAGCCAAGATCACCTGCGGATATGATCTCCCTGCAAGATGTGAGTATCAGTAATTAATATGTTTTCTTTTGGTTTGTTCTGTAATGTGTGCACCGGTGCCTTGCAGGAATATTTTCTAATCAAAACTGCTGCCATTGAGGGCTACATCACCTGGCAGTTAGTGAACATAAAGATTTAGTGGTAAACATCAGCATCACAATCCAGCATTAATCTATATTGTTTTTATGAAATGGCCTCATTTATTCAAACCTTAGGCTCCTGAACCAGCTGGCGGACTGCACTGGCATTGCATTGATGCAGAAAATCACTGGTACTGGCAAAAAATATTTTGTTTTTGCATAGCTGTTAGATTTTACAGAGGATTTTTGAATTGAGGTCGTGATCGTTTTGCAAATGAAACTCTGAATCTACACACACGCCCACACATTTATACACACTTCCATACCTGCACATAATGACTGAGGTCATTAGAGTACAATCCAAAAAACAGAGTGGGATGCATTTATTGTCCGAAATAAAAACATTTTAATCATAATTTATTAGTTTTGAAAACTCATTTGTAATAAATGAGGAGTTGTTATTTGGAGGATAATTAATATGATCGGTGCTTGTTGAATGGCTGGATGGGAGTGTCAGCTGCACACAAACAAAGACATTAAGGGAGCTATTAGTTGCTTAATTTGATTGATTTTTCATCCCTGATTTATTCTGTTAACGGATCACATAACTCTTCTTGTCATGCCATAGATGATCAGAAGAGGGACTGTTTTTTTTGTGTTTATCTCTATCATTGATGTAACGTTGTGTTATCAAGTCTAAGAAGGTTTGTGGTGTGTGTGCATGTGTGTCACCTCCTCAACTTTTATAATACAAATTTTCAAGCAGATAATTGTCAGTACAAGTAATACATGTGTCACTTTTTAAAGTTTGTCACAAGCTTCTTTCCTTGCAAACTTGAAATGGAAAACACGACGGGATGGAACAAATGTCACTTGGTGTAATTCGGTCGAGACAAACGTCCCAGCAGTCCTAACCTAACCCTGAAGGATTTCCATGAGACAGGCAAGAGAAGACATTGAGGCCCAGATGAAATTAGGTTGTGTTAATACGGTATGTCGTAAAGATGTCAAACAAATGGAGCAGATAAACTGTGAGTCAGACTTGTGGGCAGCCAGTTCAAGTGTCTGCACCTCCAAAACAGGGTGCACCATGACAATTTAATAACCTGCAATGTCACCTGGGAGCAATCACACTGCCACTGGGTAGTGTTATTGTAATTATCTCTGAGCAAAACACCTTCTCTGTGCTGATAGATTGCAATAGATTGTGTAGTTCTTTACCGGGAACAGTCAGTTCTTTGTTGAACGTGATTTTATTTTATATTACAGCTATCTTTCCTCACAGCCGCTATCATCTTCTTATCTTCCAACTCTAATCACTGTCATCATCGGCGTTGTCTCTCTCATCTTCTCTTGCAAACTGACAGCCGCTTGACTTTTCCTTATGAGCGCTCAGCTCTGACCAAGTCAGTCTATCTACTGTTTGGATTTTGTTCTTTTTCCATTAATTTCCGTCTCTGACTTATTTGTTCCACCTACACACACATAATAAAGCTGCCATGACTGCAAACAACAATCTCTTCGGTTTATGAAATCTCAAATAATAGTCTGTCCACCCCCTCACAACTGAGCAAAGTAAACAAACAAGACAACACACAATTTTCACATTTTTGAATTTCCCTAAATTCTGGGATGTTACATGTAGGCGTAGCAAGAAAGGGTAAAAGCCTGCAGTGTATACTAATTGAAAGTTAATATTATGTTAATGACCTGCTGCTGTGGCTAAAGCTAAATGCATAAAATGATTAAAATTGACACAAAATTAATTTGGATATTTGTATAATCAAATGATTAACTTCAGCAAACAACCTCATGTCATTATTAGGATCAGGATAATTGACAGAGGTGGCTATTGAAACTATGCAAGTAGTGTCATATTTATAAAAAGCAATTAAAAAGCTACGTACCAGCTTTTCTACTCGTAAACAGAAATCGAACATGTTTTTGAAAGAAAATCAGGCTAAATGAGAGCTACTTTGAGAGTTGTTTGTGGAGTAAGTTTTCATATCTCATTGTCTTGTCTGTCAAAAGAGTTAGATAACTGAAATATTATTATGGTCATAGTGGGTGTTAATGTGGAAAATAAAGCTTTTGGTGGTGTTTACGCTTTCACAGATTTTCTGTAGGCTGTCAGACATCAAATGCAAAGACTTCTAAATTGGACACTCTGTGTCAGGTGTCAGGATTTAAATGGTGAGACAAATAACACATGTGGACCAGCATGTTGGCCCTAAATTTCCACCCCATACAAGTGAACACACAGACTTGGATTTTTTCTGATTATTAGTATTATTAGTAAAACTTTGTATATACATTTTTACATTTTTGACAACATTGACCTGTATCTACAAAACTTAATGCATACGTGTATGCAGACCTCTATGCACACATGTAGACTTCGCCTTCAGGATTGCACTCTTCTTTGGTGGAACCCCTCTCTGAAATCCATTCCACTGCATATAATTGGAAATAAGTAAATCTAAACCCTGAATAATGCAGAACAAACTGTAAATCACTTTGCTTTTAATTCAATTTTTAGGGATTTTGGCTTGGCTTCGTACTGAACGCGCAGCAGTCATCTCATGACTTTGCCAACAATGCATGAAAATAAGCCATCCATCATACTATAAATTTAGCCATTTCTCTTGATCTCACAGCCATTTTGGAGTTTCAAGTGTTATTTAAAGATATCACCCACAGTGTATTGTGTTTCATTCAACAAAGGATTATGCTGGTCAATTTTGTTATTTTTGTAAGAAATGGAGAAATTGCAATTCAAACCTAATACTCAAAATAACCGGTAAAGCAATAAAATGCTTCTTTGTGTCCGGGAAAACTACTTACTGCCCACAGGGAGAAGAGCAGTTGATCTGAAATCAGAGTTGTCCTTGTTTGGAGATTTGATGTGCTGAGGCAATGGAAAATGACCGGGCTAACAGACCCCATCTCAGCCTTTTTTTTTTTTCTTCTCAAGACAAGAAAATTGCTCTCCATTACTTCCCACTAAGCAGTTTAGGCTGTGAATCCCAGTGGCAAATGAGCCTTTCCTTTAAGAGGGCCAAGAACATGTGGGGCTGATTATTATGGGGCAGGCCCAGGATTATTAATCAATGACAGTAATTACCCACCTACCAAAGCGGAAAGACTCCAAAAAAAACTGTCTGTTACATCAGTATGACAAGGAAATTGTCTATTTGCCCTCATGTTAGACAAGTTACTCATCTGTTCATAGATTAATGATCAAATGAAAATATGATGTCAAGTGTAACAAGCCAAGTCACATATTTATGACTACACTACTGTCCACGATTGTTCCATTATTTGCATTTTAGTTTAAGCATGCACTATGCCTAAAAAGTGACCAAATTTGCTCACCAAACATGCACAGTGAGTGGAAATCACACCAAATAGTTAAGAAGGCTATAGACTTGGTCACAAAGATACATCTGATCCACTTCAGCTGCCAAAATAAGGAAAGGTTTGAAATGTAATGTAAATGTAAATGTAAAACTTTGTGGATTGTACTCATATGGGATTCAGAATTGCTACCATTGTTGCAGCTGGACTTAGCCATATGTATTGAAGTTTATTTTCCATCTGAGGGTGAGCAGTATGTCCTCCAGATTTCAGAGCATATTTCCCATATGCTTGTCTCTATATTGCTTGCAGTTGTTTTGTAATGAGGACCAAAACTGTCATAATCAAAAATAAATAAATCACTCAATAAATAAATGAATATGCCATTAAATGCACCAAAAATAATACTAAAACGGTGGACTTTGGCTACATGTGTATCCGTCCTACATTGGCAGTGCGGTGGTTCAAAAAAGCAACTCTCACCTGATGATGCAATGAATGAGTTGAGAACCGTCCAATATGGTGCCATATGCCTTTGCTGGCTCAGGTACTTAATCTGAGAGCACAAAAAACATTTTGTATGTCATTTTTATTTGTGGCATTATTTACATGTTGTGCTTTATTTTACCTTTCTAATTAAAAGGCTGCATTATAAATACCTAATGATTTACGAAGATTGACTGCAGCTTAAATCTGTCGCAAACAAAGGTGGTTTAAGCAGTTCAACACAAGAAAATTAACAATGCTCTATCTCTTCTCCTATAAATAATCTCTTCTCTATAAATAAAAAATAAGTGACTGAACAATAATGATCTGCATTGGTATTCTCGTTGATCTTGTTCACTGTACATAGTAAAACCGCGTATTTACTGTGTATAACAAGGTGTTATTGTAATTTAAATGTGTGACACATCTGAGGATGATCTGCAGTGACTGAACTTTATAATAGAGCTGTCTGAATCTAATCGTTATCATGCTGGTCCACAGGTTCACACTAATAACGTTTAGCAAAGACCTCGCGGGTTAATCTGCACTTGCACATTTCAGCCCTAGCTGTCACAGTAGACCTAGAAGGTATTTAGAGTTCAAACTAGAGGTCTGCTTGAGAAAGTTAATGTCCCAAAGGAACTTTTAGATAGACGTCGGGTGTTTTCACTCTCCAATTTCATCTGAAATCTTTTACCCAGTTTTGTTTTCCTCCCTAGGGCTACTTTAGATTGACAGTTCAAAACATTTGTACTGTTTATTGTTTTGCTTCTCTCCCCCTATCCATTATTCTCCGAGCTCTAAGTATATGCTTTAAATAATGCATCATATTTGGATACAAGAAAGAAGGGCCAACGTTTTGTTTTATCATGTTGCTGTCACAACAGTGGCCTCCTTTTTATTATAATCTTAGTAAATTATATGTGAAAATAATTTTCTTGAGCTTCAACCATACACTTATGGGGAAGAATCAGCTCTACTTTTACATGTATGGAATTTCGACAGCATGTACTGTATTGAATACTGTATTCATTTTTATCTCTAAAATGAGTCTAATCTCATGAGCAGAGAAATTGTTTGGTCTGCTATTTTGATAACTGGTCCCTCCAGAGAAATAGTGCTCATTGGGATTCATATGGAACTGCTTTTCACTCTGACTTATCAGTTGTAGGGTTATAGATTTCAGCCTTTGGAGTATTGCTTCCACCCAGCCCACTCTGATAGTGTAGAGACACAACCTTATGCATGCAGCATCGAGACGCTGGCAGACCTTTGAATACTCTCTAATCTAAAACTGGATGCTAACTGTTTTGAGCGCACTCAGCCTGCTCTCTGTCTCTACAATGGCCGGGCACTTCTCCACCCTTCTCCAATGTGCACTCAAGCTTTGGTAGGAAATCACACAGCACTGCCATTTATTTCTTTTTTGCTTGCTGCTGACACACACGCTTGCTGGCCTACTTTGTCCAGCGAATCCTTACGCTGTCTATATGTGCTAATACAACCAGGGGTGTGTTCACTTTAATAACATCGGAAGTCTCTGCTTAACCTTGTGCACAAGACATTATGAATCAGCACCATTGTAGTTTGCTGTAATCCAGTTTCAATGAGAGGTCCCTAAGCTCAGTTTGTGTCATCGCATAAACAGACTACAATTTATAGATTGATAGTTGTTTCTTGCCGTTTCTATAACCTTCCCTGTTATTGTCCATGGTTTACGCTTTAATTAATTTGAAATAGGTTTAGATTGTATACTTATCTCCTTTGGAGAGACTACAACATATATGCTAAGTGTGTAATATGTATAGTTTAAGTGACAGCATATGTGATATTGTTATAGACTGTAGCCTTAGTTTTCCTGATATTTTACATAAGCTGCTGAAACAGCGATCTGATTATGACTGCAACATTTGCAGGTCTTACTGAGCTAAAATTAAGGTTATCAGTTTAATCAATCAAGGTCATGCAAATCCACTCATAGCAAGTGATGTATTAAGGAATGAGTATCATGATGCTTTATGTCATTAGATTTCCTAGGATATGATTCTCATAACTCTTTAACCTAACTCTCTAACTCTTGAACTAAATGAACATGTACAGGACAAGTCTTTTTTTAAATTTTTTAAATTTTTTTTTTTTTTTGCTATTCCTGGTTTTCCTATTTATGAGTAAATAAATAAATATTGTCACAGTGAAAGATAGTGGCTACTCAGCCTGATGACAAAGTTAAAAAGTACTAATTTTATAAGCATGACAGCTATACACATGCACCAAACAGCCAGAGACCCAGAGCTGCTGTTGCTACAAACTTTGTGGTAGCAGCTTCGACTGTTTGTTTCAGCATTTTCAGAAACGGTGTTTTTGGTTGTTGGCTTCAGTGGAACTTACAGGACCATAGTTAGACAAAACACCTTTGGGAGATGCACCCCAGTTCAGTTCACCTCCTTCTTTATCTACTGCTTCCTTTCAGTACAAAATGGGAGTCTCTGGTGTTTACTGTAACTGCACCTGTGCTAATAATACTAATCATCAGCCAGTGATAAATTTTTCTCCCTGATAGCGTGAGGAATCTTTCCCATGCCCTATTTAATCTGGGAGACCAGGCCGTCTGTTCCGTCTCTCTCCACTCAGCAAACACAGATAAATCACAGCAAAGTACCCACTATTAGTAAGTGACATAGAGCCCATTCTGATTAAATTACCCTCTAGAACATTATCATTCTGCGGAGCTTGTTTAGCGAAGCAGTCTCTGCCCCGTCACATACAGCGCGGCTGACACTTTCAGAGGGCCATCGGATAGCTCATAATTTGTTAATTTGGGTACAACTTGTTGTTTACAAGGAAAGATTTAGTCTTGTTGAGGAGCAGCTTTGACCAAGATGTTTTCACCTTTTTTGTTTCAAGTATGGACTTCATTGTGTTAGTGCATTTTAATTTGTCCTGCAGCACTAGCAATAGGTATGTCATCAAAGTTAGAAGTCATTCAGGTAGGTGGAGGTCAGTTGAATTTTATTCTCATACTTCTCACTATTTTAGGAACTAGCAAAGAACCTTGTTTGTAGATTGACCACCGTACATTTTTTCCTTTGTCCACTGGGTTTTAAAAGGGTCCCATAATTCCAGGGGTTCATTGAATTTTCTCAGGCCACAGATGGGCTGTAATCCTTCAAAGCTGAAATATAAAAATAACACATTTTATGAGATTTTCATGCAACAGCAGTGCATTGTTAACATTGTTAGCGTTGCTTTTCACAATGAAATGGCTTACATGGCAGACGGCTGAACAGACTGTACTTTATCTCTACATAATGGATAAAATAGAATCAGTGTGACTGTTTCAAGGTAGGTTTTTCGTTCTCATTTTGGATTCAGTGCTAGAGTGAAAGAAATCCTTTGTTGTAGTAGATAAATTAGTAGGGCTTAACTCAACCCTGGTGTCCATCACATTCCCAACCAGACACAGTGCTAAGTCAACATCTTCTGTACTGCTCACTGTTAGCACTCACATCATAAATGTCACTTTATCACTTCATGCACACTCCATTTACCAGATGGGTTTACCTCGTACTTTCTCAGGCAGTTTTGACTGTTTTAGTGTTTCTGTCTGGTAACTCAGTCACTTAGTCTGTCTGTCAGTTATTATGATATCAAGTAGTAACAGTTTGAAATATAAAAGTTGTACTTTTAGTTTGTATTAGTAGCAGAAGTACAATTTTTAATCATAATCTTCTCTATTATTAAAATTGCATATGAAATCAAATGAAGGGAAGGTGAGCAACATTTCTCAAAATAAAACTTGTTTTAGAAAAGGAATACATTTTTGATGCATTAAAGATAATGGTCCGACCTTGCTGTTGGGATGAAATCTTAAGCTGTTTGTGATTATAATCTCCAAAATTCCAAGATGAATTAATGATTGAATAAATTAAGTATGAAAAGGAAGATCGGATATCAAGGAGAAGCCAGATGTTTTTTAGCATTATTTATGAGAGGAAAAGTGCCTCTGCTTCACCAGATTAATCATCTCACTCTCTGGTTTCTCACTGGCTATAATGGGTGCACTCTCAAGGAACAGAACAAACCTAATTTCACTGCTCGTCTGTAAAGACCCAAGTAGTCCTCTATGTCCCTCTTTTTTCAGATATTTGTGTTTCCTTTGTTGGCTGGCCTGTCAGTCTTCCAGGCCTCTTGAGGACTGGAGTAATTTGGTAATTTTGCCTAAACGGTGATACTGTAATTATGTGGCATCAGCTGCCTGGCTGTCAGTGAGACGGCCAACGGTCATTCATCACCAGGAAACTAGAAGGGGGGGGGGGGTTGGCATCTTGACTGATCGGGTAAACACTAGCAGAAAGAAAGTGTGGTGGTCTCACCCAAAAAATGGCTAAAATAGGAGGTGAGAGGCCTTTGGAGTAATGGGGTGCAGGAGCAGCTACAGCCTGTGTGGCGGGTTTGTTGTTTGGCTGAGATAGGGGGGCAGCAAGGCATGCCTGAGCCCCAGAATGACAGTGATGCATCAGGAGGGGGCTTGTGGGTGGCAGATGAAGTGGGACCACTGGAAGGTCAGGTTTGAAGTGGAATGTGGCAGCACCTCTAATGCAGTCCTGCCTTCCCATCTGTCCATGAGTAAGCCTGGCCTAATGAAGGATGTAGTTATAAAGGGCTCATCACCCAGTGGTGGCACATTTACACACACATGCACACACACAGAGAACCATCACTACTGAAGTGTTGCGGCTGCCAAAGTCTATTACATTTTTAAAATTTTGATTTATTGTTGAATATTATTTTTCATGACACCATAACAGGACACATTGTAGCTTACACCATGGTTGGAGATCACAAAATCTTAAAAACAAAATCCAGCTATATGTATGTGTAATGTTACATCATCAAATTAAACCCCACTTTACTATTTTTTACCTGATGATTCAGCCATAGTCCAATGAGAAGCATGGAAAACAGATTTTTGTCATCCAGATAGAAAATCTAGTAGAAACACAAGAACAGCAGGGGGAGCAGAGAAACGGAACAGAAACGATTCCTTGGCTGATATACTAAGGAGGATCTTTTTTTGTAGATAATTTCCCTCCCCTGTTTCAAATTTCAGTTTTATTTTTGTAAAAAGAATGACTGACTGAAATAGATCTTTCTTCCTACTGCCCATGCTTGCATCATCAGGTGAAGGATTTTGGGGATATCAGGAGTTCTGAATAGAGCCTTCATAGAAAATGCAGGGTATTGACCAAAGCTTTTTGTATGCATGTCAATCTATGACAACTAGGTAGAGATGAGACTGAAAATTTAAGCTTTCATAGAAAAACATGTTTATACTCAGCAAAGTAAGGTAGAATATAGGTTCCAAAACTCACTGGAAAAAAAGAACAATATCTTATCCTATATACTGTATATCTTCCTGATTTTTATAATAGAAATCCCCAAGTATTTTTTGATTTGATTTGTTCAAACATTGTCCCATAGTTTTCTTGATGTATTTTTGGGGGGTTCTAATCTAACGCTAGTAATTTGCCATTCTGAATAAATATGAAATACTTACTCTCTAAACAGCTAAGCTCCCTCAAATCCGTCCAGATTCACCAAAGCTTTTTATTTGGTCTGTTTACTATTGCCTGTGTGGTCCAGACTGTCTTTGTTGCAGACAGAAAGTGTGCAGTGTGTGCACTTTGACCATAAAGAGAGATTTCAGTTTTATTTGACATTTGTGCTTCTATTTATAGCCTCATAGGAGTTCTTGAGCAATGTGATCTTAAATCAATCCATAGTGAAGTCTTTCACAAATGGCTGCTGAGTAAGGAAGCATGATGTGACATTACACCAGAAGTATATTCGGTATAGGTGAATGCAGAGTCTACACAGTGCCTGAATATAGGAATTATTTTTCTTGTTAGGTGAGGAGCTATTTTTGTTATTTTGTTTTGTGGAACACTCTTACTGATCCCCTTTTCCTCTTTATTCAAATTTAATTATATGCTCTATTTTAGAGATTGACTGTCTTGCTACAACAACAGCATTGTGGTGTTAAGCAGGGCTTCAGGCTTCCTGACACTGTGACTAAGACCAATACAGAACACTGCCACTCATTCCCCAGGGATAATAGTGCACAGTTTATGGGTAACACTAGCATGTCTACACCGTTGACAGTGTTGTTGTCTCGGGAAGAAAAGCAAAGTTGTAATCTGATGGCTTTGTTTACCTCTCATCCAAGACTAAGGATAAAAACTAATTAAGAACAGGGAGTAACAGACTCCTGTAGTGCCATTTTCACAGCTAATTATGCATGAATACAGCCTGCCTAAATAGTTGCTCCCTAGTCTTTGATGTACTTTTCACTAAATTGCTATGGTTACTTCCGCTCATTAGGCTTTTAAGATTGTAAACGTTGACAGGTTTTGTCTTCTTTTTCTTCCACTTCACATCCCAGAATCCCTGTGCTGAAGAAATGAGGGGATGGAGACATTGGTAGCCAGTTAGTAAAGTATATGCTACTTCATTCTTAAATATAGTCATGTGACCTGTGCGTATATCCCGGGTTGCCATTCTTGGGTTTAATGTTGTTGATTTAGGCCTGCGCTGCGGCCCTTAAACACCATTAACCTTCCCATAAAAGTGCATATGGCTCTCTATAAACCCTAATGGGGAATGGGACCAATACACAGGAGCCTATGTGTGCTTTCAGGGCCACCACTTTTGAGAAATACGGAAATGAGACTCTAAAAAGAGCCTATAAAAAGGCAAATAAAACTTCTTTTTTGATAACATTATGGTGATGGGGGGGTTTCCCAGATTTGAGAGTACCTTGGTTTAAGTGCTGTTTCAATCAATATGTTGCCAGGAAATTAAAGTTTGTATACCTGTGTGTAGATTTTATGGCCCGAGGGTGTTGGAATTTCTAACCTTTAATTCATTTTTTCCCCCTGACCCTATTATTGTTCACACCACACTGAATAAAACATCTGTACAGCTTTATGTCTTGAAGCAGTTTGGCTTTTAGAGTAATTAAGTAATTCCCCTTTATGATAATTTAGCGCTGCACCTAAACAACAAAACACAGCATGGGGAAACTAATTAAGACATGTTGAGGAGATTTTTCTGTAGGACTGTATAGTATAAATGTGTAATATCATACTTTCTTGTTAAGTATTTAATATAAATTAGATTTGATATCCAGCAATATTTAACTGATCTTCAGAAAGACTTTATGTAAGCTGTTTAATCACACTTAACAACAATCAAAGGAAAATTGAGAAAATGGTACATTTTTGAAATTGCTTCTATGCCTACGGCAATTAAACATGTAATTGTTTAATATATGTGATTACATAAAGAGAGAATTATTTTGCTATTGCTGTGCTGACTATTGACTGCAGTAAACCAGGACATGCTTGCTTCTAAGTTTTTATGACATACGTTGGCCCGAGGGGTTGATGTTCTTGCCCTCATGCTGCCTCTGTTTCCCAGGTTGTTTTAAAGGTGTTGCAAGGTGAGAAATGGCTCTGTGGCAAGTAGTTTTATGGTGATCACCTTGAGTCGTTGCTCTGGCCAGGAGACCAGTGAGTGTAATGGATCTGCTGGGAGCCCTCAGTATGGATTTATGAAAGTGCAGGGCTGGAGGGAAGGATCAGTCACCTGCCTCTGTTTTCCACAGACCAAGAGACACCAATGAATAACATCAGAGAGCTAATCCAAGGTGACAAGGTTTTGACAAACAACACACAGGGTCCGTTTCTGGCAGTTGTTACTGATCCACAAAGTTTACTTATCCAGCACTTCTAGGAACTTTTAAAAGTCCAAACCAAGATACTGAATTTTTAATTGGGAACAAGCCACTGCTGCTGCAGCATTGCCTGAGACATGGTCTCTCTATGGAAGTTTGTAATCTCCTTTCCAAATAATTACACACACAGGCGCACAAACTGTACACACACTATTCAGCATGTTATGCAGCACGTGGCTGTGCACCGTAGGGGACCAGGACATGTCGGTAAAGGTCCCCTCCATGTGCGTGGTGGTTAGGTTGGCAGGGCAAGCAGGGGAGCGTCCGGATCAAGTTTCCCCCTCCTGCTGTCTAATTATTGACCCATCTGGTATTGTCTTTTCAATTGTTTCAATTATGATGGCACTGGTGTTGTTCAGCACCCTGGCGTCAAGGCATGCATAATTCATGTGCAACACCCTGGACTCCACTCAGAGCTGTGGGTTTGAGCTGAATGTCAATACTGCCTCATGCCCCCAGTGGAGCAGAGGGTTGTCTGTATTGACAGCAAGGCAGATAAGGAGAGCAAAAGCAAGGGCTGCCAAAGACAGTGGATAGTGATGCTATCATTGAGCGTGTAGGTGAAAAGAATTTCTTCGTGTGTGTGTGTGTCATCGAGAAGTAAGCTGTCCTCACAGCTTGTGTTTGCTGTCGCCTGATATGTGACCTCATTATTGTCACCCCCAGACCTTACAATCAATAGTGTTCAATTACTCATGAACCACGACACGGCACTGTTTACTAGGAAATCGGAGCCAACAGAGGGTTAACGCTCTCATCAGGGATTTGACTTCAGCGCCCAAACCACCGCTTCCATCCCGGTGCTGTACAGAGGCTGAGAAAAGGTAAAAGTCAATCAAGAGGAAAAAGTTCAGGGAGGGTGACTGTTCATTAAGGTGTGAAGATGAAAGAGAGAAGGGGTCATGTTTTTGACACCCTGCTGTAATGGAGGTGATTCTGGGAAGGCAGTACATGACATCTGTAAAATGTGTCATTACTTGATGCCACTGGCATTGTTTACCCACAGATTGGAGCTGAGCAGATGATCAAAAGAACCTCATATTGTTCACAGTAGCAGGCTTATCCACCACTGTCTTCTGACAAGACATTCTGTTATGACACATGAAACGTAGGGAAAATTCATGAATGCAGTCTGCATGAGTACTCAAGAGTACCAACACCATCTGTATTGCTTTTAACATTATTTACCCGCTTAGAATTTTAAGGTTGTTATTTTAGTTTTTTTCCCAGTTGAATTTGAGGTTTCTTTGCATATCCATTTTTCATTTCCATCATCATGGTCGTAAAAGACTCATTGATTCAGTACTTGTGGACCCATGTGACTCATTCAGTATTCATACAGTGACCTCTCACAACAACTCACCTTCAAGTGCAGAGGTGCTCTCATTCACACTGGCCTACTGGCCTTCAGCTCTGTCTCTGGTTCCCCTGCAGTCACACTGGATGTGCGCAGAATAAGCTGTCAGAGCCGTAACAAGACAGAGATTTCACCCTGCTAAATGCATCTCTGAAGACCTCAGCCTGCAAGAGCTAAATGATGCCTCTGCCTTTAGGGGAAAACTCCACACTGGGAATATTAACCCCCCGCACCTCATTCAAGGACATTTGTTCAAGTGAAAACTTCCATTCTCTAGTGTGCTGACGTCCACAGACATCAGTATCAATGATAATGGAAATGAGGAATGCAAATGAATGTATTTAATCTTATATTAAAAGTTACCTGCTGTTATGAATGATGCCACAATTGTTGTGAGAAAAAATTGCCAGTTCTTAACAGCAGATCCTAGTTGACACCAATTATATAATTAATAAGGCTAATGAATTGTATTAATGCAATGTGTTAATTTAAAATGGATAATGCGTAAATTACTTTTAATCTCATCAGTTGTTTTGCTCTTTGTCTTGCTGGCTGCCCATTTTGCCTATTGGGCCTTTGTGACTACCGTTCTACAGGCATGTGAGGGACCTTGCTGCCCTGAATTAAACCTCTTCTGCAGCTCTTACTCCCAAGCTGTTGGCTTGTTGAGGCAGCTCACAGCCTGAGAGGAAGTGCTGCCTTAGAAACTCAACTCTGGGCAAAAGTGCTCTGTGTAGTGCACTGTCCAAGAAACACTTTAGTTTGATAAGTGAGAGGACCCAGGCTCCAGCAGTGCCACGAGAAGGAGATGGGTTAGAAAGAACGTTTGTTGTTGTTGCTTTGCTTTAATGCTGCTGGACAGTTCACAGAGTGTGTCTTTGTGCAGGTGACATTCGGCATGCGGACAGCTGGACAAAAACTTGGGTCTTTTTTTTTTTTTTATTGTGAAAAAAGCTCAAAAGTGTAGTTATCCGGGAAAAAAAGTCTCAAAAATGACCTTTAGTTGCAATTTTCCACATTGCACTTTACTAGTAATCCAGTAAAAAAAAATCACTGGATGGAATCTCCAGTCGTTTGACCAACGTGGTATCAAGAAGATCATATCAATAATGATGCGCTTTATTTGATCGCATGGTAGCCTACATCACAGTAGATTGTATGTCTGTACAAATCAGCTACCTTTCACCTGTAGATTCCTAAGTCTCATAAGTTTTTATGCTCATACATGGCCTCTCTGGAATCCGATAGACGGAAATCTATTGTAGCGACATAAACTTAATCTCATAAACTTCAAATGTAGCTGCTGTCATCTTGTGGCACTTCTTCATTCTGCACTGGGGGCTGTTTTAGGCAAAGGGATAGATTTGTGGTACTGCTGCCTTGAGAAGCAATCGTTCTGTGGTATATTTTGCATAGGATAGTAGTTTGTTTCACATATGCCCTCCAGAAACTGAACCACCGCCATATGATAGACCCGCTGTTATCTTTGTCTGGAACTGAAGTTAACTCAGTCAGGACAACACTGGTTAATTAGTTTGGGGAGTCTGCGACTGTGTGGGAGAGCGAGTCTCCTGCATGTAAACACTGCCTGCTATTAATGCTGAAATAAATTACTAAAATGCACAACGAATAACTTGAATATGACGATATGGTCATCTGACATATTGCTCATTAATTGATACTCGAATATATCGGATATATTCGATATATCGCCCAACCCCACAAGGGAGGCATATTTTTATCTTTCCCTGTGTCTGAAAATGTCTCTGTGATATTTAGAATGTCTCCAGCTGGTATTTTCATAGATATGTGAAAGACGCATACTTTAGTCAGTGTGACATTTTCTGCATGGACTGTGTGTACATGGAAGAAATGACAGGAAAACATCCTGCCTGTGACGGAAGCTTCTGAGTAGATCTACCAGTGAAGACTCTAATAAGCTTTACCTCAGTAGTTACTCATGACAGCGAGGCTCAGACACACCACAGGAAGGCAGAAATAGCTAAAATATGGAGACAAGACAACCATTCCTCAAACCATTGTGCTCACTCCTGTGGAAACATTATTTTTCTGTTGATGTAGGACACAAAGCCCAGGCTGTTGTCACCCTCTCCTGGCATGGCGACACATGCACAGCTGCACACCCCACCCCTCTGCTCATCCGCCTCCTGCTCCTGGGGCCATCGATCGGGAGCTGTCATGCTCTCAGGGGGAGTTGTATGGGCTTCTTCCCTGGCACAGCGCTGCCCTTCCTAGGTAGAGTCGCAGAGCAGCAGGGGGCCTAGGGGAATGGAGGTTGCTGTGGGTTGTTGAGGTGGGAACGGGAGTGTGGTGGTGGTGGTGGGGTTTGTGTGGTGAGCAGCTGCTTTCCTGTGGATCACTTCATTAATATCCCAGGGCAGAAATTTGAGGGGCCGCTGCAGACTAATTAGCCCTGTCTGACCCTTACGTCTCAGAGAGGTCGCTCCTTTCCAGTTCCTGCAGAAGCAATCCAAAACCAAGTAACCCCCCACCTTCTACCCATTCACCGTCACTGTCAGTCTTTTTTTAAGAATACGGTGCAGCAGCAGAAAAGTCTAGCCCACCATTGTCTGCTGCATTACAACTTGGTGAAAGATTTTTTTTGATGTCTCTTGTTGCATGATGAAGCATCAAAAACTCTTATCATGCTGTTAAACTGTCCCATGTCATTGCGTACCTGTGTTTATCCATCACAGTGGGTATGTTTGCGTAATGAGCGGTGTCTGTGACTCCCAGGGGGCAGCCGGGACAGTGTAGCACAATGGGAGCAGTGTGTGTGTTTGGTGCCAGGAGACAAGGAGCCATCCCTCATTAGTATCATCTGTTTTCCCAGATGGCAGGGTCAGAGTAAGAGGGAAGCTTGATGAAAGGACTCGTCCTGCAGGGTGACACTCATTCTGCCTTGCAACACCCACTACGGCTCCCAAAGCCAAGTTCCCAGCTCTCACAGGTGATACTAGGGCTTTAGTGGGATTCACAGTCAGAGAGAAACGGAGCTTCATGTTCTCAATCCCGCTTTACAGCAATGTACCCATGCTGCAACCTGATGAGTTTAACAGAGAGATACAGAGAAGAAGAGAAAAGTTAACTCAAGAAGGTGACATTTCAACAAGCGAAAAAAGAATGTGGAAAAAAGGGATGCAATTACTTTGACACCTGCTATTCTCAAACACAACTTTACTTCTCACCTAAAATATTCCCCTCCAACATGCTCTAATGATTTTTCAACGGCTCATTAGAGTGGAGGCTGAGTCCAACAAAAAGCCAGGAAGCCTTGTGTCATGGCTAAACACTGTGAACGAAGGCGGAAGCTATCTCTGCCATGGCCTGCAAGGCAGCGGCAGCTTCTGTGAGACAGAAAGGATAATGAGTGCTTTCACATTTTACCTTGAAAACTCACCGAACGGCCCTTATACCAATTAAGAGCTTGTTTTTCACTGGAGTGGCCATTATCAAATCTGACCTTCCAATTATTTTTCTCATATTCCTCCTGATTCTGTCACCCCAGTGTGCCAGGTCAGCCCTCAGAGCCTCAGAGGTTGGACAAGGAATTGGGTAATGGTTCTCCAAGCTGAGATCCAAAGACCCGAGACACTGCCACCATAGTGCTGCTATCTCCCTGTCTTGTTATCTTCATTTTTTTCAGTGTTGTCAATTGAAAAAAAACACACTTCCCTTATTTTTTTTACACACTCTATGCTGGAATATGTTGGATCGATTTGTTTCCTTCTTCCATATATAAAAAAAAAAAGAAAGGGGGGAAAAACAAAAAGCTACACTCCAAGTGAAATGTATACTGTTTGAACCTTTTTAAATAGCAGGATGAAGGTTTAGTAGACAGTTTTTGGATGCACAGTGAAATGTACAATGAGAGAACAGGCCTTTTTGTTTGTTTAAGATCTATGTATTTTTTATTTTATTTTTTTGCCCTTCATGTATGTGTCTGGAGTCCTGTTGCCATGCTCACCTGATGGTAATGGTTGATGAACAGCTTATCTGTCATCGGATACTCCTTCTCAGCCCCCATAGCTCACCACAGAAAAGAACCCCCCCCACGCACACACTGAATAACACATTTGACTCTACAAGTTGGCGGTGATGGAGAGTAGGCAGAGGGGAGAGTCTTTAAGGGTTAAATGCAAGCAGCACAGTGATTTCAGTTATTCAGCAAAGCTTTTTGCTCCTTAAGTATTCATTCTGATTCAATAACAAACTGATCATAGCAGGATGTCACGCTGAGGATTTGATGCCGCCTTTTCATCTCTAGTTACCACTTCTGCCAATCTTATAATGACATCTCCAGTTATCTTAGAATCAGGGAAAAAACTGTAATAGGAGTAAGTGAAATTTGATAGTTGGCACACGAGCAATGATTTCAGAATCATCTAAACATCCAGTGGCTTTGACCTAATAGTAAAGAAATAAATAATGTAATTTGGCGAGGTTAGGGTTATTTTATTCAACATCATTAGTTTTTGAGATTAACGTTATTTCCTACCTCCATGTGTATCACTGTTTCAAACTATAGAATTTTAATATGTCAATGACATGAGGACACTTTTATAGAAAGTATACACCATGCGATGATTCATGGGTTGATATATAATAACGTTAATTTAGAATGAGAGGAATAATGATTAAATACCATCATGGAATGAGATGTAATTGAAATTAATGACATTTAAAGATCAACTGAATACAGAAAATTAGTGTAAACCCTTGAAACAAAGCTGTGTGAATTCTATAGGAAATTACTGTAAGGAAATAATGACCAGGTTGTATTTCAAAAGCTGCAATTAAAACCAACCACAAAGACTTTTACAAAGCTACACTTGCCATCTCCTGTTTAATTCAGATTGAGACACGGGACTTTTAAACTGTTCTCGCACCCTGCTCTGTGAAATAAAAGGGTAAATCTTAACTTAGTTGAACGCTTGACCCCTGCTGTGTTACTAATGCTTCAGAGGTCATCTCAAGTCCCGCTACAAGAGAAGACATTGTTTAATTCATCATCCCTGGAACATTATTTCTGTCAGACTGCAAGTAATGACTCCATTAGCATTTTCAGCAGAGCAGTGGATACAACCTGGGACCAAATACATAAAACTGAGATTCCACAAAATGATACACAGTAATTATTAAGTCTATAAAACAGCATGTAAAAAGATAAGAAACAGTCATTATAAATAACAACAACAAAATCAACATGGGGATTGGAATAAATTGAATAAAACCAACTATCATATGTAACTCTATTTAGATTGAACACTATCAGTAAAGTTTAGGTGAGTAAAGTATCAACATAGTTTAGTATTAATGAGCGTTGATATCCATAAAACAGAATGAAAAATGACCTATGTACTATATGATATCTTCTCACCTAGGATGTAGTTAGCCTTATAGCCATTCACATTAGGCAACCCACAAAGCACTAAGCATCATTTTAGGGTTCAAATCCTACCACATTCTTGTCTGTATATAGCTCGATGAATACAAAGTATGCACCACGGAAGTCCATATATGAAAGATAATGTTGATGGGTTTTTTTCTACCAACTAAGCTTTCACTTTTAGCCTAATTTAAAACCATAAAAGATAAAAATGTTAAAGTTCCTCTAAGTTGCCCATCATGGGAAATGTGAAAGCACAGTCAGGACAGGTAATGGGATTAAAGATTCCGTCAAGAAATGTCAATAGTCTTTAATATGAAATGACTATAAAATGTAAAATTTGGAAAAGAGCAGCAGCTGTTGAGATGAGTGCCTGCGATTCTGATTGTGATGTAGAGGAAAAGAAGGAGCTTAAGTGAAAAAATCTGAGGGTATTGTCAGACATGTATTCTTGAAGAAGTTCCTAGAGGTATTTATATTGATTTCTTTCAAAGTAAACCGAGCTGTTTCATTGTGCATGGCTGCTTGGACTGATTACGAGACAGTGAAGGGAATTTAGGATGGGCACTGTTTCTGTGTTTTTGTTGATCAAGAGGAGAACTTTAATAAGAACTGGGCTCTGTGTGTTTATTCGTTTATATCAGCCTGTCTGTCATGCACACTGCACATGTGCACATACTGTATATAAAGGTACTTCACTCACCCCTGTCATGTCACCATTTAAACATGTAGGACACTTGTTTGCACTGTAAATACCAAAGAAGTCGAAAAGGAAATGCAGAAGTTGCTCTAAGAAGCCATATGATTACAGAGTTATACATTAGCATTTGTTTAAAGTATGTATAGAACACATGCAGAATGCAGGCAAAGGAAATGTGCATCAGATGGATGAACAACAGCAGCTGGGCTTGTTCTGTTATGGTTTAAAGAAAGTAATACACTAGCTCCTCTCTGTAAACCATTGCATATGAACCATCTGCTGTAGAAAAAGTACCAGACAAGAAAAATAATCATCCTAGTTGGAAGGAGGTTCGTCGCATTCACAATCTATTTGCTTATTTGTGTTTCTTTTTTTGCATTTGACAAAACACTTGAAATATTTAAAGCTGAGCGCCCAGATTCGAGCAGCTTTATAATTCTGTTGCATATGCAACAGACTTCCATTTCAGTGGAGTACATTATGAAACAGATGGTCCCTTAGCAACCAGACACTTTGATGTTAGATGATGTCTGGTCTCTGACTAGCTATGTCATTTCAATGAATCTACTGATGTGAAATGCACCAGGGTCCCCTTAACTACCTCATTCAGACAGATCGTACCTTCTTTTTGACTGAGAGAAGATGTAACTCATAGCCAGAGAATAGGTGTGCACACTGCACATAATTAGTCTTAGAGCATTAGTGTGCGTATACAAACAGGATTGCTCATTTCCAGGCACCTGAGGATGAAATTAATAAAACAAATCCGGTCATAAATGTTAGAGTTGTAGTTCTACAGTTATGGTGACTCAGTGATGCATCACAGTGATCCTGGTTTTACAAGAAAAGTAATTTAAACCACAAACAACACAGTGAAATGAAAAAGCAGTCTTTGCAGGTTAGAGTTTGTAAAAACTAAAAATGTGCAAATAAAAAGATTATGATGTATGAAGCATATCAGTTATTTTGGTGTATAAATAGTGTATAAAAAGTCTTGTTCCAGGATAGTCCCTGCTGAGAACACATCAATATTTTTCCCTCTAAAAAGAGTCATTTCAGGCATATTTTCAATGAGAGCTCCATATTTAAGTGTCTTATTTAAAAGAAAGGTAATAAAATAGCAAAGTGATACTCAGTATGGATTTTTACAAAAGATTATTTTACTTGTAATATCATCCAAGTGGATATTTTGTGCCATTGAACTTGCCAAGGAGGGACCGTGGAGGGATCGTTCCAAGGTGAAATACTCCTGGTGGCCCTCAGCTTGTCACGTATTTAGCAGTGACAACATTACGCCCTTTAGTAAACCAGGTGGATGGAGATCAACATTATTGCTGGTCAAAGCACTTCTCCAGAACTTTTATTTCATTTCCGTTCAGTTTTATTGTATTATCGATGGAATTATATGAAAGCAATATCTCCCCCTGACTCCTTGTGCGGTCTTTGTGAAAGATGAGATTCTGGCATTAAACCCACCTGTTTCGCCCTCAAGTCAGCGGGAGTGTGTTTTCTCTGTGTGCACACATGCATTCGTATATATTTGTATGTGTTGGTAGACATTAGAGCAGGCACGAGTGTGAAATTGACCTCAGCCACAGGGAGCTCAGTGTGGATTATTTGCCCCTAGAAAGATGGAGTGGCCACCCACATATCAGCCAACTACTGCGAGTGTGTTTAGTTGACAACAAAATTAGCTGTTTAGTTTCAGTCTCTGACAAAACACATCCGCTTTACCCTTACCTTATCATTGTTTGGAGATTGCTATTGTTATAAGGATTTATTTGTTTAGACTGTTTTTTTTTCAAGTGTTTATTTTTGGATTGTATTTTTTTTTCTACCTCTCCTCTTTCACAGGCTCATCTTTGATGCATTGTTTTTCAATTACTTCCGTTGATGAGAAAATTGTAAGCTGCTAAAATTACATCAAAAAGAGCCGGAGTGGAGAGTTTGAAGTGTGAATAATAATTCATTTGCCCAGTCACTCCCGCGGTATATGCTTATTCATAAAGCAATTCATAACCAATCCCATATAGACGCATAAAGAAACGAGTACGTCGAAGCAGAAATGCCCTTGTACAAACTCGCCTGACATGCAAGACTAATAGTTGCTTATCGACCCCGGCCTGGTTACCTTTGTTTTCTCACCGTTTTGTTACATCAGCTCAAGGTAGAACTGCTTTATCTGTCGCAGACAAAACTGACATCAAATGGATTTCTTTCATGTATTAGCAGACAACCTCAATCTGGATTGACAGATGGTGGATGGCTTGATTACACGTTTAAAGCACTTTCTAAGTGGAATTAAAGGAACACTCTGTCATCTACGACTCCGTCTCTCTACGCAGAAGGTCTCCAGTTTAGAGGCCTTTGAAGCTGGTCAGAATGATCAATGCACTGCAGTCAAATAACCATTGTTACTAATTATTGTTGTTGACGTGTATTGCTTTCATACATGTTCTCTCTCTTTTGGATGATAGTAGCACTTTAAATTGAAGAATCAATATAGCAGGATACTCTGTGAAAGCACCGCTAAAATGTGAAATTTGTGCACTAAAGTCAGTGTGTTCAGTCACAGGAGAGCACTCGAGGTGTGCAGCTGTGTCTTCTGTGTTGATTGCATGTGATATTTATCAACTGTTAATGAGATGGTGTTGACCTTTCAATAATCCCTGAAATTAAACATTTTACCTCAAGTGGTTGGTGTGGCCTTAACCAAATCACTGTTTTTTTTATTACTTTAAAGGGAAGCTACTGTTATAGAATAGTAATAGTAAAATAGTAAAAGTAAAATTGGGTATATTGAATTGGGAGGCACACACACACACACACACACACAGCTTCACAACTTTTTTATGTGAATTTCACAACAGTTCTAGTGAGTGATTCAATAATTCCTGAAGCAGGGTTATATTTTCATTTAGACAGTATTCATGTTTGCTGTATATATATATTTGTGTGTATCTGCATACTGTACATGCGTGCGTGCGTGCTCGTATATTAACTGCACAATACAGATGTAGGGCCCATGCGATTTTAAAAATTCTTGCGTTTCCATTTAGTTTCATATGATTTATGCGTAAGTGTTTCAAATATGGGGGTACTCTCAGTTCTCATTCTTACCAGTTCAATTTGGTGGCTACTCTGAGTTAACAAGCTTTTGAACAATATTGATTGGATTTATTTATTTATTAGCAGTGTGAACAAAGATGAAAACAGTCTATCTGGCCTTGACTTTGTATGCGTCACTATAGTGAGTTTTAAGTTAGCTGTCTCTCTGAGTTTGAGTCTGACACTTAGCTGCTCTACATATTATTTTCCAAATGTATCGAAATTGTCAACTCAGTTTTCATCTGCATCACTTTTGAAGTTACATAACAGTTCATCATTGTCAGGCAGAGGTTAGCTTCACCAATAGGAAAAGGTATTCAGCTAGCTATATTTTCAATAGATTGCCATGAAGATTATATATTTTTCATCAGCCGCTCTCATGGAGCATATTAAGGCAGTATCCCAGAGAGGTGGAATCGCTTATTTCTCTGATGCTATTTTGAACACAGCAGGATTGGACACGTGGCATGTTGCTGGTTAAAGAGGCGGATTACCTGTGGAGGTATTTCTGTGTTGATTTCTCCTCCATGAGAAGCCATTAGCCTCCGGGGGCAGCGACGAGGTCTGCCCATTATTCAGGGACAAGGTGGTGGAAATGGAGAGGGATAAGACACAATGTGCTCAGGGCCAAGCTGCTCACTCTCCTGACCTGCTTCTCAGATGGCTTTTCCACACTCTCATAAAAGCCATTGCGCTGCATTTTAAAGAATAATAGAATCGCTGCCTCCTCCCAGAGAAACTATTTTAGCTTTGTAATTCCTTGGCACCAGGGCATTTCTTTGAAGGTGACTTAACAGCAAGTTCTCTTTTTACACCTCACAAATGCCTATAAGAAAATCAAATGCTCCCTTAAACAAGGGGCGAGCATTGCTGCTTTTGTCGCTACATCAAGCTATGAGAATGAGGCTATAGAGAAAACGATTTGCGTCGATGTTTTTGAAACACAGAGGTCTGTGAGGGCCATGTAGAGAAGTTCTGCATCTCTTTGATGCTTTCATCACTTTTACACTTGATCTTTGTCTCCCAGTATCCTATGTACTTAAGCACCTTTAATTTATGCAGTCGTAGCAAATCATATTTCTACTAAAAGGTGCAGGAAACAATTCTGATGTACAAAATTTGAAAATACATGTATTTTGAGATTTTAGTCAGGTTTTCTGTGAATTGCTTTTTTATTTGGGGCTAGTACAAGGTGGCACTTAAAGATATGCAAGACTTCAGGGCACCAGATTACATTTAGGAAAACACCATTTAAGTAAACACATTTTTCCCCCATCTTAACTGTGTTACTGTTCAGTGACTTGGCAGTAAGTACAAAAATATTACAAAACTAAGAGGCATTGCTGTAAATTAGACTCCCTTTCAGTCTAAACTTTACTGTTGTTCTGGTCTCTTCTGCTGACCAGAGGTATGACCCATGCATATGTGTCTGTGTGTCTGTGTTTTCATGACTGATCATTGTGTTAAAGGGTGGTTTGTGTGTACGATGTCTGGTCAAATCAGAAAACCCTGTTTCCCACATGGCTGTTTGACCACAGTTAGAACAGTATATAGCCTACAGCCACATAAACTGTGATAAATTCCTGTTGGGAAAAGGTCGTTGCCTTTTTCATGGCATCATCTGATGCCGACTGCTGACCTGAACTGGCCCGCTCATCAGAATTTTAGGATTGCTTTGGCACAGGAGAGTTGTTTTTTGTGATAGAGTCGACCGTTCATTTTATTGTCACCACAGGACTATGTGAGGCAGAGAGTGTCGGAGAGCACCACTGACCACACTGACTGTCACTGGTAGCAGGTAGAAGGCTGTCTGCACAGTGTAGTGGGAGCTGTTATGTTGTTAAGACTGCCTGATGGCTGTGATACTGTAGCTCCACACTCTCACTGTCTTTCTCACACACACTTTCTCACAAGCAGGCAAGCTGGTTCTTTCCCTTCTGGTAATTAATAATTCATAAAATTAAAAGGAGATATAAAAATGGGAACATATTTGAGAGTCGCACTGGTGCGTCTATGGACCATCTCCAAAAATAGTCTCAAAATGTGAATAAATTGTTATACTCAGGAGCCATGTGAAGCAATGTAGGCATTCTGTGAAGCTTCTCACACCTAAGTGAAAGATCACATACCGGGTTGAATTTATTGTCAAGTACAGGTTGGTCTTGACCAGTTCTTGACCACTGAGACATGTTTTATTTATTGAGAAATGATTGTGAAATCCTTGCCCCCTTAAGCTGCAGGCGCAGGAATAAGGAGCTTAGGCAAATATCACCTGCTGCTTTCCCTCCTTCTTTCTATTCTAAGTAGCACACTCACTGTGTTTATAACAGAAAACACACCACTCCTTTTTTCCGCTCTAATACCAGGGGACCCTGAAATTGCTCTTATTAATCAGAGCAGTGATAATGAGCAGTGAATAATAACCATGGGTGGAGGCCTACTGAATGCAATGAGATGGAAAAAAGGGAAAAAACCAAAAAAAAACCACTCCCCTAGAGAGGTGTTTCTTTGAGATTTGAGGATTTGAATGTTTCTGCGGTTGTCCCTAGAGACTCAGTGTGGGTATTTCTGCCACTGACCTTATCCCTCACAAGTGTAGTACCAGCTGCCATTCCCCTCCTCCCCCGGTCCTCCCGCTTTTGGATCTTCCGTAATGCAATTTCTTTATTCCTGTGCTGAAAAAGTAAGTTAAAAGGTTTTACAGTAAGACTTTCATGCCCTTAACCTTTCAGTCTTAATAGCCCTGCATAAGCCCGAATTATGGTGTGGTGAAAAAAAAAGTCAATTTCATATGTATGATAACTGTCCTATGTATGTATGAGTATATATTATACATAGGACAGTTATGATGCATATGATATTCGAGTTTGTAGTTGTAGGGTGTGGACTGGTTAGCGTTGTACATTGTGAAATGAGAAAATCATGGGAAAAGCAGCCAATATGTGATCAAAGAATAAGTAAAAAAGACAAAGCAAGCATTTGGTGCCAAAAGCAACACATGACAGGTTTTAAAATTCTGTGCAATGGTTAGAATTCATTCATTACTAAAAAAGTTCATGAAGCTCAATACCCAGCTTTATAAAGGATATGCTGTAGCCTATATATTTATACTGTATGTACAATTTTGTGAAAATAAAGTGTTTACACGTTGATTAAAAGTGTATTTTCACAATGTTCTAATGATAATAATCCTATTCCTTTGCACCTGTGCAGTATTTTTCTCACCTGCACAGTATAGTTCTTTATCATTGCATTTCACCTGTGATTGCATTATCATCAAACAAGCAGTCTAAAACTACTGAAGTACCTTTGCACACTGAAAGGGATAAGCCATGCCTCCTGTTTTAATGGTTTGATTAACAATAAGGCCTGATGTGTCCCACACTGCCCATGATGTATTAGACAAACTTTGGCCCTTACCATCACAGGTTGTTCTTGGCTTCAGAGTTCTGGGGCACAGCGTGGAATAATGGTGTTACTTATGGATAATGTTTGTTTCTAACTACTTTCAAAGCAAAATACATCATTTCTTTATCGCCCAATGTAGGCAATGGGTAAGTGGACTTTTCAATTCCTACATACAGTGCTCTTGTCTAAACCATTATTGCAGACCTTTGCCTGGGCTTGCCTCCAATCTCCTTCAGATTGGAGCTTTATGGAGGTAATTGTTATAATAGCCACTTTCAGCAACAGTAGTGCAGAACTTCTTTCTCATCAACCAAATATTCTGCCTTCTGTATAAATGGAAAACGGAAATCATACATGCAGCAAATCATCTGGAATCTCTTTGCACTGAATTTACTATCCATATGTACTGTACACTCAGTGGCCTCTTTATTAGTCACACCTGTACAATCTAATGCAGTCTAATACAGCAGCTAAATTCAAATATATGTGAATTATTGATACACATATGGTGCTTAATGGACTGTATTATATTGAGAGGCGTTTCTAATACTCTGCGGTCCTCATGTATGTACACCAGCACTAACTACAGTATGATCTCGATTCTGAAACATATAATTTAATTAACACCTCTATGACAGTGTCAACAAAAACCGACCGTTATAGGCATCATAAAGGACTATTTATGGTAGAACTATTGTGTTGGATTGCATTAGACTACAAGTGTACCTAATAAAGTGGACAATGTAATCGGATAATCTAACAACCTTACAGGGGTTTTGACTGTAAAATACTAAACAAAATACTATACTGAATCCACATTGCTATGGATTGCACATCAGTTATTTCAAATAGAGTCTGAATATGTCTTAGGCACTAACTTGTTGCACAGGCTCGTACTTCATCCACCTGTTGCTTTTTTGCTCAGACTCTCGGTGCACAACAAATGGACATCATTGCTGTGAACATTCTGAATGGAAAAAAAAAAAGACATTAAGGGCATTTTTTTGCACAGTAGCCCCCACTGTGTGACCATTGGCGACTATGACCAACTATGACGTAACTCCTATCATATTCTGGTTCATTGCCCTTTTTTAAATCTGTAAAGTGGCCTCTAAATCCTGAATTGCCTTCAGCTATTTCTATTTCTTATTCATCGTGGCCAATATTGTTGTTTCCTTTAGTCAACGCCATATCTAGTTGGTTACCGTTGCCTCCTTTGTAATGCACCCCCACTGGTGAAAGGTGTGAAGAAATGAACAAAACAAAGCTGCTCTCAGTATACACAAAGTTATATGTGGCAGCATATGTACTTTTTGTACAGTCAGTTGAGTGTGACTAGCAACACATATACACAAAATTGCTACCTAATTTTCACCTTTTAATAGGGCTATTTTTAAATATGTATAAGTTTGCAAATATACTAGAACTGAAAGCTTATTAGAAATGTGTGATTCATATGTTCATTTGCTCTATCTTCTCCACATCCATTAGTCTACTAGCACCTAAACAGCGTCATTCCAATCACTGCAACGATGAGGTTTAGTAAACTGTAGTTGTTCTGTGGTGCGTTGTCTTTATCCTGGCAGCCTGTTTGTTTTTGATAGCACATGATTAAATTTGGCTCCGCTTTGCACCAAGGCTCCCTCCTTTCACCTTTTTCACCACGAGCGGGGAGTGCGTGAGGCTTTTTTAGATGCAAGTTGTGAGTGATGAGCTTTTGATTGGAATCGCGAATGAGACACTTTCATTACTGTCTCTCGAAGTGCATCCTGTTAGGGGCAGCAAAGTCTATGGGTGTCTGTGAGTATGTGTGTGTACGTGCCACGCTTGTGTGTAAGGGAGAGAGAATGGCATCACTTGATGATGAGACACACTTAATGACATTTCTCATTTGGTTTCTACCAAAGCCACGACTGCTCAGAGTCTGGGGATCTGGAAGCCCAGAACACTTAAATGAGGCGCCTGATGACTGACTAGCTTTTCCTCTCGCTTATATTGACAGAAATCTGACCAATAATCTCCCCTTCACTCATTGAATTTAAAACCATTAGTCAAAATTGTATACACAGCAGGTGGATGGGTGGGGACGGGTCTGTGTGCTGGATGTGCTGAAATGAACAGCAGATTGCATGAAGGGTATTGTGAAGTAGCAACAGTAGGAGCAGATAAAGCTGTCTTTACATGTTGTTGCCTTTGCCATGCTAGCAGTCCGTTTTTCAATTAATAATAAGTAAAGTCAACTTGCTTTCTGAGGAGAAAGTTTATTTTGACCCAGAGGGACTCTTTGAGAAGTGTAATTTCATTAGCCAAGTTGCATGACCAAAAGTAAAAAGGGAGAGGTTGTAATAAGATGGGTTACTTTTTCAAGTCTAATTTGATTATGCTTTGTAATTAAATTAAGCTATAATGCAAAGGTCCCTTGATATACTTCTCAGTTTGTGTAAAGCATTTATTATGCCTCCTGCTGTGATCAATTAGGTTGTCAAGACAAGTTTTATGAGATGTGCTCACCTTATAATCACCACAACGGGAAACAGTTTGCATCTGCTCGCTCATCTATTCAGAGACCAGTTGCTAGTTAGCAATGACACAAGTGCATTGTGGGAAAGCTATTGATTGTTTTCCACCTTTTTAATAGTAGTGGTGCCAGATTTATTTGCAAAATAGCACTCATCATTTCCTCATATTGAGGAAGCGTGACAGGCCATTTTGCTCCTGGCAGCATCCCTATTTCATGTCACATTATTTCGTGTTTTGTTCGGGTCACCTTGGCACTAAACAGGAAGCAGTGCCTGCAGCAGCTGTGATTAGAAAAATGTTTATCAGCAAATGATGTTTCTTCAACGGAAACAAACGGCACATCATGATTACTGCTCAATTAGTGGGAGCCAACTCATTTATTTTCAGGTTGCGCCTGAGGTTCTTTTCTTCGTGTAAGCAGCTTATTAAAAAAAGAGAAGAAAAGGCTCTAGCTTAAGAAGACAATGAGTGTGTCCCAACTCCATGTTCTGAACTAAGACTATAAAGTATCATCATACTTTGTGCTAATCTCCATTTTGGCAGTCGGTATCCAAGAAATCAATCAATAACCTACCGATTTGTACCAACAGGAAATTATGCAATGATGTGCTGTCAAACTCAGTACCTAACAAAACACATACTATATTTAAACATGAGCCTACCACAAAATAACTATTTGTCCAGCAACAATTGGCAGATTTAACTAAGTAATTTAATTGAATTTCTGATGTACTAGCTAAGTTAGCTGCCAAGTTGAAGTTGGCACTATTTTGTTTTACTTTTCTTCCCTTTTCTAATGTGTTACAATGATGGACAGTGTTCATTAACACTTCAATCAAAAATCTGGCAATTTAAGTAGGAACATTGGCACTTTAGCATTTACTTCTTTTTCTGGTGCCTAAATACATTCTCAAAACATGGTTTATATTAATATATGGTATAAAACTGGGATGCAATGAACCCTTTTGCTACAAATACAACACAGCTGCCGGTCACTGTGTAGTGCCTGACATGTTAACATGGAGTAAAAAAGATTCAGATTCTCAATTGTACTGTGAGAAATGACTGTCTCTCCCCTAATTGTCACTCAGTTAATCGCCACAGTCTGATGTGACTCATCTCTGTTGTGCAAAGCAACTAATCTTTTGTTCAGAAGTGGAAAAAAACAGTAACAGTAGCAGCATATCTGTGCCTTTTCAGTTGGCCTCATTGCTAAATGATACCTGCAGCATGATTGGATCTGTTGATTTAGATTAGACTAATACTATGGTTCAGATTACACACACACTTGCAGTCAAACACATGCAAGCACATACACCCAGCTCCACCCTGTGTATTCCAGTGTAATTCATGTGAAAATGAAACGGCACATTATGACTGACATTTTCATCTCGACATTCCCTTGTTAGCTTTTCCAGAAGCTTCGTCTTCTTTGTGTTTTTTGTACTGTTTTTTTGGCTCAGAGCACTTTGCGTGTGTGTGTGTGTGTGTGTGTAAGAAACAACGTGCGTTATTTACACTGGATTTGTGAACCTGGCATCCAGCCATGTTTCTCTGTATTGGATACAGAGCATATATTGGATGCTTTTGGGGGTGTGTTTGGTGATTCATTTTGTCAAAAGGTGCAGTGTACGACCTGTATCGGTGTCTGCAAAACACAAGCTGCATCCTGGTGGGTTGTCTCATCCCTGCTTTCTGCACTGAAAAATGAAAACACATCTCTCCTGCTATCACTCCTCAATGACAGAGCACAAGGTAATCCCTGTTCATGAATGCTAGATCTCCTTGCGTCATGTGCATGAAAATGATTTCCTTCTCCCTTTTTCCTCTTTCTTTCTCCTGTGATGAGTTGTATGATGGCAGGCTTCTGTATCTGCCTCTTGCCATGTTGAAGTGATGCAATTAGGTATTTGTATTCTCTGTGGTCTCTGTTCTTTTGCAAGAGAGGATTGCCTATAAAATACCTGTCTGTGCAAGCCGCTCGCTCTGTCTAATGAGCTGACACCAGTGTTGGTCTTAGATAGGTGACGTTTTTAGCAAAGCAGACATCTCAGTAGGAGATTATTTACATCTCTTTTAATAAAAATATTGAGCCAAACAGTGTGTGAATGTTCGATTTGGGTTGGATGGATAACCGATAACAAGACCACAAATACTTTTGCTTTATGCAGCTGCTCCTATAAAACTCAAATCCACTAAAGTCTCAATGTATCTCTGTTTCCCTTCCCTGCTCCCTTCCTTAACAATGTGTAGGGTGCTCCTAAAACAGTCTTATCAGATGCATCCTGCCAGTGGAGGTCAGGGCTGAGGGGCACAGTGTCAGAGTTTAGCTCATGTCCTATTAGGTCTTCTGTGCGACTTGACCTCAGAATTTTGGTGTGTATAGCATTACTTGCATGTTGGGGAACAAATCCACCTCCAGAGCCAACAAGGCAGTGCAATTAAAAAGACAGTGCTCTGTCTGAGCCCTGCAGGGTCACCAACTACATCAGTGTGCAGAGATTAGATGCTTGCAGATTACTCTGAAAATAGCTGATGACAAGGCATTACTCCTGACAAGTAATGATATAAACGCTGAAAGACAACTGTTTTTAAGTGTCTTCAGAGGTCTTGAGTTCATCTGCACAGTGGTTTTGTGAAATGCCAACTTTGGTTGTTGGCGTAAAGCATTGTTTCTTTACTGATATGTAGCACAAGAACAATATGACTTGGGTTGTCACACTCTACCTGAACTGGCAAGAACAAACATTTCCTTTTTTCTTTTACCAAGTGGTGATATATTATACAACGAGACCAGCATTTGTGCCCCTGCTGAGTTTTCCCTATGACTCTAATTCTTCAGAACTGCAGGAGGTTGGTACCCACTGTGAACTCTCTCATGCATGTGAACTTTCTCTCGCATGTGTCCTCTGCCTCCCTCTCCTCTTTCCTCTCTCTATCCATCTCTCTAGATTGATCTATTTTTCTCTTACCCTGTATGTGGCACCATCTTTCTCTTGCTCCATCACACTGGTCTATAGATGTGTTGCATTATGTGGTCAGATTAATCATCAAGAGCTTAAGTATCCCACTGTACATGCTGAGTCATCAATTTATTGCGTGTATATGCATGAATAGTTACAATTGCTTAAACTGAATTAACTCTAATATCAGTACCATCTTAATCATCTAATTAAAGTATAAACTTGTAGATGCTTCTCTCCTCCACAAATAAAAAATAAACCCATGACTCGTATCTCCTAAGTTGGCTTCAGGGTCCTGCTCCATAACCTTCTCTTTGACGGTGTTGATTCCCCAAATCCTCTAAATGATATCTTCCTGACTGGCCCTTTCACAACCTTTTTTTTCCTGGTCAGCACATTGCTCTTTGTCCAGAGTGGAAGAAGCCATTCTGCCGGCTGTCGCCCCACAGACAGATTCTGTGCTGCTCTTGTCTGGATGATGGATCTGGAGTGCTGACTCCTTACTGACCACCTCTCCCTCACCACCACATGTCGGCTCCTTAGCCCACCAGCAAGGACCGCCATGATGGATAGGGCATCCATCGCTCAGCCCCCACACACACACACACACCCTGCAGGGCCTTTGTCAGTCAGGCCTCCGGTGGCAGCTCACGGCTTGACGCGGCAGAAAAGGACAGGCAGGTAAACACGGCAGCCATATTGTTCTTGGCTTACCCGCTGTCATCATTCTGAGGTCATTTACAGTTTACCAGCGGGTTCAGAGAGAGGATTGCAGATGCCTGGTGATGGATGCAGTTTTTCTTTTTCTTTTCTCATGTATCTTCCATTCACTTTTTAAAGATAAGACTCTTGAAAGGATTTCTATTAGTTTTATAATATGGCTCTTATTAATGCCATGTTTAGATAGCAGAAGGCTTAATGAATTTCATAGTACATCTGAGGTCGTCTGCCCTTGTCGTGCCCTTAATTATTTAAACTGAGCTCAGTCCTAACATCAGTCCTGTTAGGACCCAGCTTTTTTCTTTAATGTCTCTTTCTTTCTAACCCTAAACCACCCAGCAACACTTTAAACACTCAGGATTTTTATTTTGTTTTGTCCACTAACCTGAAACCATGCTGGATGGTAAATTGATTTGGGTTGTTTCCGTTTCCATCAGGAAAGTCGGAAGAGGCAAAACGCAAAGAGGACCCTGAATGAAACAAACCTGGAGCAATTAAGTGCTGCCAGTGGCCTGATAAGCTTGTTGAAGTGGCTGATTTAGATTGGAATTGGGGAAAAAAAACCAACAGCTATCACCATGTTTGTAACAACTAAGTAGATAATTTGTGTATTTTTCCTCTCAGGCTGTTGCCAAGAGGACCTTTGATACGATAGCTGGTCTCTTTTAGCCTGTATCTACATTAACACTCATTAACATGAGAGGCATAGTTCACTGTTCTCTTACAGACTACCTGGTCCTCTCTGTGTGGAGTGTGCATGTTTTTTTTCCATGTTTCCTCTCTATTCTCTGTTTTCCTCCCACGAGTGCATGTCTATGTAAATATCAGGTATAAAGTATACCAGACTTCATTTTGATCACATTTTGATACCTGGCAGTACCCACCATGTTATTGCAAGTCTCCTCCAGCCCCTTATGTTACATTTAGAGTGTGTTCTCAAATTGTTTCCTGCATGGATTCAGAGAGTATTAGTATTACTTGATGTGTGTTGCAGCTGTTGGTGTGGACAGGTGAGGCTGCACACGTGACCCGATTTTACATGAGGCTTTCCGTGCCACAGCCAGACTCTAGACCTGCCAGCATTTGATGGAAACCTGAAATAGAATTTGAACTAGTCTCGTTGCTAATCCCAACAGGAGAGATGCAGGATTTGCTCCATTGCAAGTTACCTTTATAACATTACATGCTATGGAAATCTTTCAATGCATAGAATATGTGGCAGTGTGGTCAGTAAGATACAACCACTAAGATGTGAGAGAAAACAGTATGCACATGTATGTATGGGTATGTGTGTCTGTCTTTGTCGCACCACATGACCTTGGAAATTAATGGGTTGGTTGCCAGTCTTCTGGCCATCAGTTTAGCTAAACTTGGCCCAGTAATGACCACTGGATGTGTGGGTGATATATACTAAACTACGATTAAAGGATCTGGCTCAATCGTCTGCCAGATCAGACATTTTAGTCTCTTAATGCATCTTATACACACTTGAGATGTGTCCCATTTATAGTGATAAGATGGTAGCAGAATAAGCAGAATGCCCTTTTCACTTTAGCTGGAGCCCCCCAGGGTGTCTCACCAGGAGATGTTACTCTGCCCAAGTGAGGTAATTCTCCCTTGTAGCACATCAAGTCTCTTGGTTTAATACAGGCAGCCTGTCACATTAACTGTTGATAACTCAGGACTTCTTATCCCACCGAAACAATTAATGTGGAAGTTTAAGTGACACTTAATTGGTCTGTTACCAATTTATGGCAGTCAGCGTCAATTACCAGGCAAGAATAAAGACTGACTGGTGCTGTCTTTGACTTTTCAAAACCTGACATAAAAGTGAAGCAGCCAATGACTGCTTCATTTGAGATTTTTCTGAGGAGTAGTAGAGCCCAGTCCAGTAAACATCCAAGCAAAACATGTACAAAAGTTTTTCTCAAGAATTGTCACAGATGTCGTGCAATAAACATTACAATACAAGTAGCTGCCATACAGACCAAATTAGGCCCACAATGTTAAAGTGATAATAACTAGTCAGTCAATAGTCAATTAGTTATCTGAGTTGCAGCCACTGCTGCTCTTCAGTACACACCCTCTGTGTCAATGTACATCTCACCAGTTAGCTCTACAGTGAAGTCAGTGACAAAATTCTGAATGCAGTAAACATGATGATGGCAAAATCTGGGAAAATCAGGCAGAGATTGGGAACAACAAGAAGTTTTATCATAAGATTTAGGTAACTAACCTCTGTAATGTTTAAGTCACTAGTGACAAAGTAAAACTGTGAAACTCGATCAATCCTTTACATCCAGATTTTTCTTTTCCTGCATTACCAGGCCATAGTAAATCTAGCCTGAAGCTCTGCAAGGAGGAGGATGCAGAGAGCGATAATGACAGGCAGAGAGAGAGAGCATGAGAGAGAGAGGAAGAGTTTGCAAACTGACAATTTAACCAGTGCATATTTGATGAGGAAAAGAGTCCAGCTTAGAGCCTATACAAAAACTTATTGATTCAGTTTGAAGGAATCACCCTGCTGTGTGGCAAGGAAGAAAATATGAAGCTCACCCTATTCATTGGCTCCAATTGTCCATGATATGTCAGTTGAGCCTGATGAAAAGAGAGTGTCTCGGTTTTCTCTCTGAATAAAATCCCCTTCACATTTCATACTGAGCAAATTACTCCCCTTTTAAACTAGACAATTCCACCAAGTGTTTTTAGTGGAAAAGGCAACCCATTTAATAGCAGATAAAGCCAAGCCCTTTAAACCGATTCTGTATTCACTGCAGCCCTGTGAAAATTGAGCGGAGCCCTGTTGATAATATCAAAAATAAATAAAACCTTGTATTTAACTTTTTTAGTCAGGCTTTATTTTTGGGTAGGCTTACTGTTCCTTTGGAGAGGAATTAAACCACAAAAACCTAGAAAAAAAAAACTTGCTTTTGTTAAAGAAAGCACACCCAACCAACTGCTTATGCATTGGCAGAAAAGTCAAATTAAAAGCTTTCTGATTAAATTCATATTCTACAACAGAAATGTTTTTAGGTTGTTTTAGAGTTGCCCCAGTAATCCCAATCAGAGAAGGTAACATTGGAAGTTGAAAAAGTCTATGAAGTGTGTAATGAGGTGACACCTGATATTCTCTTGGGTCTGTGTTGCAGCGGGCTGTAAGGCCTCCATCTGTCAGGGGCCACCAGTGGCTAATCTCCCCCTGCATACTAGGAACTGATCCCACTCACCTCCAACCTGAATTATTCATTATGCACACACAGACTTTAGCCCACACTGAACTCTATTTAGTCAGAAAAAGAAAGTCCTGTTCTGCAAGACAAACAGGAAGGCTTACTTAAGTGTGAGGTAGCTGTTTTGGCTGTCCCTGTCTGTCTCACTGCACTTCTTTACTTCTCCTTGATAATTAACACCTTCTGCTGCTCCTTTGTGCTGTTCAGATGACTAAGTGAGGAAATGGGCTGTGGAAAATGATCATCAATGCAGCTGGCCTGCTGACAAGAAAGGAGCATTTTCTCTTCTCCTTTCAAGAAATGGAACATCCATTCAAGGCCTGCATGATTCATTGCTCTCTTTATTCATTACATGATTCTCTCTACAATTTTTTCGATTTCTACAGATTTTATGTTTTTCTTTGCGTTTTTGGTCACTTTATGCATGTTCTTTTTATTCGCTCCCCAGACTTTAATAGTTGTCGGGTTTTATGTCTTATGCCAAGAAATGTACAATGCATTAATAGTTTCATGAATCATGGCAAAAATACTAATTGTTTAGCTGCTCTGGCATAAAAATCATGCATTCTGTTGCTCTGCTGGATTTTCCCTCCAGCTCTTTATGAGAAATTCCACATGAGTATACATCCTCTCTGTCATATTTAGAACCAGATCACATAGCTGGTGATTGGACAGTGGTGTTGAGGGCGTTATGGAACCACAGTTTACTTTTCAGTTATGCTGCCACTACTGTTCGTTACCAGAAACAAAAGGAGCAATTTAAAATGATAATGAAGCGTTTATTGTCTTATGGGGATAGGAAATGTGGCGTGTGGCACGCGCTGGCTCGTAAATCTCTGGATGTCACCCGTGGCGTGTAGATGGATCTCCTCTCCTGTGGTTGTCTCCAGCCCCATAGAGCGCAGCTTCGGCAGACTAATGAACACGGAGAGCCTTGAGAATGGTAAACAAGTGCCTGATTAATTGGCCCTCTGCTTCCATTATTTTTGCAGTGGAATACAAAATGTCCTGCGATGGACCGTTTCTGATCAGTTTAACTTTTTGTTATATACTGTATCTGCCGTACTCCCCTGGAAATGAGGGTGGCCTCTCTGTGAAGAATAGTATGTCCCAGTATGCTCTGTCCCGTTCAAAGAATAGAAAATACACTCACACTATTGCCGCTTAATTACATTACAAGAACTGCCTTGGCATTTTAAGCTGTATGAAAGTTACCCCATTTAGAAAAACAGGCAATCTCAGAAAACAGCCAGTTGACTGTAGTTTATTTATCAAGAGTCCTTTAATCAGTGCCAGCCTCTTTTTTTTTTCCAAAGGCAGTACATGTTACTAAATGAAGTAATGAAGAAATATTTGAACCCTGAAATGTCCATTGCAATTATTTAGTATATCAGTCAAGCAGAGCAACTTTGAAACAGTTGACAGAGTGATCAAAAGATGAACCATATTAGATGTCTTTGGCTGTCAGAAGCCTCTGTGGATCATGGTTTATTTAATTATCTTTTGATTTTTGTCGCATGAAAAATGTGATGTAACCATCTTTTTGCCCCAAAAGATCCAGACTTTTCCTTGTGGTGCCTACATGCCTGGCCGTGTACACATACACACACTCAGCAGTTGGTAAACTCACATATTCCACCCAGACATCCATGTCTTGCTCCCTTATTAGTCATTTGAAGGACTTGTTTCAGGAGATCAGGTTGAAGAGGTGGAGATTGTGAGTATCTGCAAAGGTTCTGCTGCTCCACATCCTGCTTTAGTTTACTGAAATTTTAAAAAGGCCCAAAGAGCTTGAGCTCTTGGCTGCCTCTCCCCATACCGCTTGCTGAATCATTGAAGGGCCATTGGATTTTCAATGCATGAGAAAGTCCTCAGTACCAGCACTTTAGAGAAAGCCTTAAAAAAACCCATTCAATATCCAAACAAGTACGACTCCGCTGAACGTTGTCTCCAAGAATACGAGTGTACTTCTGTGAGCTTTAAGGGTGCTTCTGTGCCACAGTGAATCGACAGCTTCTGTCAGTGTGGAGCCTACAGCACACAGATATTATTCCAGTGTCATTGCTTGGGAGTGTCTCTTTATTGTATTTGTCCTTGGGTATTCTTTTAAATGTTATTGACTTTGTTTTTTACATCAGATCTCAGTTTCCTACAGTCATTGATTTGTTTAACTCATTCTCTCTGATGATAATGTGAATGCTTTTGCAGACAGATGAGGTGAATTGGCTTGAACTTTCATTAGCGGCTCGCTTGGCTGCAACAGGTGGTCAGAGTTGACCTCTCTGCACTACCTAAAAAGATGTTATGTCTTCATCTCTGATTGAAAGAGAATGTGAGCCCCTCCAGATAGATCATTTTTCAACTTCATGGCTTGATACTCTAGAAAGTGAGTAATACTCTTTCATATGGACATGATAACTCTAAATCATTTTTTTCCATTCAACAAAAGCAGCTGGACCATAGAGGATACTTAACAGGTTGTCTGTGGTACAAAGGATTGATGTTGAAAGAAAGAATGTTAAAAATGCAGGCTTGCGTTCAAACCTCTCATTAATTTTGGCAAGAATATTTTGGCACAGAAGAGACATTGTATTTTTAACGTGCTGCTCTCCCTTAACATTATTACACACTGTTATAAAAATTCACATAATGTTATAAAAAAAAAAAAAATCACACTGTTAATAAAATTTTCCATGTCCATCTTTTATTTGAGTACATCATGCTTTACTTTTTTCTGTTCAGACATCTTATGATGCGTTTGCATGAATTATATGCCCTTCTTTTGTTGTTTTGTGACATATTTTCCATTTATTTTGGATGATTTTATAATAGATATTTAAATTTATAGATCAAAACTATATAGTATATACTATATATAGTATAGCAAGGGCGCATCTACAAGTCTTTTCAGTTTGTTTGCAGTGAGTGAATGAACATGTATTTGGGTTTAACAAGAAGCTTTTCACCACAGCGATCCACTGTGGCATGAAGCCTGCATTTTTATCACTTGTACCTCTCACTGCAAAAGCACTGCTGCATCAAAATCACAGCAGACAGGCTATGTATATCAAATATATCCATCATACCCTAATGATAAAATCATAAATCTCCTCAGGCTTGCAGATAGCCTAGTTAGGCAGAATTCATTTTGTCTCAGGACCCATCCCTCTTCAACCTACCTTGCTGTGTCTCTTTTACACTGAAGACTTCCTTGTTAACAGTGAGTTAAACATATTGTAAAACCGTGATTATTTTGTGAACTCATGGTGATTCTGGGAGGTTGAGAGATCTCCTGTGTATACTACACTGCTCAACAAAGCTAACAGAACAAGGACTTTTTTGAATATGTATGGTGTATGTATGGGATGAGTATGAGTATTCTGTTGGGATTACTCTTATCTTTTGTAGAACCACAGAAACCTGTTGCTCAGGGGATCTGGCTTTTCATGATCAGAACCAGCCTCTGAACGTGACACTGAATGGAAAGGTGAAGTCTGACTTTAATGCAGCATTCTTGCAGCTAGTACCTTGCATCTCGACAAACCCAGTTTTGGCTGCTGAACATCTCTGATGGATGGAGAACAGAAGGTTTGGTTTCTCTCTTGCTTCCTCGCTGTTTTTCTGAGAGTTTGGGAGCAACGTTTGTAATGCAAATAAGGACACTTCAAAGAATGGCTTATTAGCATTTTCAATCGGAGAAATGTTTCATTGTGTGGAAAATTCGATGATTTGATTTTTTTTTTTTCCTTTTTTGTATGTTAGAATTAACCGTATGAACCTTGTGTTAACATTTTACTTGTGAATCTGGCAAAGACATACAGTATGTAACTTTGTTGAATGTTAAATATATGACCTTATTAACTCTTATCTCATTCTTTTGCTCATGCACAAGCATTAGTGCAGTAGGGATAATCAGCCATGTCTGATTTGGAAGCACAGCGATTGATTGGTGCTGTGTTTTATTCAGTGTTTTTGCACCTCCGGCCATGTCTCTCCCTTTATGCTGTGGGATTCAGCAGCCCAGGCTTAGTATCATTATTTAGTTCTATATTAAGACTATTGATTACACTGTAACTGAGGCAGTGAGGCTGAAGCAGGTGACAGGCTGGTGGTATTATTGTTTTGTTTTTTTGGTCAGGCTTACTTGTCATACAAGTCTAATGGGTGAGCAAGTAACAACCCTCCATAGCACTCCAGTTTTCTATAAATGGCATTTGTGGGACAATATTGTATACAAATACACAGTAATGTCACACAGTTGTCTGCAGTATTTTCCTCTCAAACCACCATAAATTAGCCAAATAACTCAAACATTTGGTGTAATTGCTGTAACTTGAAAGGAATATTGTGTATTGACAGCAATGCCTTGTCCGCTGTGCTGAACAGATGCCGATATTCCCTGCAGCCCCGTTGATTATGTCTGGTATCATAGTAATTGAGTTGCTGTCACACTGTTGTTCCTGTGCTGAACTGCACGGCCTGACTGGAGCCCGCCTCCGTCAGAGGGCCTTGGGCAGAGGGGTGACAGCTGACCGAAAAGGCAACCACAGCGGCACATCAAAGAGCGCCAATTAGGCTCTTCTGAAACATTTATGACCCCTATTGTTTTCTGTGAAAACCCAGAAAACTCCACAACAAACGCTTCACATCCTCTCCACTGTATTTTTTCTTCCCCAAGTTTAACCTGGCTGCTGCTTCCAGGAGAGGCCTGGACAAAGATGTCATCCACTACATTTATGCTGCTCCTCTCTCTTGTCCCTCGAACAGGTGCCTGTGAGTGAGTCACCCCTCTTGTGTAGTAGAACAAATTTTGAGGGGGGAGTAATGGCTGTTAAGAGCTTCACAAACATATGCAATGCAATTATGCTCAATTATGGGTGATCAACATTTGCATAATCTTTATCCCAGCTACTCCTTAAGAATCAATCAGATGTTGTTTTTCAGCATGAAAGTCACATGAATAATTTATATCGGTAAAATATATCTATTCTGTGGGTCTCAGTGATCTCAGTGGCTGTTCACTCCTCAGTCATCTATCATTTATGATGGAGAGAGTTAGGAAGGCTCCCTGATTGAGCTAATGAATGCAAATGCAGTGCGAGACTAGCATGGGTCAGTAGCCACACTCCCTCCTCCCAATACATGTTTTCTTCACTATCAATTCACTCCAAGCCCATAAACAAATGTGGCATGTCATTTACTGTGGCCGTGAAATGATTAATTTTCATAAAGAAGGGAAGAAATGGCCATCTCTTAGGTACTCGGTGCACCTGGCTGTGTTTTGACAGTGATGATAAGCGTACATGGCAGCTCAATTACGTTCTCAACACTCGTTTTCTGTTTTATTTAGGCGATGGGAATCTTCTCTGTGAGTGACCCTTGTGGTTAAATACATGGAAAGCTGCATTTATGGTAGCACCTGTGCTATTGCTTTTTTCATTTGGCACCCCAGTGTGCCACGTGATACTGTGGCATTCGCCCACATTACATAAATAACATCTATAATACATGGAAGGCACATGCACACACTGCACTGCAGGATGCCTCATGCAGATATGCTGTCATGTGTCTGTTTATGAAGTTGCCATGGCTCACAGAGGAGACGACTGAATCACAACTCCAAGAAAAAGATTTTTTTTAAATACATTAACACAAAACAAATAGGTGCATTTTGGGAAACACTAAATAATTATTGTTTTTTTCTTTGAGTATGTGCTGCCTGTTCATTTTGTTCAGTTTTTCTACATGGGATATATCTGTAGTTGCTGCATGACTTGTTATTAGACGCTACTCTTCTAAAAGCTTGAGTTCTGTACTGTCGTTGCTTATTTGGTGTTTTTATAAAGTAACTCAGGTGAACAGCAGAGACTTTAAACCAAGAAATGGTGCTGCTCTTGTTTGTTCTGCACTATCGCAGCAACCTCAAGCGCAGATTACGACCAGGAAAATTAACTATTGTCTCAGTTACTGGAAGATGCGTTTTTAATCTCAGTCACAGGGGAAAATAATAGATACTATTTCTTACCTTGATCAACATCTTTAACCACAGATTGGAGTTTTTGATGGACGCTGTAACAAAAGAGAAAATCCTAAAACCTTCCGGACATCCGCTTGGTGATTTCTGCATCTTACCTCCTTCATATTATGTGTAAGTGTTGTAGTGCACAGACTGTCTAATTGTAATGCCATTGTTTCAGATGGTTGTGACATTCAAGACAATACAGTTTGTGCCAGGTGTTTTTTTTTAGTTGCCAGTAAGTAAACTACTATAAATTAATTTTCATATATTTTATTGTTCCTCTTTAAACTTTGGCATTTTGTTTGGCATTGTGTCTTCCCCCTGTGTCAAATTCCACAGAGGTTGAATCAAAGCTTAGAAACATGGATTGCCTCAGGTCTTGTTGTGAAATAGCGTCTCAGATTGTAATTTCTCAGTGGAATTTTGTCAGTGAGATGAGACTCAGTCCTGACCATAACCTCTACTACCGTTGTCCTCACAGCAATATGTCTCATGTCTGTTTTAATATAGGAATGATCATTGTGGATTTTGAGGTATTGTCTACTGTCCTTCATCTGGATCTTTGATTTAGATCAAAGGAATGACCAGAGAATCAAAAGCTTTGTCTGGTACAAAAAACACACATCTAATGGACAGTGTTTTATTGTCCCTGCTTATTATGGAAAAGGACACATAATGGACAACTCGTGGACATTATGCCTTCCCTCTACACTGCAGTGCTTTTATGCACCATATTCATATATTTTAGTCGGTACTGAAACACCCGTTCCTAAATACAAAGACTGAGTGACATTATCTGCTGGCAGTGGTTATATGCTTTTTTCATCCCAAGCTTTCACAGCTTTGACAGCACAAAGCACCCCCCACTCCACACAAAAAAAAGCACACATACACACTACCACCTCCTTTTCTACACATCCAAATGTGAAGCTCTACCAGGGTTGTCAACTATTGCCAACATGGCCCTTACTTCTTTTTTTTTTCCGGCAGCTATCAGAGTCTGTTCTGACAGCTCTGCTTTTGATATTTATATTTCCACAGAATTTTAATTACTTTGTGCTTCAGCTTTCATGTCTCTCCATTGTTAGCGTGCCCATGGCCACGTGCAGTTGTGTTGTTTTACAATGTGGCTCCTAGATATGGACTTTTTCATTCTTCGACACGTGTGTCCCCCTGTAAGTGTTTTCATCAGGGCATTAGCATGTTGTGTTCACCTGGCTAACAGAACGATGCACAGTGTACCCCAGACATAACACGCACAGCTTGTTCTTTGACATTTTCAGTTCATTTCCTGTCTCTCCAGTTTGCATGCATGTAGAGGCTGCTACCACTGCAGGTGAAGTGCAGACACTGTTTGGAGCAGCAGTACATCTGATTTTACAACTCTCTTTATTTATTTACTCAATTTTGTTGTTTTTTGGTCAGGGTTAGGTTTACAACTTTGGATATACATTACTGCTAAGAAAGTAATAATCCAGAGGCAAAAAACATCCAGTGTGAAGCAGAGTGCGCTTCTTTGAGTGTTTTTTACAGTTTTGAATCTTTGAGTGCGTTATTTAATCCTTTAACACATGTCTCAGAATGGATTATCCTGCTTACACACCCTGGTCACTTGGCCAAAGATAAGCACCTTCACCTATTTTTTTATTTTATACTCAGGTTGTTGTGAAACAAAAGCTCCTGTTTCCAAGGCTTTGTTTGCTACTGTTTAGTTTTTTCATAATTACATATTTATTTGCTTCTCAACTGTGCACACAACTTTATCACAGTGTTGATTTTAGAATGGAGCTGAAGGAGAAGGAAAGGAACAAACAACAACAAAATAAAAAAGGCAACATTGTTCCTTACAATGCAAAGGACACATTTAACTCACATTTACACTCAATATCCCTCATTTACTATTGTGTATAGGCAAATCCATTTCTGTTACGTCAGGAACACTCTAATCCATTTGCTACTGTTTTATCATATTGCTATGGTTACACATGATGATTAGTAGCTTTATGGCCGCTGTATGAATTTAAAAGAGTGATTAAACTTGAGCCAACCACAGTTTAAAGCGGTTACACCCTCCAACCAATCTAAAAATCAATCAATCCTATTATAAATCAAGCACATGTTAGAACCAAGAACAGCAGTGATGCCACTATTTCTCTCTGAGATGTTGGCCAGGACAACAGTTTTTGTTGTTGTTTTTTGCCATGGCCAACTCAGCCTGACAGAAGCTTGTCTCAGTGACATGTCGCTCACTGATAAAGGATTGTGGAGTCATTTTTTGTAGAAGTGGTAGCGCTTTTGTGTTTTTAAAATTGGTTTTGAACGACACTAGAATTCTATGGCACAAATGCTTACACTACAGTATAACGGGCAGTGACATTTAGTGTTGGTTTTGGCCCCTTCAGAGGTTGGTGGGAAAATATAAAAAAGTTGCTTGAAATCTTTCCAATTTTAACAGTCAGAATAGGAAAACAAGGCATGCAAAATTGTAACAAACACACACACATTGCAGATATGTGTAGAAGAAATATTGTCATAAAATAAACCAAGTACATTATATCCATGGAAACACAATAAGCATAACAAAACACTGGTTTATTTTGATTGCTTCACTGTTGATACGCAGTTTACAGTTTGTTGAATTCAGCTCCGTGTTTTCAATAATTGCAGCAAACTGTAATCACAACAAGCCAATCTATGATTTTCCTCAGCTGCCTGTTTGCTGATCGATCTTTACAATTTACTAATGAGTGAAAAATAACATAATTGAACCAACACTTTAGGGGCACATCAATCCCAGCTACTCTTCAAAGCAGTCGTATGAGAAATCACTTTATGATTCCAGTTAATCCACTAAGACTTTTGCTTTTTGTCACCTGGCTTTTCTTCTTTGTAAATTTCAGTTGGTTAAAATTTAGGCTACAGTTTTCTATCATCATCATTGCCATTTTTTATGTAGCATCCTAATCTGCCACATCCATAATCCTCAGTGAGAATCAATCAATCAATCAATCCTCCATTTCAAAATGAGAGTTGTACAGATAAGATAAACTATATTTTCACTTTTTCATAAATACTGTCTCCCAGAGAGAGACTATTGCTCTGCTTTACTGAATGTAAAACTGTACTATATAATACATAGTGAGACAGCATTAAGTAATTATGAGAGAAAATTGTGAGTGACATTTTTCATTTGAACACATTTGCTTGGCTTTCAAAATGTCTATTATATACTGTAGAATAGGAGAATGTTTCCTTTTGTCTCTGTGTGATACATGCATGTGGTTTGAGCTGTGTTGAAGCCTTTAAAACGGTATTTATCTAATCATATGCATAGTTTAGAAATATGATAAGTCTGTTGGTCAGTCATGATGTGATGGTTTGTTTTTAGATACTAAATTTCCTGACAACCTTGTGGGTGGACATAACGGGCACTCTGGTTAGGCGTGCATAGTATCAGGTCTGTCATGTCAGAGTACATTGTTTGTGGCAGCTCAGAGACAGACTCTCACTACACTTCCCCTCATGGTTGAACTCAATCCTTTCCTCAGTCCCCGGTGAAATGTTCCTCCTGCGAGCTCAGGCTGCCTCCCATGGGAAAACTAGCAGGAGAATGTTCAGGTTTTCCATGGAGCTGCATTTTCTGTTGAAATCGGGCAGTCTGTAGTCCTGATTGTGTTACTATACCTGTTTCTACCTCCCTGTTTATTTTGTATGTGACCTGTGAAATTATGTAAATGCTAATAGTGGTTTTCCCATGGAAGTCGTTTCTTTTTTGTTTTATTTAACTTAATGCTATTTAAAGTGGAATTCTATCCAGCAAACTTTCATTTTCTGCACGACCCTGTCATCAGGTCATGATTAATAAGGACTTCAGCAGCAGAAGAGATCAGTCAGCCAGAAGGCATACTGCTGGTGTGCTCAGTGTCCTGCAGCAATTTTAGGCAAGGCTTGGTAGCTGGGTATGGAGTTTTCCACCAGCAGTTACATGCAGCATGCGTTCTCAAATCTGTGTGGAGCTGCAGACCAAGCGAAAGTAACCTGATCCGCGCGATCCAGGCATACACATTTAACAATCTGTAAATGAATACAAAAGAATGTCACAAATATTTTTAGACATTTGTATGCAGAGAAAGCTTTTTGAAAGAGAAAATAATCAGAACTGTGAAGTTGAAGTTAAAAATATGTACGTAAAATACCAATATTTATTCAGGTTGTGATGTGTGCATTTGTCAAACAGTTTGACGTGTTTTCAAATTGCTTAGTATTTGTTTGTGGGTTGGAACACACATTTGTGAGCACCCAAAATAACGCACAAATTGTTGTACACATTTGCAAATCTTATTTTTCATTTGTAGATCATGTAATACACATTTGTAAATATTATTGAGACTATTTTAACTCCATAGCTGGGAGAACATGATGGCTACCTTGGTCATCATTTCACACTCTTTCCTGCAGAGAGGAGCACTCTGTATTACTGCTTCAGCATCAGGAGTATAAGTGAAGCCATTTTCTCTTCCCCTGACAACTTAAGCAGAAACATTAAAGATTCATTAACTACTGTCAACTTGCAGCTTATTTTACAGTGGCAGTCTGATGTCTCGCAATACGGCTTCATGCTGAAATGAATTCATATTCTCCTTTGTTCATCAATATCATGGATTGAAATATATACTATTCAGTATCAAAATGTATTCTGTACATCAAGTCCATTTACACTGTAGATGGTATGCAATTCAATATACTATGTAAATGTTATCAATGATTATTCATGGCTTTTTTGTATTCATCCTTGTGCTAGTATAAATCTAGAGCAGTCAAATTCCTGTGCATTTTGATAAGAGGAGTTGCGTTTTGAAACAAAACACTTCTATTGTTGCATCTCCATAATCTCATGTCCTTCAATCGGTATTTAGAAATTCAAAGCATGCATAAGCCCCTGTTTTTAATCACAGTTAAGAACTTTCTTTTTGATTCATGCAACCAGCTACAGTCAGGATCTTCTTGCTATTCAGACAAATGAGGGTTTGGATTCAGAGAGGGTTTTTTAAATTTTATTTTACTGGCAGTGTTGCCAGTGTCCAGCCTGTTTACCTTCAAAGGCTTAACATTTTCTTCTGCTTTTGTCCCTCTCATGGGTAATGAATGAAATATATATTTTTTTATAGTGTGTTGTAAATCAGAATCTGCTTTTTTTTTTGTATCAGGCAGTTAATTAAAATTTACTTGAAATGTTTTCTAATGCCTATACATTGAGTAAGCAACCCTTTTCTCCTCTGTTTCTATGAAAAGCACAGACCACCTCACTCAGAGACCACTGAAACACAATGTGGAAAAGGAAACATGGAAAGACTTTTGTGGCACAACATCTCATCAGCTGTTCCCTGTCATCCAAGTCATTTTGCATCTGGGGCCTCTCGGGTGCGCAGGAGAACACACTTTGCATTATTTAGATGGGCAATCAGTCAGAAATCCCTCCGTGTTTGGCCCAGCAGAGGAGCACGGGTCTAAAAATATCACCTCAGCAATGTGTGATTTTCTGTGTCATATCAATGGGACCTCCAAGTATGTGCATTTGTCTCTGAAGCCATATTTCAATGTGAAGGTGGCAAAGGGATAAATGTCTGTGCATTGTGTGCAAGAGGATTTGTGCTCTAGGTTTCCTCAGGAGGTGCCCTAGATTCCCCACTCTACTGCAGTCATTTGTTTGATGGACAGACGGACAATTATCTGTAAAAGAATTGACAATAGCTGATGCTGATAGCCAGAATCATTTGTGCCCGGTCAGCATTATCATACGATCGTCACCATCCTTCACTATCAGTCTTTTGTAATGTAGAATGAAGCTGAAAAATGGCGTCCTAAATATGTAAGCACAAGACAATTTTTGGAAAAGTATGCACCACAGCTAAATGTCAGGAGCTGCATATTCACTCAAGAATTTATTATCCTCATCAGCATCATCATCACAAAACCATTTTCCTGGCATATTTGAATGCACTTGTGTCACGCGTACTAATAACTTTGCAGAGTAAGTCGCACAAGTCGACCAAAATTCATGATGTTTCCCAGTGTCATCTGTAATTCATTAACATAAAAATGCTCCAATCCAACCCCCTCAGGAATTAAAGCTGTTTGAGCTGGATGAGTTCAAATGAATGGCTGCTAATATTATGTATCAACAAGTTCTAGCTTTCACACAAAATTAAAAATTAAAAATGTAATTGCTGAATTTTTATGCATTCTGTCTGTTTGGTCAATTATTCAAATTATTTACTTAGAAAAAGAATGCTTCCTTTTCTAAGCTGAAATAAAACTTTGGTCCTTAAAGGCTCTTGAATTTATAAAAACTTTGAAAAACATTGCACGTTTAAATGAGGATGAACTAGTGAATGGCAACCAAATTTTTTATGTGAATTTCATCCCAAGTTTCCAGTCTAAGTGAGATGGGAGGATGAACAGAGCCCGTTCAAGCAGAAGTGTGCGTGGGTTTAGAAAGAGGCATGTAGCCCCATCTGAGTTGTGTTTTTTCCGTGGATAACAAGCTCCATAGCCGTGAGGACCACATCTCCAGACACTGTGGAGGCTTTCAAAGAGCAACCAACTCCTTTCCCCCCCTGAGCCCAATCTGGCCTTAGCCGTCAAGACATGTTTCAGCACAGTACCCTCTGGCATGTCCCCTGCTGCTTCAGCCCCCTGCTATCTCGATGGAGCCGTAGCCGCTGTCTACCACTTGAATGTTTGAAAATAAGGGAGGAGAATGCAAAGGGAATGAGTGTGTATGCAAGAAGGAGTGGAAAAGAAACATAAAATGAGCAACAGTAAGAGACAGAGAGGGAGTTTAAGTAAACAACATCATTATGACTCGGTCAGCTCTGGCCTTGTGAACTGGTCCAAAGCGTTTGTGCAGATGGTTGTTATGGTTGCTGCTGTAGTGTTTAGACAAGGTAATTATGGCGCACAGCTACAAACTTAGTGGAGAAGTCTCCCACCTAGTGTGCAGTCTTCATGAAGGCAGAAGCAGAAGGAGACAGCAGCATTCACAGATCTTGTAGTTTACAATCGTGTTTAATGCCTGAGCAGCATGATGGTACAGATTATCACGTTTCAGCGTACAGCCATCATCAGCAATGTTGTTGATGGCTGTGCACTGAACAAAGTCGATTTCTTCTTCTGCGTCTTGGGCTGCTCGAGTTTTTACAGTATATTTATCTGTGATTTATCATCAACACAAGTCGGCGGAAACATATACATTGACTCACTGACAAATAGCAAGGGGTGTGTCTACATACCTTTCAGCCACAGAGAAACACATGCTTTTAAATTTCCTAGACAGACGTAGGGCTAGAGAAAATGCTAAATATACACAAAAATGACAACGATCCTCAGAGAGGTTAGAGTGCAGAGGCAGTGAGGAGCAATGCCCTCGCAGCAAGAAGGGCTTTGGTGTCTTTGTCACAAGTTATTTCACAAATATGGACTCTCTAACCACAAAGCAACCATGAGAAATAACCAGATAAAACTATACAATACAAAATACAATCGTTGACCTGGTATTGTCTTCAAGAAATGCCATTTTACAGCTGTTCTATGCTGTGGTAATTGAGCTTATTCTTTCACCAGGGAAAGATGGGGCACATGCAACAGATCCCCAACATCTCACTCTGGGCCAGACTAACATATTCTTCTGTCTGTGGGTCACAATTACCATTCTAACACTCATCTAGCCCCGTGGTGTGGGTGGGCCAGTTTAATGTGACTTTTTAATTAACACAGGTCTTTCATGGCTCTGCATAACATTTTGGGTGCACTGCTCAGGGTGCATCTTGGTGCCTCTTTCTTACCCCTCGGCCACCAGGCAGATGGTCAGTTATTAGCAGTAATTAAAACTCCATCATTGATCATGGTTTGTAATTGTATTTAATTTTAAATCTATTAATGATTAAAAGCTGCAACTGCATGGTGTGAATGTTAATGGGGATGGGGACCAACAGAGGCATACAAAGTGTCAGTGGAAACATCTCATAGGGCTCACCCTCTCTGTTACCGGCAGACTATTCCAATTACAGGTAGTCCTGCACATGGCATTACCTCTGTTTCAGAGACAGCGATACTCATTAGTTGAAGCTCGTTTCATCACTCCTCATTTGTTTATTTGTGTAGCTCATTTGGAATTAAGGTGGTGAACACATTGTAAACAAAGCTAATATCATTTGGAGGCAAACTGCATGCAATGACATTTTCTGGATCTAATGAAGACAAAATGGTGTCTTTGTTGTGGAGGGGTTCTTGAGGGAGCTGCGAGACCTTACAGAGAATAAAGTAGGTCAGCCGGCTGACATAGGGCGCCTGTGGACATGTTCTTTATGCTGCTACTGCTTTGCACACAGAAGCTTTGCACAGAGAGGAAGGAACCATAGTTAACATTGGTAACAGCTTGTCATTAGAGGAAAACAGCCTGGAGGTATTTATTTGATCATCTGAGTGGTTCTTGTCCATCACATTGTGGAGTAAAATGGATATTTAAACAATGTGCTGACGCTGCTCTGTGACAGTGCAGTTGTGTATGATTGTGTACTGTGTGTCTGTGTACTGGCGTGCTTCCTGGCATCTTACTTGATGCAATGCTATGCAGAAAGTGCACGTGATTTCCATCTGATTTTAGATAATGTACAATAGTTTGAAACATATTACAGTAACATAAAGAGATGATGGGATCTTTTTCTACCATCCTTTCTTAAGTTGTAGATTAAGTGTGTTATTTCTGAACATCAGTTTTCTGGTTATTTGTGTCCCAGAGGCTGTTGTTTATTTTCAATTAAAATTTTATTTTCATCCGTACTGGGGCAAGACATTAGCACTGCATTGGCTAGGATTAGTCTAGGAGGTATTTCTCTGTGTGCCTGGGGGAAAAACAAAGTTATCTGATTTGGCCTTATACTGATTTGGTAATATTAAATAGTCGGTTCGGCAGAATAAAAATATATTTAGTACAATAAAATATGTGAGAAACGGACAGCAAACTAACTTCTAACTACCGTAAGTAGTCCTAGACCTCATCATTATTTATTAGATGTTAAGAAGTTTAAGCAGCAAGTTAAAAGACTGAAGATGCTACAACCAACTTGTCTTGTTGCCACTGCCAGCGGGAGGCATCGTGAGCAGGGATTGTTCTAAGAAGAGACAGATTGACAGGTACCGTTAATGACAGGAAACCTCTCCTACTGCTCAAGCTCTTGTTTATTGATTTGTTGTCAAGAATATTATAAAGGAATCTGCGAAATCCTAGTGTTATTGTTGACCGCATGCTGTGAGTGACAGTCAATTAAAATAGGAATAGGATCCTTGGAGCGACACTAACCAGATGAAGGCTCTCTGTGCCAAATGCAGCAGTCTCCAGAGTTAACAACAAAACGGATACTTGGACTCTCTCTAAAACTGTTACAAGAAAATAGCTTAATTCCTCAGCTGCTTAAATGTGGGGAAATAAATATATGTTTGTTCTTATAATTTTGTATTACGCTAATGCCTATGCCTAGACTAATTTTCCACTAGAGGATTGTGGAAGAAACACTCGTTTCATGATATTGTAATTTTTCTCTTATTATTTAAATCATGGTAAACACTGATTAGTCTCAGTATTATATCATTGCAGTCTGTGCTCAAGCTGAAGTTTAGATTTATATAGACGTAGATCAGGGCTGATATTGATCGTGTACTTTAATATTAGGTCATACACAAGTCAAAACTAATGGCCTTGTTTTTTTAGAGAAAGACACAGGGCTATGTCTGCAGTAGGTTGTTTATATGCTAACACCAACTGTCAACATTCACACACCTAAAGTGCTCAGCAGTGGAGTTTGGTGGAGGAAGCAAAGTATCCTTTCACCCTTGTGGATTTTTGAGGAGAGGCAAGGAAAACGTAATGCAAGCCTTTTTTCGTCTTCTGATATCTCTAACAGCCACATGTTTGTATTGAAAATTATTCTGAATTTTTTTTCCCCTCTCTCAAAACACTTGCTTCTGAAAAGCAGCAATCCCCTTTTCAGCGTAGTTCTCCACAGTGCAGCAGTAGTGCTTTTGTGTGTCGATAAGAGTTTGTGAGTGCATGCGTCTTTGATCTGCCCTACCGGAGAAGATGTTGACGGTTTAGCGGGGAGATGCCGGTGTTTACTGTTGAGCTTAGATATCGCCCCCCTGCGCACTCCACATTGAGCGGCTCTGTGTGCTGCTGTACTGTGGTTAGCCCTTTTCAAGCATGTCTCCAAATTCTGTCGACTAGCTTGTTCTCTTTAAAGAGAAGGCTTTAAACACAGGCAGACACATCACGAGAATAAAATGATTCAATGCAAAGTAATACCCCTTGGTAATTGAAAAGTGATGAGCCCTTACCAGCAGGCTATGTAAGGATGCCGGCCAGTGAACTTTGAAAGCAGACACACACACACACACACACACACACACACACACACACACACACACACACACACACACACACAAAGAGAGAGAGTCCTCATTTCACACATGGATTTTAATTAATATCTATTTATACATTGTTTTCCATAATCATTTAGGAAGAAATGCATTTGTTTTATTTAGCTTCACATTCTTGACTGACAAAAGTAATTGACAAATTGTGAAACTGAAGCGTAAATTAATGGTTCTGAGTAAAAGTCATTTGATATGCCAGTGAATGTAGAAGAATCCTTCTTAGTGGGCATACAGAGACGCATTGACAAGAACAAAAGCAGCTCACAAAGACCATTGTGGAGTCTTCAGGGGATAAATTCCTGGCTGTTTGATTGTTGTCTACAGTCTACTGCTATTTGAATATGACAACCATTTCACCCGGTGGGGTTATACTATATTGATCTCCATTGATGATTTCCGTGTGTTCCCTCTGCTTTGCACCATGTGACCTTTGGACGACTCAGGCACACACAAAGACAAAGGGCACGTCACAGCAAATGAGATATAGATTCTTTGCAAATGTGCAGAGCAAAGCATGGATTATTGCGTTGTGGATCATATTTTTATATTGCTCATGTCCATTTTTGTGGGAAGATTACTGACCACCAGTGAATGTGACCTTCGTGAGGATTACAGAATGAGGGGATCAATTTTAACAGTCACTTGGCTTATCATGATTAATATAGACTTGTGCCGACAGTGAGATATGTAGGATCTGAAAAGCTCTCATTACAGTCATGTCAAGGTCCCTTTGAACTTACAAACAAGTAAATGATGTTTGATATGATGTAGTCACCATCTTCCACCTTGACCCTTCAACTACTGTCATCAATTAGTAATGGGAGTCTGACTCCCCATGTTAGATACTCTATTTTCCTGCCTTTTGAGTTTAGATAAAGAGAGGGAGAGAGAGGATGCAGCAAACTTCCTTTGCGCTCATTTTTGCTGTGCCCATGATAATCATTGCAAAGAAGCCTCAGTAGTTAAAAAGTGTGCCCATCTGGTGAGGAAACTGGGACAAAGTGTACTTTAGAGGGAACAGAGGATAACTCTCCTGGCCTTTAGGGCTGGAGCTGGGGAGAGCCAAGTGCTCAGAAATAGTTAGGTAAAGATGCTTATTTTTTCATTCTTTATTTATTTTTAGATATTCCTTGGGGAAGTTGCATTTGTGTGGCTGCAAAGGTCATCAATTTAAGTCTCCCTTTTACTTGTTAATGAATGCTTGCACTGTGAAGCGAGCTGTAATTTTACATATCTCTGGTCAAGATGCGGAGAGCCTTCTTGAGAGGCTGGGTAGAGTCTCGGTGGATGTCAACAGTGTTTAATACTAATGACGTCCTAGCATCAGGAGAGGAGTCCACAAATTGGCTTTTCAACTTCTACCCCAGTCCTGAACTCCCGCTCTTGCAATGCTTTCCCTGCCCAATCTCCCAGGATTCGGGCCATTCCAGCTCAAGCATTCAGAGCAGCATTATTCTCAAATCTCTTATCTAGAGATGGAATCAATAAATCTATGGATCCTGCCCTGACTGGACTCTGGTGTTCACCAGCCTCCTATTTTTCCTCTTGTCAATCCACAAGAACACTTATCTGCTGGAACACGCTGATGCATTGTGTGACGCCTTGGCGAATGTTCATTAAGTTGTTTTTCAATGAGAAGCAGGGATCAATAGCAGACCGTGGTGATTCATGCATACCCACCCCTATACATCTGTGCTGATCTCTCCTAAGGATTAGCGTGCCGGAAGATACACATAATATGAAGGAGTCAATTAGTAGCTCATGAAATATAAATAATTGTGCAGGTAAAAGCTTAAATTGCTCTTAGAATTTTTCCAATTGCAATTAAAAGTTTCTCATTCAAAGACATGCATGAATAGCACTATAGTAATAATCTTGCACTTACAATTTTAAAAGTGTTAGTATCAATGAATGATGTATCCTCATGTGTTCTAAATGGGATAAGCCTTTGGAACCAAAGTCTTCTTTGGTGTGGCTGGCTCCTAAACAATATTCAGCAGCAATTCACAGTCTTGGCCGGCTTAACAGGGTTGCCTCCTCTTATGTTAAAAACATAGCACAGACCCGTGGGGCTTTGAACCGAAATGCCCACATCCTGCGTTTTTTCTTTCTTTTTTTTTTTGTTTTTTCAGAATTACATTTGAAACACTACCAAGGTGAACCAATCAATACTGTAAGTCTGTCTTACTGTCTTTCTGTCTTACGGAACTAAGTTCAGGGTTGTTGGTTTGAGGATATAACCTTCTGAGAATCTACAATTGACAAAAACATATGCTCTCTTTTTTTTGTCAAATAATACAACGTATGCTTGTGTACATGTGCTCTGTTCACACTGACTCATCTGCGATAATGCATACATTGCCAGTAGGAATATTGTTGTGTCATCAAAGCAGACACCATTACAGCCTCATTACATCAAGCTCAGGATGCACTTCCTTTAACCTCCCAAGGCTCTTGTACTTCCCTGCACAAACGCTGTAAACATCCAGAAAGATATGTTTCAGTCTTGCTATGACCAGCAAGAAAAACAAGCTTCTCAGTCAGTTGTTGCACATGTGCCATTTACAGAAAATATGCGGCATTTTGAGTTTGCAATACTTGAAATCTAAATTGTAATCATAAAGGAATGAATTTAGAAGCAAGCTGGCTACATTTTTCCATATCTATGGGCTTAATTGCGATTGTAAATGAAAATGAGCAGTAAAGTATCTAGAACTACGTTGTGTATCTGCTTAATTGTTGCATTCAGGACAAATCACTATAATTTATTACACTAATAAGCCGTGATTTTCTATTACTTTTATGGCAGCTCACAGTAGATAATTCGATAGGTACTGTATTTTTGTTTCACTGTAGGTAACCGCAAACAACTCCTAACATTTTTCATGCTGGGATTTGATGGGGTTTGTTAGAAAAAGAACACTTACTGTATATGGAGCAGTTTTTGCAGTGTTATTTGACTTTGACTGAAATAATTCCACACTCGGCACAAATATGCACATGGTGTGGATGGTTGGAAATACCCTCATTATGGAGCGATGCCAGTTGCAATATGTGTGTTTTCAGAGAGGATGGTTTACTCCATCTGTCAGATGGTATGAATCTGGGACATACTGCTTGCATCACGGTCTGAGGTGCATTACTTGTCACTGTGAGGTGGAGAGTTTGAATCAGGCCATGAACCTTTGGCATATGTCATCCCACTCTCTCTTTTTCCCTATTTCCTGTCCCTCGCCACTGTCAGCTAGCCAAGGCAAAATGCCATGAACGTAATCTTCAAAAATGGAATGAATCTCAGTAACATTATTAGTTATGTCTGTCAAATCAAATGTATGTTGTTTTTTGTTCCTCGTGATTTGTACTTCACTTGTAGACTTGCATACAGTATTTGTCTTATTTTGTACATTTAAGGTCATGATACAAAATTGTTAATCTGATAAAAAGGTTTATGGGAATATATTTAGAAAACATTAAAAACTATAAATTGCCTCATTTTGCAGTCATCTGCAGCATCATATTGTTGCTGAACTATTTTGTAGAAACATTAGATTAATCCTGTCCATAACTATATATAGAAGAAACAGTCATCAATTTATACTGTAGATACATCTAGGTACGTTGATAGTTTAGTATGTTGTAGTTGTTACTGCACAGGCGTATCGGTGCACCCACAGCCACTATAAATTGCTGTGGCTGAGATGTGGAAGGAGATACAGTACAATCTTAAACATTTCTTTAATGGCTACAATCCCTTATTTCTGAGAGGGAAAATATTTTTTTTATTTATTTTATTTTTGTTTCCAGTCAGTGAATGTTAGCTTATTTTGTATAACAATGATTCCTGCCAGAAATATGCTCGAAATGCAGCTGGACCAGAAACGTTCTTTTCTTGCTCCTCACTTAACCCTGGTGCTGGATCCCGGTGTGATGGGCCAGGAAGGTGGTGATGTATGACATTATTGAGGCTGCTGGAACAAATGGTCCTTCAGCACAGTATAGTGGGCCAGTGGGGTGGAGATCCACAGATTGCTCTTTGTTGCTACATTGGCGTGGAACTTCCTAATCTAGTGTAACTGATGACAGAGGACGTCTTCCTCAGCTGCTCTCTCCCAGGGGCTTATCATTCTGTCCTTCCCTGTATCAATCACCTCAGAGTCAGGCCATTTGGTCATGCTACATAGCCTTAGTCATACCTCCCATGGTGTCTCCAACTGTACTACGTTATACTGTATGTGGTCTTCCACATAAATCCTATGTCCCTCCTCCACATGGTGAGTTTAAATCTATGTGGTTTCATGCTGAATAGGACACATGACAGAATGGGAAGAAAGAGAACAGCAGGTGGAAGTTAAAAAGTTCACAGTTAATATTGGTTTCACTTGAAACCCTTCTAAACAACAATGATGATGAAAGACAACCCATTGTCTGTTCAGCTCTGCTGTGGTCGTGTTTCCTATTCATGCGCTAATTTGTACATCCCACTTACTTCTGGCTCATTTTAGCAGGAACAGGAAATGATTGACCTCCTATTGCTAACCCTGTGGGACACTGCTGACCACAGCACTCAGCACTAACCAGCATTACAAAGACATCATTACAAAAAACATATGTGTGACTGATGGAGACCAACTGCCTTTGCTCAAAAGAAACATCAACATGGACAACAGAGAGCTCATTTGAAGCAACAATGTAGTCATGTGACAGTTGCAGAGGCCCTTGGGGCAAGCCAAAAATGCTCTTAAGTGAAAGGGATGGGGGGATTGAATGCTGTCAGAGAAAGGGGGATAGACTGACAGTATGATCTAATGCTCTGTCAATTTATGGATGTGGCTTTAATGGAAAAACTTGATTTTTTTTTTTTATCTCCCACTCAGGGTAACCATACAAATAGCTGTTTTTTTAACTGTGATTACACGTATGTATCAGTGACATTTTTATGTGTTGCAGAGTAAAGGGAGAAACATGGAGTCTAACCTTTGAATGAGAACCTTCTTGCCTTTTGCAGGTGGCTGTTTAAGATTTATGAGGTCTCCCACGAATCTTGCTCATCATGAGTAGATATTGACTCTGAGTGCCAGCAGAGCGAGTGGGGCTTTTGGACTGCAGCTTGAGAGGGCTGTCATTTTGTAGTAGCTGACATCTGATGGAATGTATTATTATGCCTGTCACCAGTGATAAAGAATAAGGTGTTCATTTTCAATGTCTGTCCATATCGATTCTGTCATCTTTATACTAGAAAATAAAAATAAAGCTTACAGTACTTCACATTAATACATTTAAACAAAAATGTTTAGCTTATTCATATATGTGGGCTTTTTGTTTGGACCTGCTTGCATCTGCTCTTGGAAAAACACAATGCTATTAGAAAAATTAATATTTTGTTTCAGTGTTGTGTTCTGGCCTCAATCAATGAGGTCTTTTTCTGGAATCACTCAGTGTATTGGAAATGTCAAATCCATCTTGGTGGCCTCTGTAATGAGTAGAGGGGTGCTGGCTTAAAGTCATTTATTTTGTTTTATTGACCATCGGATTCCATAAGGAAAATCACACACTGAGGCCTCAGTCACATGTTAATGAAAACACGGTGGACCTTGAATATATTGCTAGAGGTCCTTCCAGAGTCATAGCCATAGAGTATATTTGGACATGGCTGAGCTAAATCACATCAACAGCGATGTCATGCACCAGCCGTATAAAGTTGGTTTTGCACAGAAATAATTTCAATGTGTCCCCGCTGCAATTTTCCTCTTGGATTCCTGCTCTGGTGCAACCATTTCTCTGTGGCTGAACATCTTCTGGGACCTGAATTCTTACTCCCTCATGTTGTGGAGAAGTCAGAGAGCCCAAATGTTAAATTTGAAGAAACTGAGTATAGTGCAGTATCTCTACTATCTTTCCTAAAGGGATTCTGTAAGACACAAGGGAAGAAGGTAATATAGGTAGTTATTACCTGATGAAAACAAATTACTGTAACACCGCTGTTTTGAAGTGTAGATATCAATGCAGCTAAACCAGTTTCTTTGATGTCCGTAATATATTTGTGGAGTCTACCTCTTATTTAACAGAGAAGCTTGATTATCAGCAATTCACATGTGGGCCTTCTCTCCACAGAGGCATGATTAAAGGTAAATATACTTGAGTGGCCCCTGGGCCAAGGACTTCATTGGACCAAGGGGTACACTTTCTAAAGCTCACTGTTGGACCAGCATATTGTTTCACCATGTGGAGAAAAGAAAAGCTGTGCACACAATGAAAGAGCCGGGTAATTCAATTTGCAATTGGACGTAACACTTTGCAACAAGATACATGGGCAGAGAGGGGATTGAGTGTGTATTCAGTAATAATCCTGGAGAGGGGGAGGGCAAGAGGACTCAAGCTGTGCAATTACCCGTAAAAAGAAACAACACAGGACTCTTCACATCTGTACGAAACAGCACTGTTATTTCTTAATTTCCTAATTCAGCACAACAAACTAACTCAACGTGCCCAGAAAGAGGACTTTCCTCCTGGCTGAATCATTGCCGGATGTGCTCGTCACTCTGTGATGCTTCCAGCTGTATGCTAGAGAGGTGATTTGATATGCTGTATGTACAGCATGTTGACTGGGTTTTGCTTCATTTAGTGCAAATCACACTTTAGTTTGAGGGAGGTTTGTGTAGCTTTTACTGCTCAGCCAACTATGTGTCAGGTCTACTGCATACTGCATTGTCGTTTGCCTCTTCCACTGACCCTATTTTCTGTAGCCTGAAGGGATACACAGGCTGTCCCTTAGATTTGATTTTGCCACAAAGGAGTCTGGTCAGGAACCTAGGGCCCGGAGGGGAAGAAGGCAGCAAGGCCTAATGATGAGAGGAGGGGATTTGTGGTCCTCAATATCAACCCCTACCGCCTCATAACACACCCGTACACGCATCTCTGTGTAGCAGCACGGTGACAGTGCGAAGGCCCTGGAGTGTCAACCCAGTTGTCTCTGAAGTCTTGTCTACAGAGCCATGGATACTGTATACAGGTCAACATGGTGCCTGCAGTCTCACTCATGATGCATGCTCTTCATCAGGCAAAACTGAATCTGAGTAGAAGACTGTGATTAGAAAATAAGACAGGAGCTGCATCCAAAAGCATTCACCATTCTTTACATACAGTAGGCCAAAAGCAGTAGCAATAAAAGAAAAGATTCTTCATGTCTGATTTATTTAGTCAGGTGATAGTAAAGCTTAGGCTGGATGGTTTCATATACAATACCGTACTAATTAAACAGACACAGCACCATTGAGTAATTTGTATGTTAATCTTGTGTTGCCAAGAGGCAGAATCAATTCATATGGTATATAATAAATTTTACAGGGAATTTCTCTGTCAGGGTTTACATATTACCTATGCAGCATATGTGGGCTGGATGTGTAGGTTTTTCTTTTTTTTGACTTAGCTTATATGTTGAAAAGTAAAAATGGCATTATCCATGTTGTGTAAATACCTAAACTCAAGTATTCCTGATGTTCAGCAATTATTCGAATATTCCCATGATTGAATTAAGCACTTCTTTTCCTTTGCGATGGGTTTGTGCTAGTTAACAGGCACGACCAGGCGAGAATTCTGTCACTCTTATTCCTCCGGGCAGGTTGACAGCATCTTAGTGTCAGGATTTCGAGAGTCTCTAGCTTTTAACCATCTTAGCTGACAATACCTCCATTTCTTGACAGCTTAAATTCCTCCATTCCATTGCCACGTGACAATAGAATTTTCTCCTGCCTACCCCTTCACTCTTCGCTTTCCTTTCCTTTCCTTTTCTTTTCTTCTCTTACATGATTATGCCTTTCTGTATTCCACAATCAATTATCTTTAATGTCATTTGATGGGCAAAATTAAGCATGTCAGAAAATGTTGATTCACTTCCAGTTTTTAGTGTCATTTCATCAAATTCCCAATTCAACCTGGAAAGAGTTAAAGTTTCTACTGTAACAAAGAAAGGTCAAGGCGGGATTTGGAGTATGGCATGCGTGGAAGCATTATTATGATTAGTGTTTACAGAAGCTGCCCTCCTATCTGTGCACTAGAGTATAGGCTCTGGCTGTTAGTATTGTGTTTGCACAAAAGGACTCGCTTGGCACCAGAGACAAATGGCCACTGCTGGTAATGTGTAATGGTGAGAAAATATTCTCCCTCTTTTCACCTCAGCTTGGTTCAGCCGCTAACACTTTACTATCCGTCGTTAAAAGCTCAGAGCCTCGCTTTCTTTCTCTGACTCTGCAGGTGTGTAACATCCATTGATGGTACAGGAATAGTACTTTGAATATAGCCTACAAAATGGAATGCCATGTGGTGTCAATATTGCTTTTCTGGTGCAGAGGAGAGAGTGCGAGCTTCCCTGCAGATCCACTTCTAATTGGCTCTCGCCATACTTTGTCGAGTCCTGTCCTGTGGCTGTTCTTCAGTGCCCATTCACACCTTTCCCTAGCATCCCTGCAGGTGGAGTGTGAAATCCATTTGTTTCAAGGTAGGAACCAAAGCGCTCTCTGCATCGTGACAGGCCATTTTGTCTGCAGCTCCAGACAGTTCCTATTGAGCTAAACAGGTATAACTCAACGGTGTAAGTCAGGCGGCTAATAGCTAGTCATTAGAGAAACTTCAACCCGAACCCAAAGCGAGTGTTTCTGCCTTGGTGCAACGGCCACCCATTGTTCCACGTTGTTCAGGTGATAAGCAGACAATTAGTGCTTCGACTAAGCATCAGCAGGGGTCATGAATCATGAAGTTGCGTCATGTCGACCTGGTTCAACCTGGGCAGTACAAATTAACCCCTTAAGAAGCCAGTTTAATAGCATTGCTTCCTTTGTGTGCTTTAGCTTTTAAGGAGCTTCACCACTGGAAGTGACATAAATAGGTTATTAACAGTGAAGTTGGGAAGCGGTGTTCTGTTCCTATGGCATGGTTAATGACTGACCTTTTGAAACTGAGAGCCCTGAGAAATCAGTCTGCCATCCAGAACAATTGATAACCTGCAAGCTGACCTTGACTGCAGGTAAACACCAGGTTTGTTTGTGACTCTAAAAACCATGACCATTAACATGTTCTGAAGGCATTTGGGATCTGCCATTCCTCAGAGGCTCCCTTTGAAGATTTAGTGCCTAGTGCCACGAAGTTTACTTCCTGACTGAGGAATAGTACAGGCCTAATGAGAATGAGGAATTCAAAATGCTAAATCACCACAGTTAGGGCACCACCTGTCTCTGGTGTGCCCTGGTAATTATCTTGCATCACTACTTTCTCATTTTCTGCCCACCGAGATGACATTAGCATAGAACAGGAATGGCTCTGCATTCGCTAGATGAGGCACTTGGCTGATTGCATGCCTGTCCTGACCCCCATGTCCAACACACAACTAGTGGAAGCTCTCCAGATCATAATGAACCCATAGGATGTTTTCTGGCTTCTCACAAATAAACAAAGGGCTCAAATGTTAGACTTTGTATAAATTAGCATTAATGACTTCATTATGTTTCTGGACACTGTTCTGTTCTCACAATCAGTGCTTCATTAAGTGGTGTTGAACACTTAATTGAAGTTCCTGTTCTGTTTTAAAAGGTAGTTTGACAAGTTGCACAAGTGAACACCTGGCCCCGTTTAGAGCAGACCTAATGGATGAATGTTTATGAGCAACATGTGTCAAACATAATCTGCTTGAACTGAGATAGTCTTTCATCTGAATTTAAAACGTGTTTTGAAATATTATAGTAAATTTTTGTTGATGTTGACATTGTGTGTCCGCTATCCTTCAATGTGTTGTTTTCTTTATGTAGCCTAAGGCGCAGTGAGTTGCTTGAGGATTGACTGAGATTGCAGATTAGATTTGCAATCTTTGAAATCAAAGATATTTAAACTTGTTTCATGAACTTGCAAGTTGTGTAAAATTAGCCTGGGTTCTGTATTCACTGCTTTAATACCTTTACATCATGTATGTCTAGTCATGTATTGTGTTTGTCTTGACTATCTGAATGTCTTTTCTCTGCTATAGAATAGAAAAATGGATGAATAAAGACCATGATGTAGATAGGCTTAGGGATTGTCATTGAAGGTATTTCAGTGCTGACTGCCTTGTTGCAACACTGTCAACATTTGGATGTTGTCAATCTCAAACCACTGCAAAACAAATCACCTTGTAATGGTGAGACAGCGGAGGAGTGAGGTGCAGATGAGACTGCTGATTATAGAAACACCTGTGATCAGAATACATTATTTGACAGGATTTCTAAATATTGTAGTAGATGACTAGTGGTACAGTACAGCACACCATCATGTGTTTAAATAAAGTAAAAAAGTAAAGCTTTTAAGGTCTTACTATAAATATATACGGGGAGATGGGCCTTCTAAAATCAACTATTGTGTATATACCATAATTTCATTTTCTCTAGTTGTTCCAATTCATTAAAAAATTAATATTCAAATTTCATGGCACCATGATGCACGTTTGGCTGCTGCCAGCAGATTGTTTGGTAGTAAAAAAGATCAAAGAGACTGGGACTGTTTCTATGGAATTGGTAGCACTACGACACTACCAAGACAATTAATATGTGTCCATTATTTATCCAGTGTTGACTCTGAATAAATTACCTGGACCTTTTTTTGGCCTCTTTAGTCTTTCCTGGGCCTGAGTTCTGTCAGATGTGCCTGAGGGACTTGGACCTAATAGCCTTTATCGATTCAGGCAATAGCCATATGAAAGCCTGCTTGTCCCAGGTCTCATTTTAATGTGGCTTTTGCACCTATGCCTACCAAACTGTCAATTGGATTCTGCCTCTTCATGGAGCTGTAGGGGTGAGTTAGTTAATGATATCACCACAGTGTGAAGATTAGAACTCAATTATCTGCCTGTGCCATGGAACCGGGTTCTGGCCCAAAATATTAATCATATTTCTTGATAGAGTTGCAGTAAGGTGGAAAAGAAGCTCACATCCACATGAAAAAGGAGCTACTGTGCACGGAAGAATATATGGTAGAGAAGAAAAACTTTACTTTCTTTTTCTACACTTCTGTATTTAGAATATTTTCCTCAATACAAATCATCTTGCTTACAATGTTGCATACATGCTGTCATTCATTAGTTCTTCAGTCCTGTCCTTTGCAGTTTAGGCTCTAGCATCAAAAGCTTTCAATTATTATAAGTCTTTTCAAAAACCTGTATGAACTAATTGAGCCCTGAGGTCCAGATATAAAGTTCCATTTTAATATTCAAATCAGTAAACTGTCCCGAGGCTCCTCATATTGTTCATTCACGTTAATGTTGTGCTTTGAAAAGAGTCTGAGGAAAGAAATGCATTACTTTTCAAAGCAAAGCTTAAAATGCACTCGTTCAGACAGGCTAAATGGTAACATTTGCGCAGGAGATGCAGCCATTGTGGATGTTTTCCTGTAAGACTGCAAAAAAAATCTCTTCACTTTGTCATTTATAGTTGGACTACTTTTGACTTCCAAAAATATATTTTCTTCAACAAAGATAAATCTCTGCTATTGGGGTGGAATAATAATTTGATTTGCTTGCAAAATGATATGTCATTTTCTTGATGTGAGTGCAGCAACATGCCTGATCCTGTCTTGCTTCAAGATATTGGCTTTCATTTGTTTATAAAAACCCTTAATCCTGCAAAACTGGGAACAAGTGGAATTAACTCACCATACTGGCAAAATTTTCTCTTATCTTGAGAAACATTTAGTTTAATGGCAGAATATTGCATTAAATAGCTTGTTAAGGTGTTTTTTGCATTTCATACTGATTGACATAATAATAAGCCACAGTTGAGATAATAAACCAATCAGCAATTATGTGTAATTGCACAATAAAATACTAAATATTGCAGAAACTGATGTAAGACAGTGTTCAATATACTCTACAGCAGTGGTTTAAAGGGGAGCATGGTACTGAATAATGTACTGAACTATGTTTTGTAAAGTTAATTAATTTCTGCAGAATTTTGCACAATAACATACACATTTTAACTGAGAAAACAGATGCAACAGAAGCAGAGAAGTTTCTAATCCAGCTCCATTGCTATATTTGTCATCCCACTCTACAGATGCCATTGTTTAGCATTCACCTTGTTTTTTTCTTTAATCATGAAGGATCATCTAGAAAACCTTTTATATCTTCTGAAGGTCAGTATCTGTAGCAGTCTGCAGTCAGAGTCTGCCTAATAGTGGTATGTTACATCAGAGGACTCCTGTGCTTCCTGCAAGGCACATACAAGATGCACTTTTGATGTGGTTTTCTTTTGAGAAAAATACCAGACTGGTGATAGTAATGACATCGCCCGCAGTCCGCTGCAGACGCTGATTGAAGAGTCTATTTTGGCTTCAGGAGTTCTGTCAGTGAGACGCGTGCTCCTTGAGCAGGTCACTGTGATCTTTCTGGCACCCACTGGGGCTCACAAACAGGCCCCCCTCCCATTCCTCCACCACATGTCCTGGTAGAGGGATGTGAGTCCCCAAGGGAGGCTCCTTCCCAGCCAGATGCCAGCCAACGCTGCCTCCTACTGCTGCAACACCTTCATTAACATACTGACAGACCTGACAAGGATAAGAGAGCTTTATAAAGCAATCATCCTACTCTAGACACTAACAGAATAGCTTCTGTTGAGCCTCAACACTTCCAGTATTACATTACTTTTTCTGATGTTTTCTTTCTAATGTGTCCGCCCTGCCTCTCTGGCTGTGATGAGATCAGACAGGAAAATCAATAAAGAAAACATTGTGGTTTGACAGTGACATGAAACACCCAAACTCATGCACGTCTGTAAAAGTGCCAGTTGTCAGAAGAGCTTTGGTTGATAAAGTAGCTGTTTTTTTTATTTGCTTTTTGGAAGAACAAGTCTTGTTTGGCCAATCACAGTGGCTGGATCAGTCACATCAATGGCGTTTATGTCAAATAGGCATTGATTATGTTTCAGATGTAATAAAAGAATATCAGTGCTTCAAAATCACTACAACACTGCAAGTACAATGCGTGACAAGAACAATGACAACTTGACAATTACATTATGCTTTACATACATGCAGCTGTTAACATCCAGGGCATGTCATATCATATATACCATTCACGTCTACAATGTTTATCTGTATTTACAGATGTTTATTCCACTGCCAGTTTGTTAAATTACACACAAAGAACCAAAATGCGCTGACTGATTAGCATTTTTGTCTCGCTCTAACAGGTGTGCAGTGTACTGCAGTGTTACCAACAAAGAAACTAAAAGCTTCCCACCCACACAACAGGGTGACTTTCAGCCCCACGTTGCTTTGAAGTCGGATTCAAAGCATAAAACAGAGGTTGGGAAAAGATAAGGGAGTGATTTCCCCCATTTTTTTCAACCATCCTTTCTCTTTGTGAGAGAGTGCAAGTTCACTCTCTTTGTGGTCAGCGCAAGTTCACTTTTAATCACAAAGCCACTCTTGCCAGTGTAAAAATATGGATTTTTACCAGCGGCATAGAATGCATTTTGATTTAGGATTTGGTAACTGTTAACAAAATTGTGGCTATTTGAATAGAACAGATGACTTGCCTTTTCTGAACCCAGTGATATAAATATCAGCGCTACACACATTTTAACACATTGTCCAGCTTGAATTCTGTCTGACCATCTATCACTCGTACGGTGGTGGTTTATATTCAGCTGAGTGGCTGAGTGCCTCTGTGTCAGGAGGTGAGGACAGTAAGAGGTTTGTCAGGAGGAGAGCACCTGTAAATAATTTAACTAGTCAGGGAGTAAAAGGTCATGGGTCCTGCATACATTGGAAGATTCTGAAGGCACTGCTGGGGCTGCAGGCAGACTGCATACTTCTATACTTGTCTGAGACACCTAGCACAAACACACAGATTTGTGTTTTTGTTTTCTCATAGTCCCAACACAATCTGTAGCTTATTCAATTCATGAATGAATTGGTCAGTCATGTTGGCATAGGTTGAAGTAAGGTTCAAATTCCACATATTCACATTTAAGTTTGTATCTTCAAGCATGCTGGTGTGGTACAGAACAGAAGTGTCGTCATGAGAGAAAAGCTCTTGTTGAGAAGAGCTAAATGATGTTCAGCATTTTGTATACTGCATCCAGTTTCCTAATGATGCAAAAGCACTGATGTCGCCATTATCCAAGTAATTACTTTAGATATACAGATTCAATAAACATGCCGCTGGTTTGTTAGAGTGTTGCAGAAATCCTTAGAAGGCTATTATTAGACAGCTATAGTCTACATTAGTGGCATCTGTTATTCCCATGCTCTCTTGCTACTATCTGTGCAGGCTAATAAATCACATAGCAGTCTACAGCATCGTGCCACAGGCAGGGGTATAACAACACCAGTGTTGATACAGACACACCTATGTAGCAAGCCCCAGCTCCCTATGATCTCTTTCATTTCACTCCAAACCTCTACCCTGCAGCACTCAGGCTTACACAGAGGACACTATCAAAGCATCAGCCACAAAAAAGGAGACGAGCGCAAGCACATATATTTAGGAAATGCTGCAGTGTTCAGAGCTGTGGCAAATTGGTATTGTTACAGTTCCTCATTTTAGTCTGCTCTGCTTCACTGTGCCATTGCATTACCCTGGTGGACTTTGATGGTGGAAAAGAAAGGATGAGGCTAGGATTAGTTTAATGCTACTAATTAACAAAAGACAGAGGAGAGTAACATACTATCTGGTGCTGGATGTCATGCAGACCTTCAGCACCTCAGCTGCTGTTAATTACCTCTGGCGTTTCACTATCTCTCCCAGGAATGGACAGGGCTTGCATCTCTTGAGCTGCTGCCTGCATGGTCATTAGAAAGAATGGATATAGCCCAACCAACTGGTAGCACATGTGCTTTTTTTTCTTGTTGGCTATCGGGGTTAAGGCAAGTGTCAGTCCTATGGTGAACTGTTTGAAAGTGAAAAAAGACATCCTTCATGATTATTTGATTGATTTTTCTTTCACATTTCAGATTTTTTTGAATCGCATTAAAGACACTTGCGAGTTATGTGAATGTCTCAGCATGTCCATTATTCCCAACTTCACTATTTTAGTGCCAGGCATGACAATTAGTCCATCTCTTATCAACGTCCCTCACATTTATTCAATGGATGATCTATCAAGCGCTTGATATCCAATTAAGATAGCAATTGCATGGGACTTATCAGCTGGATAGTGTTAAGAAGTCAGCCTTTCCACTGTACAATAAGTGGAAGCAGCAGCAGCAGACTTTTGTATTGTCCAGCAGAGCAGAGTTAAGTCCTGTTATGCATTTATTCTGCTATGTTCTACTATGAGGCTGTGATACTACTACTTCTCTCCTGCTGGTTGACCAAATGGAACCAGCATTTCCTCCATCTATCCTAAAACAACAGCACTACTATCTCCAAAGGCAAACGCACAACTGCTTATATAGATCAACAGCAACAACAACAACAAAAAAAGATATTCCTGGAGTAAGTTTCTACATGACAATAATATGGACACAAATATGCTTCAGTTTGTATCTCTTTTAGCATGTGTTGCCATCAACTGGATGCAAATTACCAGTAGTTGTTAATAGCTACCATATTGTCTGACAAAGTCAAGACTTTAAAATAGTGTGCCTGTGCTAATTGGTGGTTGAGGCATTTGCATCTGTTTCTAAGCCTCATCTGTTGTGCCAAGAACAGAAGCGTCTGACTTTAAATAATTAGTGGAAAACTTTCTAATTGCCACCTTCAGAAGTTTTCTTTTAAAGGTGTAAAGCATCCTTGGCAGTACCATGCCAGTCAGTGTTTCACAGCGTCGACTCATATTTCTGTGGCAATGAATTCTCTGCATGCTGACCTCCAGAGAATATAGTGTGGCCAGAGGGCCTAATCCAGTTACAATGTGTGCACCAACCGTACTTTATCACAGGCAACAGTATCTAGCTCTCCTCAGGCTGTGAGACCACACTCTTGAGAAAAGATACCTCCGAGCCCTACTGTAGTCTTGGATCACATTGGCCTAATCCATTCCAAAGCGTAACCACTACATGCTCGGAAAACAAAACTTGCCCTTGGTCACAGTTGAGGGGAAGCTCACAGCTGTCTTCATGGCATGGTCTCTTTTCTTGCATGTTTCCAGAAGGGAGAACTAAATATCCTCGAGTCTCCCAGTCTGCCTGCAGAATAGATTCAACACTTAATTAATCCCTGTAAAGCATCCCTGTAAACCACAGAAACAAATACTGTTGTATGTTGTCTGCCAATCAATGATTTTTGATAACCTATAACACGTAATGAAAAAACATACTCTAAGTGTTAAACATACATGTAATGGTGAATGAGAAAGCTTTTTGGATTAATCCGCGTGCTACATGTATGCCACCTAAGTAAAAGCTGGTATGGCTGACCACCAGTGTGGGTGTCTATCTTCACAGGTGATATGATTCATGTCCTCAGCAATGGCTTTTTTAATATATTTTAGATGACATGCATTCTGCTTAGTCTTGCTACCCCGGTTCATACATTACTTTTAAGTTGAACTTTTAATACATTAGCATTGCCCCAAACCAGATCTCAGAAAATATAGAGCAACTTGTGTTGAGTGCATTGTGTAGCACACATTTTGGTTAAGTAAATATTTAGTACTTACTGTCCTGTATAACTATAATAACAACATTGGTCCACTATTTCTGAACACTTTTGTTACATTCCCATTGATCATACTTATATATAACTTATTGACTTTTGCTATTGAATGTTCTTGCCAGTGTAACACAGAAACCAGTGTGCATAGAGTCCCCTGTTTAAAACCAAGGTTGGTTTCAGGTGACAGGAAACTATTGGAAATTAAGGGCAAAGAGTCTGATTATTCCTCCATCTGTGTTGAATTTAACGCTTATCTCAGTGGACGTTGATCTTAGTGTCTGTGCAGGCCAGACGTTGTGGGATGGATGGTACTCAATCAGACTCATTTGGGGATTTATTTTTCCTCCCTTGGGCATCTGGTGCCGATTTTAAGAAGGGTTTGGACCAAATTGAGGCTGGAATGTGGATCATCATACAGTGCACTTATCTAGCCAGCCGTGTCCTTAACAAAACACAACCTGTACAGTAAATACTGAAATATTTTCCTCCTGAGCTTATTTAAAACATCAGCACAGTTCACATATTCTCCTAATAACAACTTTCATTGTTTGTTGTTTAGTTGTTCCTTGTTTTTTAAGAGAACCCAGAGACAATAAAGGACAGTATCAGGAGAAAAACTCTCTCCTTCACATTCTTCTTCAGTGTCGCTAATGTCTGTCCTTCTCTCTTTTTTCATGCTGTCATCCATTTGGCCCAATCAACTGTGTCTGGTATTGCACCATACAGGTAAGTCATACACTAGCTGCAGTGTTTCTACCGTTACTGTGTTTTTAATTTCACATGAAAATTATCTGAGGAACAGCTCATATCCTCTAGCTGTCTTTAGCCAGTTGAAGCAATCACTTCTGTTGCCTCCTTGTGGCTCCTTTTTATCGATTGAGTGTCTATATGATTCCCTGCTCTGCACTCAGAAATTACCTGTGCTAGAAGATACAGATAAATTAAAGGCCAGGCTTTTTAAAGTAATGCAATTGCTGGGGAAAAGAGCTGCTCGGAATCTGAAAGAGTCCTCTTCCTTTCCTTTCCTCTCCTCTCCTCTTTTCTGCTCCAGTGAAGTTTTGTAATTAGATTGTCATTGCACAGACTGCTCTTGGGCTTGCTACTGTTTTATATTCAGATGACTCAAATGATTTGTCTCATGATTTCATTGTCACTGTTTACCTGACTTTGACTATGTTGATGTGACAGTGTTGTGGCTCAGGAGGTAAGAAAGGCTTAGGGGAAGTGCAAATCAGAGAGAAATAAACAGAGTTTACACAAGAGTGCTCCTGATGAATAATTAGTCCTTTTTGTGTTCTTGTAAGATAATCCAATTAGAGTATCCAATAATGATTAACTCACTGTATATTAATCAGTTGCTGACACAATGGCACTCCAATTCTTAAACTGATTGCCAGTGAGACTCTTAACGTATCATTGTGATATGAAGAGCATAAACTATAATTTCGAGAAGTATGAATCAACTTTTTTTCTTTTATGTATACTCAACTAAATGTCCTTACTTGTACATCCATGTTCATATTATATAAATAGCATCAGAAGCATAGTTCTCCAGGGGAAGATCATTAGAATAGAATTAATGGGATTTAAATATCGTGGAAATTATCTCTCCTCAATGTTTGAACCATCCCACTGTCCAAAGCCCCAAATTCCGGTTCCATTCCCACATTTAATAGCCGCCGACAGTACTTACAGAAAAGTCCTGTGCAAAGTGGTCTGGCTGCTGTACAAGCGTGTTTGCTAAAGCCTGGCCAGATCTGTGCTGCGGTCCAGAGGAATGGGCCAAAACCAACAGATGGGTAGAGCAGAGGAAACGCTGCTGCAGTGTTTGTCCCAAACACCATCCCTCCTCAGAGACTGACCACTTGGCCCTACATCCGCTGGGCCAATGCCAGGAGAGACAGAGAAAGAGGGAGTAAGGCGCAAATAATGGGGAAGTAAGATGAGAGGGGACCTCAGATAAGTCGTATAACCTTGTGGGTGACCTCTCTAACTGCCCATACCTGCAAAAATATGCAGACATATGCACACACAGGCACACGCATATTCAGTCAAACAAGCTTCAGATTTTGCCCAGCAGTATTTACTCACTGATGTCATGATGCAGCCTCTGATATACAGCCTTCTTAGTATGCGTCATTCTTGTTCCACCTACCACAGCCTACTGTAGCCAAAGTCTGCAGGTCGATGCTGAGCCAGGGGCATGCTGCCCTCTCGGCGTGTGGGTGGAAGTAGTGTAAGTGGAGCGCTAATGCTTAATATGAGCTGCCTCCCTTCTCCCTGTAAACAGGATATAATATCTGCTCTTCATTAATGATGCAGGGCCCAGCCCCACGCAGCAGAATGCATTAGAGCTTTAATCAGCAGATATGATTGCTTTGTACTCCATCTGACTGCACTAGGGGGCCTCGTGGGGGTTTGGTGGCAGTTTATGACAACTAGCTGTCGACAGAAGAAAGGAGAAAAGAAAAGAAATAAAAAGGTTTAATGATATTCAATCCGACAGCACCTTAGAATGGTTTTAAAGGGATGCAGAGAATATAATCTTGTTTTTTTTCTTCCCATAACTTTTGGATTTGGAGGCAAGGGTGTGAAGAATAGCTTAGTCGGGACTAGCATCTGTTTATTCTCTTCACTGGTAGGGGTTCTACTAGTTTGGCCTGAGAAACCAGGATTCATTCCAAAAGCAATAAAAACATGACTGAAAGAGTGAGAGGATCCTTAGTGGTGCCCTCAAAAACTCTTCCCAACTTGTCCAAGTGGAACCATATTTAATCCTTCTTTTTCTTTTTCCCACCATTAATTTTCATGCTAAAGTTATCAAAAGCAAATATTTCTCATCAGGTCCCTCAGAGCAGCCTTGTCACTGATTAGAGGCAGTTTCTGGGACGTTAAGAATCCAACAAGGGACAGGATTTTTTTCCCTTTTGGGACTCATCTGGTTCCCACTGTTATTCTTGTATGGCATGCACACTGGAGGATGACTTTGATGTGTTTTTTCTGGCCCCAGCTGTCTTTTCTGCATATATTATACAGTATCTATATTATATGTTCACTCCAGGATTGGAAGCATTACTATCCCCTGTTATAAGGTTTGACATAAGTTTCCAGATCTCCTTATATGTGAGAAGGTGATAAAATGCAATGGATAAAACAACTCTGGCCCCTATGCACCAGTACATCTCTATAACACATCACCAGCCAACACCTCACGTGGTTGTTTTTATTGTCTGCTTGGTAACTGCGGAGGTAACGGTTGATTGCCAGATGTTTCCTAGTAACTCCAAGTGTTCTCTGAAACAAGGAAATCAATGTCGTACTAGGTTTAAGTGGGTCTATTTTGAACTGCAATTTATTCTGATACCAGTAAGAAGTTTTTATTCCATGACTGTAACACACATCTTGCTATAATTGGGTTGTGCAGACAAACTGCCAAAGATTGCATAATTGCTCTCCCTCTGCCTTTTTATTTAAATTGACTTATGCTTTCATTTTGCCACCATTTCCCACTCTGCAATGGAAGACGTTATGCAAGCTCCACACAAACTATTCAGTAGGAGTCATGTCCATTTACAAAAGTTATCTGTATGATATTTGCTTAAGAGAATTTAAATGTTTCATTCCAAATAAGGCAGGAAATTACTTGATGTGTCCATCCTGAAACACAAGGAAGGATAAACAATGTGATGCTGCTCCAATGATTAAGTAAAGTCTTTTGAGTCATCTGTTTCCTGCACAGTACACATAACACACACGACTCTTGATCTGCTCATGTTGCCCACAATATCATGGTAGTGTTGAATTGCTTTTATTGAGCTGTGGTTGCTTAAATATCTGCTGTTTGCAATGCATTTTTTGTCTCACTTGCAGTGGTAGTTTAGGCTTGTGCGAATGTATCTGCCATCTGCTGAATGTGTGGGGATGCTCTCATTGTCATCATTCTTGAAACCCAGTCAAAGGACTGGTTATGTAGGCGTTTGGGTGCTCTTGTGTCCCAGGACTGAAAAATACACTGAAACAGTGAGCTGAGTCAGAATCTATCTGACCAGACTGGGGTCTAAAGCTCCAGTGCAAGGTGAAGGTTCAGAGCTGCCAAGTGTGGAGCTCGTGCACCTCATGTCTGGTCAACACAGATCAACCTCGCCTTAACCCTGTCAGTACATCTTCCCCTTCCTTCATGTTGTCTTTACACCTACCTCTCCTCCTCCCATTTCTATGAATTCAGAATTGTTTGTATTAGTATATTATAAAATTCTGATTACATGTCTATTGATGCTCACTTTCTGTGTTCTGAATGCACTGTAATTCATCAGACTTGTATCATAACTGTGGCTATTGATGAAGTATTATGCTGTACATATATTATAAGGACTAAATAGCACTCAAAAATTCCCATGCAGAGTTTATTAATCAAGGTGCCATATTAAAGGCAGTTGTTACATTTATAACTGAAAGATCTCACTTATTTCAAGTGGTATTAGAATGTGAAGCACCAAACAAATCCCATCATGACTAAGTAAAGAAAAATAAAGCTTGAAGCTGCTGATCTTCAGTTTACTAGCACTAGCACACAATGTAAAATAAGGCATTTTAATCAGAAGAAGACCTGTACAGTTACTGCTAGTAGAGACATCTTTTTCAATTAAAAATCCCCCAGAAATGGCACATTACATTTAACATACCATGGCTAAATCCAAGTAAAGTCCATTTTTATTAAAGCTTGACTTATTCACTTTCTGGGAAAAAACATTTGATGGACAAATTCTGAAGGGAAGTCTTAGCCATTTCTCACCAATATCCATCACCTGTAAAGGGACTAAAGTATCAGCTGGAGATATAATTGTGTCCAGAGGGTATGATTGTGTATTTATTTAATCTGGAGGTATTGGATGGTTCACAGTATGTAATTTCAATCAGCTCCGTAAACTGAGACAATCTGTTTTCCATCTGCCGCTCCATCAGTACTTCTCACCTACTGTAGATAACAATATTTACCATTACCATACTTCAGTGCTGACAGTCTTCGCTTCTGCTTAAAACTGTGATTATCAACCTTTTTAAAACCCTGTTACATCATATGTAATTTTTTTTGCAGATTATTTTTCCGTTTGATAAGGAATTTACCATGCCACTATATTATTATAATTGAAGGCATTCACAAAATAAATAGCCTTTGAACCCACAGCATGGCTCATTCCACACTTGATGAATGGTGCTTTGTATTTATACCCACCTACCTAAGACATTTGGGATAAGGTACAGGATGTCATCTCCTTGATCTCTTTTAGGAAGAAAATGATGCAGAGTGGCTGTTTGGATTCACTACACGGGTCCTAATCCATGTCAAGAAGCTGTGTAGGTCAAGACACTGATGTACCCTTCTCTATTGTGTAGGACATGCTTCTTATTGAGATATCACCCACAGGTGAGGTAATAGCCCCTCAAGGCTCCCCTCTTAAACCTTCCTGCTGTCAAGCCCATGGCTTTAATAGCACTTCTCGACAAGATTCATAAAACACCTATGAAGTTCTTTTCATTGGAGCCATTATTTTGTGGTGTCTTGACCTCACTGTGATTGTCCTTTTTAGGTGGGTGTTGCAGGTATGAGGTGCAGGGTAAAAGTTAAGCGCATTAATGACTCCTACTGTACCTACCAAAGCAGAATTCATTTCAGTCATACTCTTAGTGCAATGACTTAGCTCAGTGATGTCAGTTAGCCCTTTGCAGATGTGGCAATTTGCCTGGCAACATAAAACTGTGTTTGCTTAAGAGCTCATCAGGGATTATTGGCTGTTATTATGTCAGTGGAAATCATCAACCTGGTGTGGAAATTGCCTAAATGGATTTTGTGCATTAGCCATCATGAGGGATTTATGTAGTTGATATTTGATAGGTATGGTCAGCATAATTTTAACTAAAGGGTTATTCTGTCTTATAAGAGAGCTGCCTGCAAGAGTTCAGATAACAGTTAACATGGAAATCCCTCACTTGTCCCTGCTCCCCTATCTATCTTGTTTTCTTTGTGTCTTAGCAGTCTTTTTGTCTGTTTGCAGACAGGGACGGGCTGATACTGTTTGTTGTCATGAACATCGTATTAGTTGTGACAGCTTGGGTCTGCCTATGTATGTGATGGTGATTTAGCCCGGGGAGGTTATAGCATCTGCTGACTGCCCATGCCTTTTGTTATTGTACCACCGGCCTCTTTGTTAGATGTTCGTCCATCCTGAATGTGATACGTTACTTACATAATATAAAGGCATGTGAGCTCCCTGCTCTCAGGGTGGAAAAAACTAATGGCTGAGCTCAATAAACCCAAAAAAGGCATCACGTCTGCCTCCCACACATTATCCAGGATGGTGTAAGTGTGGCTTATACTGTCTTCCGCAACAGGTAGTCAGTCAGATGCTGTGGAAGGCTGTAACACTGAAATAGGTTTCATTGTATGTGCCTATGGCGTCTTCTCACACCCTGCCAATCAAACTGAAGGAAACATGTTCCTAAATATTGTTTGGTGCTTCAGCTGCATGGGTCACTAATAACAGGCTTTTATGAGTGGGTGCAGGGCCAGGTTGCGCTCTGCCCTCCCTGTAATTCACCTGCGGAGGCCCCGCAGAGAGCTGACTCCTTCCTTCATGGCATCAGAACTGACTGACAGGGAGATGTACTGATGTGGAGGTATAGCCAACAGGCGCAGCTCACTGAACACTCGAAACCATACAGGGCTTTCCTGCCCTTGGGACATGGCTGTTTCCACATACAGAGGGATGGATGTCAATCATGCAATTTAAAAATCCCCAGTATTAAAAAATGCCTTTGGTGCCCCCCTTCCTGTTTGCTGTAATGCAAGCACACAAGAGCACGCAATCTCTGTTTTTCTATGACAGACAAACATACAAACACACACACACACACACACACACACACACACACACAGTATTGTACAGGCGCAATATTTTATTTATTCATGTTTATGAGACTCCTCTGTTTTCCTGAATGCTAAATGGAGATAAGCTAATTTTCCTGAGCCGATTATCAGCTTCAGAAACAAGTGGGCAGACCACAGTGAACATTCAAACAGAGAATAAATTGAAAGAGCAGTAGAGAGGGGAAGAGGACTGTTTAGTTCCCCTCCTACGTAGCTGGAAATGGATCTCAGCAGTGGCATTTCTCTACGGCTCAGTCCTGAGATCCCCCCGGCTTTAAGAGACGTTGCTGTTTGCCACACTAAATGCCCACTAATTCATTTGTCCTGTAACTCAATAGGAACGCAGCAGATATGATGGCTTTTAGAGAATTCTCATTGTAAACAAAAAGAAAGTCCCCTCTCTGGGGGATTTGGGTGGTAACCTTAGCTGCTTGGATCAACAGCCAGTTCTTCTTCTGCATGCTTTATGCTACTGGATAGGTACTCTGTTTATGTATGTAAACCATTAGACTGTTGTTGTTGAGCTAATGTTTTTATAGCTTATGTATACAGTTAAATTTCCAGTCTGTGGAGTCTAAAACTTGTAAGGCAGTGCAACCCTATTTCCCCTAACTCAGCTTATTAGATTAGGCTTGAAGGAAAAGTTAGACTTTACATTGACTGTTTTCATAGTCTGTAAAGAGGCTTCAGTGCTCCTGGACTGTCAACTTATCAGCCATTAAGCCTAATCTTTCCGCTGCTCCTCCTGAACTTTGTGATAGTTTTTTTCTCATGAGGTAAGGTAAGCACTGCAATATATATTGTCTGGAGGTCATCATGACCTTCAACTACTTTTGCACAGAAAGTATTCAAATCTATGCAGCATGGACACAAATATGACTCAAAATGGCTATACTCACCTGTTTTCCTGTCACAGCAAGGGTATGCCTTACGATGGCTTCATCCAGGGGACATTTACATTAGTAAATAGCACAAAACTGACAGGCGCTTCTATAAATGAGCGAGTACACTGTCCTATCAAACGGTAGGATGGCTACTGGTGGGGAAATGGGACGTGTTAGGGGCATATGAACTGTATATGCCTGCTGACAATGATGAATGTTGGCTCCAAAATACAGTATAAGTGATTTTCTCCGCTTTATTTATTTATATATTCGCTGAAATTGGGGCCATTTTTGACCAATCTGATTAGGAGCTGACCGTATGGGGAAAGGAGAGGAGGAGAGAAAGCTGCAGTGAAGGACACTCACCCCATGTGATAGGTCTTTTTACAAATGGGTATTGGCTTCCATCAGAGTGCCTCTAACAGCACTGGTAAAGTGTAAACAGTGACCCTCTGCACCACCTGGCAAACTCCTCCAGAGTTATTACATGGAAGATGTAGAGTGTGGAGACACTGTGTTAAACTGCTCCGGCTCACAGTGAACAGAATGATAACTAAATGCAGAGAGGCTCTTTTTGTTCACATGCAAAGACATTAATACACACAGATGAACTTTTTCACATGAATCTGAATCTATAACAGTAGGACATGTGATCATTAATTAGATATCCAGACTCGTTTTCATAACCATTCTTCACTATAAAAATCTTAAAACAACAGACTTCTACTGTGGTGTACGCTATGTTTAAACTGTGACTGAAGGTTTCTCCGGTCTTTTCTTCCAGATGTTCTCATGCAGGCGGCAGCAATATGGACAGCATACATTTTAGGAGCCATAGTATAAAACGCGTAAAGTTGCCGCTTTACTTCATAAAAGTGTTTTATAGGCCCTGATGTTTTAATGGTGTTTACAAGGTTTGGCTTAATGCATGCATTCTGTCAGAGACACATGACCGGGGCTGTTAAGCCTTTGCAGTTTGGCACTCAACTAACCTGTTTTATGCCTTGATAAAATATAGCAATTATTGACATATTGTGTAGTCTGAGAGAGTTTGCTGCCAAGACGGAGCAGTGAGATAGCTGCGGTATGGTATGATGGGGGTGTGATGAATTAAAATATGTTCTTCCACAATCCATTCTCATTTGTGTTCCATGGAGGCGTGTTATTTGCTTGTTAAACTGACAGCAAAAAGGTTTCGTTCTCCTCTTGGAATTCCACACTGTGTAATGTGTGTTTTGTAAGGAAGTAATTGTTAGTAATTAAGTTTTTTGTTTGTTTGTTTTGTCGAACATGCTTAGCTTTGAGTTAATAGAAAACAAATCTTTGCATGCAATACATTTTGGGAAAATGCACAAATTTGTTGATAAAAGCTGAAGTCATCTGGGGGGGGGGGGGGTCTTCATCTTGATCTACTGTGATTTAAAATTATTTAAAATGTATTTAACAATTTACTAGAGCTGCACATTTACTGTAATTGTGTGCAGGATTTTCTTTTAACATTATTGACGATTAGTGATAATTATGTAACAAACCAGACAACCTGAATATCCTTGGAAGTCCTCCTGATTTGGTCAGGCAGAACAATCCTGCTTCAAAATCAGGCCAGGTATCTTTATGGCTTCAGGCTTTGTTTAATGTAACGTCCTCTGTGTCCAGCTACTCATATTGTGTGTCTGTTTTACCTTAATGACACCTACAGGTGAGCATTTTAACGTCCACAGACCACTGACTGTCCAGTATGTCACACTGATCAATTATGATGGCCTTTACTATTTCAGGATATTAATTCCTCCCAGTTTTGCAGCTTTCCTGATTTATTCTGATGGTTAGAGGGTTTGCAAGGTTGTAGGATCACACGAAGAAGTCAATACATACCCTCTATATTTGAAGAATCTAAATTATATTATTATTTATCAAACCACGTACTAGCTTTAGTAAGTGAAATGTTGCTGTGTCTGTTTTTGGAGTAAAATGGTAAAAAGTACTAATGCTGTTCTTAACCTTTCTCACTTGTCTTGATTCCTGTTCTCCTGCTGTGCTGTATTAATGGACCTGTGTGTGACGTGCGTCACCAGTGGCCTATTCATCCTCCGAAGCTAACATTAGGCCCTGTGTTTATATACATCCAAAACACTGTCAGTCACTGCAATGATGTGTTGTGCTACTCTGACAGGCTGCCACAGAGCATATCCATCCTAGGTATGGGGCTCCATACCTGGGATGGATATGCTCCATAGGCCCAGTCCATTAACACATCCACCACTGACCCATAAATCACTGTCCAAGGCCTCCTCTGACAGCCCCAGCCTGTTGGAACATTCACATATGAACCACTGCAGATAAATCAGATCCTTCTCTCCGACAACTTTCATTCCTTTTCCTCTCCTCCTATTTCTCTCATCTCCTCTTCTCTAATGACTGGCAGATTTCTATGTTCCCACCCTACATGATTAAAGTCTACTACTATGTTTATTTTTATGTTATTGCTTTGCACTCTGTTTGGCTTGCAGGTAATAACATAAGATATTGTGTTGGGAGAGTCAAATGCCATGGCTGGACTTTTGAGGAGACTCATAAATTGCCCTTTGGCCTCTGACCCTTAATCAAGTCATTTCTAAATTTGAACATTTGTACATGGTTTGCCAAAACATCATCTCAATGAGGTCAGAAATGATAATATGAAGTGACTCCAGTATCTCTGCTTTGGCCTGTTCAAGAAAAGCAGGATGCCGTTAATTACTGCAAGAGGTTCACAGTCCTGGTTCTGGCATGTCTCTTGAAGTGCTACACATGCGGTTCTCAGACGCTGAAACTGCCGAACCTTCTTACACTCATGAAGAGGCAGTCAGCCAGCCGTTCCCTGGAGGCTGCTCTCCCTGTCAAAGAAATGGAGTCGTTGTGGTCTGCGTGATGAAGCTTTATCCTATCCCCACGACAAATTAACTCATTAATGATTGATTTAGATTGAACATGTATGAAGAAAGCATTCATCTATTCATGGAATCTCATTTGTCCTGTTTTATGGAGTGATGCTTTTGACAGGAAGTAGCAAAATGAAAAAACCCAATTGTCCAGGCAAGATAGGCTTTTTTTTAATTAATGCCTTTCTCTCCATTTGCCTCCAACACAAAAAATTCATTTTAAACCATGATGGGTCCTGATTAAAACTATTCTTGTACTTAAATTGAAATGCAAGATATGCCATTTTATATGATTATCATTTTTACATGTGCACAGGTCTGTGAACCCCAACTTTGGCAAGGTTCTTTTATTCACTCCATTGTTACTCCCACTACAATGTAATTTTTCTTTTCTTGCGTACCTCATACACTTGGCATGGAATATGGGACAGTGAATGTTAGCACCAAGAATGTGAAGTACTGTGGCAGAAAATGTTTCTTGATAGCAAAGGGTGGTACATTTCATAGTGAATGCCAGCAGGAAGAACATTGGATGAAGAAGAAAAAGCAAGTGCGGGCATGGAGGGAAAGTGATAGAGTGCAGGGGGAGGATGTAAAAACTGAAAGAAAAGATGCCAGCTCATTAAACATGTGCAGTTGAGAGACAGGAAGTGAAGAAAGGGAAAGAAAAGTTTCTCTCTCCTGGGCTTAGAAGTAGCTAGCCTGGGCATGGCCGTACCCTGTTGGCCTCATGCGGAGCAACAATTCTCTGTTCTGTCAACACGAGTACACAGCATGTCATCACTGATAAACCCTTTGTGAAAACGAATACAGTCTAGTTCACAGGGAAAACAGATAATGTGGTGGAGGCAAGATCAGAGAAGAAACGGCTCAGATTTAGAGCGTTTTCATGTGCTGGCACTGATTACGTTTCTCCTCATGTGTTTCTAAAACATACATTAATAAGAAATGCTGAAGCATGTGGATGTGGTCTTTAATGGAGAGGACCCCATTATTTCTTGCTACAGAGGCAACGTGAGATAATATCAGCTATTACATTTTCTCAGAAGTCATAGAGGCCTCTGCACAAAGAAAAGTGCCTCCTTTTTGCAGGCTGAGTGTGTCTGCAAGGGCGTTATTGTGCAGTGTCTGGGTCTTCACAGCAGTAGTAATAGCAAATGGAAAAGCTACATAAAAAGATTTGGTTTATATGGAAGTGACAGGATTTAAAATAGCTTAGTAATTCTTTTAGTTCGTTAATAGTCATTTTCTGTCTTTCATTTATCCTCCTTCACTCTAAATGTATCAATGTAGTATTAGTGTTATGTGTTCTCTGATAGTTTGCAAGGACAAGTTAATCATTATAATTTTGAAGATTTAAGCTTGATGGGTCTGACAGTCTGAAGCCTGTTTAATGGCTTATTCAGAGAATGGAACAGGATCCTTTTTGAAGCAAAATGTGTTCTCATAAGTCTGTGAAATAACTGCCCTGATAGGACTGTAATTACATTACAAGACCATTATCAGTTGGCAGGTTTCCTAAGCAACTACCCAATGATATGATCCACTATGTTGCCCTGTATTCCACCAAGCACAACACTGTGCTTAGTGGAATAAAGTGTGGCAAACATTACATCACTGGACTGTATAGATGAGTGTTAGTTTCTCGTCAGACCAGTGTTCAAAGGATCAAATGTTGTCAGCAGCAATTAATGTTATAAGGATTTGATGTCATTAGTTATTCTCAGAGCACTTTTCCCTGTGCAGTAACTAGATCAATGAATGCCTCTGCATACTGGAAGTAGTGACATCATGTGTAAACAGAAAAACTTGTCTGGTGTGGATCAGGGTTTGTGTGTACGTTGGCAATCGCAGCAAGAAAGTCCTTGATTTGGTTTGGGATTTTGGTTGTGGTCCTTTTTGATGTGGAGGTTTCTCCCATAGTCCCAAGACATCTGGGTCAGGTGAATTGAAGACTCCAAAGTATCCAGAGTTGAGTGTACACACCGTAATGTTTCTTTGTCTGTGTGCTTGCCATGTGATGGACAGGGTGTTTTCCTGCCCTTGCATGACCTGTGATGAGCGAGTCGCTGCCATGCTGACTGCCTGCTATCATCTATATCTGCATTTCTGGCACTGGCGTCTCCCTCCTCTGGTGCCGTTTCATAATGACGGAATGTGCAGAAGATAGGATTCCTTGTATCCTTGTTTAAGCATGATATGCGGCTGCATGGGCTGAAGAATGTGTGTTTGAATGAGTTTTGACATTCACTTTGCTGCATGTCCAAACTGGTAGCCCTGTGCATTATTCACTCATGATGCACTCTCTGTGTAATGCTAATGCCTTCTCCCTGTTCCTGATGCCTACGACATTTTAGCACACTTGTCACTGCATAACAGTCAGTCTACTTGCCCAACACTCAATGGCAGTCAAAATGTTGTTGCTCTCTTGCAAAAGAGATTGTTGTTCATAACTTCAATGTGGGTGTGTGTGTGTGTTTGTGTATCTGTGAGAAAAACACCAAAAACTTTTGAGTAAATATCCGTAAACATTCCTTGATAAACTTTCCTAGAGAAGTAAATCCCTCACTATTTTTGCTGTGACACATCTTTTGAGAGTGTCCGGTATAATTTGTCTTTACGCATTCCTTGATGTGAGTCAGAGTACCGATGCCAGTGCTTTTCATTCCCTCTGGGGCAGTTTCCAAGTAAGAAATGTTAACCATGGGACATAAAGTTTCACTCCTGACTGATTGCTAGGTCAATGGCAGCGATGCAGGGAGCAGCAAACAGATGCTTGGTCAAGAGCAGTAGCCAAGGATTTAGTGGCCAGAAAATGCTAGGATCTCACATTGTGAGGAAAAGACTTGCTCTCACATGATCAGCATTCACATTACAGGATCATTATCAAGAATAATGGAGCTCAATAAAAGCAATCAGGCTCTGAAATAAACTACAATTAAACAACCTTATTTTTCCCCATTAGAGGAGGAGTACCCCTCTGGGCTGAAGAAGAAGGACATTGCTTCAGTCTTTTCCCATCTGCTGCAGACAGACATTATTACTGTGCAGTCATGACAGTCGCATACTGTAAACATCAGACGAAGACAAACAGGACAAGGAGGATTTTTGAGTGTTCCTGTTGTTTGAAGACTTCATAATGCTTCTGCCATGCTAAACAAACACATCCCAAAGCTTTTAATGTCTAGTTACGCTGCACAAACACATTGTGTACTGTTGTCTTTCTGCAGAGTATCATTCCCTCCATAAATCCATCCAAAGCCCCAGCATGAAGTGCGGACTGTAGTGCGCAAACATGTCGCAGAGCTTTGCTTTCGGAGGTGCAGCGCCAGGAAAGGCCTGTCTGCTTAGGGGCTATAATTTAATTGAGGGATTAGCATTACTGTGCAGGGTATAATATACTTCTTTCAGCACCTGCCATTTAACCTTGCTGGTGGTGAGCAGGACTTGCAGGAACAGAGAGAAGGGTTAGCTTTAATCGTCAGCATGCTGGAGCCCTGAACGGTGGCTGGGGGTTTTGAGCCCCCCTTATTGATTCCAACAGATGGCAGAACCAGAGAGAGAGTTTTTCCGCTGACTCGATGCCCAGATGAACAGCAGTGGAGAGCTTGCCATAGCTTCATTAAATATTTACTCACAGTGACAACACACCAAACATTAAGCACACACAGACAAGGCACAAAAGAACCACAATAAAAGTGCCACTGTGCAGATATCTGAACAGAACATAGAACCATATCCAAGGAAAAAGACATTTACCTCGTTCCCATGCCTTTTGAAATATTGAACAGTCAGCAACAATGGCTTCCATAGCCCAGTAAGTTGGTTAATTTTCAGAAAACTTAAAAGTTTCATCATTTGCCATCACATCTCCAACAATTATCATTAGCAGTCAGTCTTTCAATCATACCGTTTCAGAGAAACTGTAATTTAGCACTTCATAAAGCAGCAACGGAGCGAGTTGTGATGAGTCTTTGGAGAATTTGAAGTTGTGTAGTCTTTGCTATGAGCTGTTATGCATGCAACACACTCATATGAACTTGGACCACCTGAGGATTTGTTTATGTTAGCAATTAACTGGAGGAAAGATGATTGTTGGGCAGGTCAGGAAAATAATTACAGGGCTTAGGCAATGTCAGGCGTCACATTATGCCACATCAAGACCTGTCTCTGCTGTCCAGAATTAAGTATGAAGACATGCAAATGAGGCTTCAATGCTTTGTAGGGATGCACTTCCTGTAGCACTGCAATAACAAGCTCATTGAGATGTACTGCCACTAGAATGTGATAGCTACTATTTATTCTTGCAAAATGCCTATTTTAACATGTGCTGAGATTCCCAGACCTGCTTATTCTGAGGCGACAAAATGGTGTTAAAGCACAGAAAGGTTTAAATTGCAGTTATTATTTGAGTTTGTTAGACTTCAGAGAAACAGTTTTTCATTGCAAGTTTACTGTGGTGACAGTCGCAGCATGTGTCTCATTTACTGTATCCTGTAGCTGAATGGGTAGAGCATAGTATTAGCACTATGGATTAGCTGTTTGATTCCTGCTGTGTCCATGCATGTTAAGTCTTTATGCACTTACAGTTTAATAAAGCACATTAGGTGAGGCCATGCACCAAATTTCATATGAAATTATGTGAGTATTCAAAGTGTAGGCTTTCCCACAGATGAATACCCAATATGATCACTTTATAGTACTATTCTTAACATTAAATAACAGCATGTCCTTGAACCAAATTTTCTATTCAGTGATCTTATGGGGACAGTAAGATGTAAAGTTGAAATTTTACAGGTTGTTTTTTGTAATGTCCTTTTATTTGGCAGATGCGGTTAAACAGAGCTCGGAGCTAATTTAATTGTGCATATCTGTTCATGCTTGATTTTCAATGTGTGTTTGAGAGAGAGAGAGAAAGAGAGAGAAAGAGAGGGTACATGAGTTTTGTAAACACATACAGCTGCATCCTCTTAAAGCAGGCCCTGTGGCTGTCCCCTCTTCTTCTCTGTGTGTATGCTATCATGTACTCCTGACATGATAGGGGGCAATGAAACTCAAGGCTCAAACAGCAATTATTAGTTATGTTCCACAGTTTCCTCTCTCTCTTGCCCTCTCTTTCCCTGCCTGATTCCTTTTTTCTGTATTTTGTTTGGTTGAGGGGGAAACATCTTTTATACATCATCGTGGTCGTCGCTGAATATGATTAGTTTCTGTTGTGGTTTATGTTTTCCTTAAGTATATTTTGTTTCTCCTTAAATTCATTGTGCTGTGGGAGCAAAGAATAGCCCAGGACCCACAAATCAACGTCTTATAATGAAATGCCCAGTCAATGGTTATTGTTTGATGCTCATTATTTTGAATTGTGTCTCCCTGTGTTTATTCAAAGCCAGGACTTTGTCATGCTATACTGGATTCTGTACAAGCAGACTCGGTCTTAGGGTAGCGCTTGTCTCTATCTCCTTTCTCTTTGTTTGGATGTGTCCCTCTCCAGGATCACCAGACTGTGCAGCATAAATCTGACTGGCAATGCATCATTGCGGCAATGTGTTTTCCTTTCACGCAGCGATACTAAGTGTAAACTGCTAACAGAGACACATTGAAATGGCAAAAGTGAAGAAAGAGATGGGAAGAGATGTTACAATTAGTGGGGATTCTTTGAAAACACTTGCTCCTTTCACTGTAGTCAAATATGGGATGTTAACTTTTTTTCTAAGCTTTTTCCATGAGACTAGACCAACGCAAGATTTACTTATCAATTCAAAGGCTTCAAAGGTCAGGACTGTAAGCACTTTTTCCACTGTGCTCTTGTTTAACAAAGCTTAATTGCTTCTTGTTAGTCATTTTTAAAGCTGTATTAAGCAATTCTGACCTCTAGAAAGTAAAAGACTCCAAAACTAAATTTTGGCAACAGAGCTTTTACTACACAATGTGTGTATTATTATTTCACACCTGGCAGATAGAGAGCAATTTGTTTTAGCCTGCTGTCTTGTCACCTGATGTATTTAAGTATAGTATTAACTTTCTGTGACACATCTTGAGAAACAACCCTTTCACGTTAGAGTCATTTGATTCAAAATGAAAATCCTAAATAACGTTTTATGGAGCTATGGAAATTAAAATTGTACAGATCTTTTTTAGCCATGAGAACATCATTGACTAATTTATTCTCACATTGAGAGGGGGTAACAGGTCATTTATTTACTATTTTTTACTTTGTACTTTATTTATCTATACTGCCTCAGACAAAATGTGATTGTTGTTTTTTTCACTATAGTCATGTCAAGTCCAGTAAATTTGCCATAAAGGACTTTACAGTCTGTACCACATATGACGCCTTCTATCTTTAGACCCTCGCTTGTGTGTGCTATAGTGACTACAGCAGATTTTGTCTTACAGAGATGTCCTCTGTGCAGCCTACTCTGGGCTTGTCCACTAGAGATATTCTCCTGGGCAATTAGGCTCCCAATAGAACCCAACAGAGCTACTTTTTTGCATGGGATACAATTGTCTAACACTTCTTCTTTTTTTTATCCTGGCTTAAATAGAGAGATGGTGTCCTCTTTTTCAACGCTTCATTTGTCCTAATGCTCTTTTAAATGGGCCCCAGCTATAGAGATGGACAGTATTCTTGTGGAACTGCTATGTGCGATAAGTAGCCTCTCATTTGACCGCCCTTGCAGGCCAATTATAAAGCTGTAACAGGGCAACACCTCCTCAGTCTTTCTGCTATTGAACCTCTCTGGTCTCTCCCTCAGTTTCTCTTTTTGTCTGTCATTTTGCCTCCTGTCCTTCCCCTCCTTCTCTTTCTCTCTCTCCCCCTGCGGCAAAGAGTAGAGAGGGCAGGCGTGGTGATGGCCAGCCCTAGTGTCCTTTAGTGTCCGATAACAGAGCCTTCCCATCAGCTGCCTGCCTCAGCCAAGCAAGGCCTGGCTAATGGATTTGGCTGGCAGGCATACATCCCTTCATCCCAATTCAGCCACCCTGCTCTCTCCCACACCTCTCAATTATTCAGTCTCCACTTCTATGCAAATGGTTTCCTATTGAGGAAAAACCTGCCGTCATTTTCATCTGGTTGTTATGTGTGCTGATGCGTGGGACTCTGGAGACTTGTCGTTTGTGACATATGGTATAGCTGGTGAGATGGAGCATGCTGCCTGCTTGCCGATCCCTCATCTCCTTCTAAGCAAAGCTCCATCAGACCTGAACCATTAGAGGCTGATCTATCGAAGCGCCATTCACAAGTGGTAACACTCTCTAGCAGTTCCCTAGCAACCGCCGCAAGCGCTGGTCTATTTCACTGTAATGCTCAGTTGCTTAGCTACAGAGACTGACAAAACTACACATTGCTTATCTCCCCATGGAGTCAAAGGCCAAAAACCGGTGATATCACTCAGAAACTGTATCAATGAATAGAAGCACACATGAATAGATGTCACAACACACCATACTCTAGCTGTCGGTGAAATTATGACAAATTATTAACATCATGTTGAATATTCTCTGTAGTTTTACTGCCACCGACTTTCTCACATCCTCATGTTACAGTGTATTAACCCAACACCTGACACTTGAATCAAAATGATTACACAGATGGTGGAAACCTAGCGTGTGCCTGATTTGTGTATGTGTGTTGCTCCTTGGAGTCAGAGGGGGACTCAAGGGCAGTGGGTGCAGGGGAAGAGAGGATGGGTGTGAAGGTTTTGGAGGACTGTGTAATTAAGGCACATAAAACAGCCAGCCTCCGCGGCAGCAGGAAGGTGTGCTGCTGATTTAGCCCTTCCCCTCCATGCTAGCCACCTGTTAAAGGATTTATTTCCCAGGTCAGTGGTGGGTGCCTGCCACCATCAGGCAGTCTGCTTCTTCTCTTGGCACAGTGGGAGGCCAGCAGAAGAGAGGGGGAGGAAAGGAATTACTTACTGTATGGCAAGAAAACCTAAAGCAATAACCTTTGTTTTTCCCCTTTTCTCATTTGGGGCTGCAACTCCCAGTAAGGGCAGACTTAGGAAAACAAACAATTTTTGTCTTGAGATACATTTTGAGAGGTGTTGAAAGTTCCAGGAAATATATCGTTTCCCACTGCTCTTTTCTGAGTATGCGGAGAGCAATGTGCAAGTGAGAGAAACTTCCTCCTCAAGTCATCAGGGAGACATTGTGCCCTTCCAGTAGCCTACCTCAGCAATGTCACACCCCACCTTAGCAGATGCTTAAAAGAAAACACCAGCAAGTGCATTTACCCCCATTTTACACTCTCATATTTCATTTCCACGTCCACTGAGGCTACCTTTCCATTTTCTCCACTGCAGATACTGCAAGGTGAAAATGGTATGTTATCTGTTTATTTATGAGAACTGCAGTAAGGGCAATGTGTTTACCATAGCCACAGATCTGTGTGTATTTTGAAGACGTCTCAGAGGTAATTCCATGAATCTGTAGTTATGCTAACAAGGCCAGGGTAGACACACCCCCAGATGGCGGCATGTCTCTGCCCCCCTGAGAGACAGGCACTGCTGGGCAAAACCAGGCAGTGGCAGGGCCTGCTACAGCCAAAAATAATTAAGCATGCTGTCACAGGCTTTTTGCTGTATTCGCACAAAATTTTCATCCAAGTCTCAACATGGGAGAAGGCCCCTGCCTCCAGTCTTTTCTTTTCCAGACACTTAATACACACACATTCACAAACACCCAAACACACCCACTGCAGCACTCATTGTTTACACATGATGTCCTGCACTGGCAGCGACTACACAGTACTTGTCTTTGACCCATCATGTGACATGCAGGAGGAAGTAGTCTTTGATCAAGTGTCTCAGAGGAACAGTACTTTGTAAACAACCAGTAAGATTAGATCTACATAGGGCCGTAATTCCTCATTTACTATTGTATACTTTACCACACACAGCATAATAATAGAAATTTAGTGCTGAACATTCAGTTCAATTCATACAATATTAATGTAAAATATACATGATTACATGTGTACAGTTGCATCTTTGCAGCTACATACAATTCTAAATTAATGATTACGCTGTATTGTGCAACAGCCCACATGAGGTATGAATCCCATTCTTAGCTGTATGGCAGACTGATTTCTGTGGCCACTGTTTCTATGACAACATGGTAATCAGTGCTAGATAGATCCTGCAGTTCAATGCTAAGCAGGTATACACTGACATGTACTATTTTTCTGGATATACATATCTGCATTATTAACTGTGATTAGTGTGATGGTTGATATTATTAATGGTAGCAAAGGAAACAGGAAACAGCTACTGCCTCCTCAGCTGCTTCTGTACTGAACGATGAAGGCTGCCTTTAGGCCTGCGGATTTATCTTCATAGTTTATGTTGCATTTTTGAAAGGCAATGCAGTGTCACACATATTCCGTGTCACTACCAAAGTGCCTTAGGCAAACTTCCACAGTCTTTCAATGAAGCATGTTGTATAGAATCTTTTTAACACCATCTGCATGTGTCTTTGGCGATTTCTTTTGCGGTCGGCTATATTGGAAGATCTATAAGGTCATCCATGCTTTTATCTCCTCCAGACTTGACTGTTGCAACACACTTTATTCTGGTCAAAGCAGGCAAAACATCCAAAGACTGCAACTTATACAAAACACTGCTGCCAGGCTTTTAACACGTTCTGAGTGAAGCAAACAGCGAGTTTTAGAATTTAAAGATTTTACTAGATCTTAGAGTTTTTAAAGCCTTGCATGCTCAGGCTCTTGCCTATATCTGTAATCTGCGAGCTCCCTATGTGCCTGATAGCTGCCTAAGGGTGACCTTTGCTGTCCGGTCCTCTCAGCTGTGGAACTCCCTGCCTGGGGATCTTAGTGTCCTCTTTTAAATCTATTCTCAAGACTCACTTTTATCTTATGGTTTTTTCTTAACTGATGGTATAGGTTGTAATGGTTTAGATTATTTGATTTTTTTAAATATTTTGTGCCTTAATTTTATTTAGGCTACTTTTTGTTTTTGTTTTTACTGTCAAGCAAATGGTAACTTTTAAAATGTACTAAGCTATTATTATTATTATAGGTTAACCTTCGGCTCACTCATGAAAACGTGTAATTTGTGCTGTTCTATACACAGAGCAATAAAACATGATGAAGCAAAGGTGGTGAGTAAAACGTGGCCAACTAGAAAAGCAAACATATTCCGCACAGGCAGACAGATGTTTAAACAGCCTGAGCTTTGGGATATGCTTCAGATATCCCACAGACAATTTACACTGCTAGTAACTCTTAGAGTTTAATGAAGTTCTAAATGCATTCATATCTTACTACTTGCATCATCTTCACCTCACCTTACTGAGTTAAATAATTGTCAGCTGTGGGGCTTTGGAGTGTAAAACTCATCTGTTTCTATCATTTATCCTGAATTGTACAGGCAGACCGACAGCAGCCTCGAATTGCTGTCCATCCTTTAGATTCTCTCTGTCTTTCCAGTCAGGTGTGGAGAACTATTTTCAGCTCTGTCTGAGCGGCAGCACTGATGTGTGCAATGTTTTTCACCTGCTCTTCATCATTTCCTTTCATATCCTGAGCGGGTTTACTTTGAAGAAGTGCTATCTGGCTGATGTGTGTTTTTGGCTGCTTTGGGGTGGATTTAAGGAGGTAGTTTTTATTTTTTGTCTCTCCGCTAAAAGAGAATCCTCTCGGCTTTTACAAGCCTTCTGTTCCACGCAGTCTGACTGCCCAGACACACCTGAATGGAAAACAGTGTTTGTTCAACTGTTCTCTGATACCTGAAAAAAATAAAGGTTTTTATGAACTTCAATGGCACTGTTTGGAAGGAAAGGTTTTTGATAACATGAGTCTCAAGTGATTGTCCCTGGATAAGGAAAGCAGTGACTGCTATGTAGAACTGTATAACCTGGAATATTTTGTGAGTTTTATACATCTCTATCATTTTTCTCTCTCTTTTCATTTCTCTGTGCTTCTCTCTATTGGTGGCTCCTTACGGGTTTAAAACTGAAATCAGATGGTGAGGCATATTTTAAAGGTTACTATGGTAGTAGTAGGCATCTGCTGGATCTGGCAGAAAGGGAGACCTTCTTGTGTGCTTCCAGGCTCCAGGCTAAATTATTTCTCTTAGTTTGGGTGAAACTGATGGCTGATTGCTCAGCTCACCTTGTGCAACTTGGAGGTAAGAAACATTTCCGCTTAATCCTACTGTGTCTTCCATCCAGCACAAAGGTCCCACGGTAATTTCTCTGGCCCTCCAGTGTATGCGTCAGCTAAAAGAGCCTGCCTGTGCCATTTATTGCTCACAACTAACAAGTTCTCATACCCCTGACCTGCACTCTGCTTGTGTAGAGACCACACATTGAAGCTCTTCTGCCATGTCAATCTAACATAGTACCCCAAATTATCTCATTAAGCCCACATTTTTGTGAAAGTAAGATAAATGTTCGTGCAGCATGTGGCTCTGATTTCCAAAATACTCTGAAGAACAAGAGACTGTTGTGCAAAAGGCTGGACTGCTTTGAATTATGAGGGCTGTGGGAGGGAACAGGGATAGCCTCCTGTCCATCATGCTGCTGCACTCGGGCCAGCGCTGGTCACAGTACTTGTTTGACCGAGCTATATGGGGCCTCCCGTGTTTGTTGAACATATGGAAACATCAGCCTGTGTCATCAAAAGCTCACCCTAAAGTGCACAGTGCCATTAGTAGCATTAATGCAGGCCTGTTGAGAGATCTCGCGGCACTCTGTTATCTCCTGTTTGCTTTCATTATCTGATGGGTCTGACCGGTGAAGCTGGAAGGCCAACTAGTTGCTGCGCCGCTTCTCTTAACCAGAGATGAGACCACTCCACCAAATGTTTCCATTTTACATCTAAACTTCCCACCCTAACTCCCTTTTTGTGTTATGTAAAAGTAAAATATTTTACATTTGTTAATGCACCCTGTCTGATGACATGACCAGATATCTAAACCACTCCTAGGAATGGGAAAAAGAACATTATCCATTGTTTAAAACACTCACTTCAGCATTTTTGAAAAGCCTGTGCAAAGCAGTGGCAAGGTCAAACTCTTGAGTTTAGTATAGTGTTCAGAAACAGACCCCATAAATGTATGTATTTCAGCATTTCCCATGCCACTAAAAGGCAAGAGTTTATATGTGCTCTACTAAAGGCTTCTCCCTGGTGAGGCATTTCTGTCGGGGGTAACAAAGTGAGCATATGCACAGCGTGGCACAGCCCTCAGTGTAGAAATGGCTGCATCTGTGATAAATACACACGGCAAACAAATTGCAGTAAAACAGGTGGGGAGCCGTCCGATGCTACGCATGACCTTGCTTTCTAGACATAGACTTGCTTTCCTTTCTAGACATAAACCATTGCTATATTCGGCAGTTCAACATATTTCATTTACAACACAGCTGAGAGACAGATATACAGAGAGATACAGGAAGAACTGGAGGGAAAGAGAGTAAGAGAGCTTGACAGTGGCAAAGAGAAAAAGACAAAAAGGAAGGAGAATTGAATAAAGAGACAGCACTGGGCCAGGTTCCAACACAGCACCTAATGAGATTTTACTATACCATCAATCCAAAGCATCAGCACCCAGTGCACGTGTACTCACTGTGTGGTAGCTTCAACTGTATTCCAGCATGTTTGATCTGTGCTGCGCCATGTGGCCATGTGTTATACTATGAGTAATGTATTCCCATAAGAGCATGTTTCTTATAGCTTTTGGTCGCGTTGCACAAGCAGGTATTCGGCACACTGTGTATGTGTGTTCTCTGTCCTTTGAAGTATTATGTGGCAGGTGTACCACTGCTAGGTAGGTGCATTCTTCTTGTCGAGTCTCCCTCCCTGGAGGAGTTTGGTCACAGTTCTTCTTCATTCACATGGGGCCCTGAAACTGTCTCTGTGGGTGTTTGGAGGGAGGGGTGAGGAGGGGTTGAGAGAAGAAAGGAGTGTGAGAATGACCTCTATTTATTTATCTGGGGCCCTTTTACAGAAGTTGTCACTGCTGCCTCACACTGATGGGCAAAGTTTGACGCTGTTGTAGATCATCTGCCTTTGTATGTGTGTGAGTACATGGAGGAGTGTATCTTATAGGACCCAGGTCCTGTGAGACTGCACTGGCTGGATGGGTCCTTGTCACAGCTTTTTCAGGGGAGGTACCTGAAACAGGAACAGATAAGAGCCTGCTCTGGTGGCCCTCACAGATGGAGCAGTAATGGGGCCATACCCCAGTTCCGCTGGATGAAGTCTCTGGGAAAAATAGGGCCGCCGTAGTCATTCTTCTGTCATTTCAGGGAGGTCACACTCAAAACTAGCAAAGTGCCCACAGGTGATGCAGAAAAAGATATAAGATTTTTCTGAATGCTACTATTGAGGTGGGCTGGCATGGTGGCTCGATGGTTTGCTACGTCACAGAACTCAGCTGCTAGGCTTTTAACCAGAACCAAGAGGTACGATCACATTACACCTGTTTTAGCCTCTTTACATTGGCTCCCTGTTTTTTTAGGATTGATTTTAAGATTTTATTTATTACTTTGAAGGCTCTTCATGAACTGGCTCCAGACTATATTTTAGACCTTTTAATCCCTTATGAAGCTGTGCATAGCTTGAGATCCTCAGGCAGTGGTCTTCTGTCTTACCCAGAGTCTAGGCTGAAGACTAAAGGGGACAGAGCTTTGGCCACCAGGGCCCCAAGGCTCTGGAACGACCTGCCCGAGGACATAAGGATGTCTGAGTCAGTGTCTTCTTTTAAGTCTCTTCTAAAAACTTACTTTTATCGGAAAGCATATCCTGATTCTATCCGACCTGTTTGTTTTTATTTGTATTTATTTACTCATTATTTTTAATTTTTCCCTTCATGCATTTTATATTCCACTTTGTTCTTTTGTCATTTTTCTCGATGTGAAGCACTTTGTACTTGTTTTGATAAGTGCTCTATAAATAAAGTTTATTATTTATTATTATTACGTCGCTTTCCCATAACAAAGAGCCCAAGCTTGACTCCCAGTACCATCAGTGTGGAGTTTTCAGGGTTCATACAAAGTCTTGAAGGTTTCGAAAATACTTTATTTTAACCGTTGTGTTTTCAAGGTTAGGAATATGCTTGAATTTGAATATGCTCCTTGAGAAATGCTTGATTTTCAGCATAATAAAGGAAAGTTCTTTTCCTGTGTTCACTCGTCATTCATAGCTAGATAAGTCCTTTGTTGATCCCTTACTCTGGAAATTAGGAAGCATTAAATAATCATGATCAAAACACAAATTAATATGAACAGCTGGTAAAATAAACAAAGTGACAATACACATTGATTCCTGTGGGTATAAAGGAAATCTATGAACTTTATTTTTTTGCAATTGCACTTATAGTAACAATTTAGATGTGATGAGAAAGGCTTCAAGAGTCTGGAAATTTTTGGTTTAGGTACCTTGAAAGTGCTTGAAATGGCTTGCTTGCTCTTAAAAAGCTGAGCTTTCAATGTTGTCATACAAGTGTTTCTTCTGGCTTTTGCTGTTTCCCTATAAATGGACCACTGCTGTGAAAATGAGTGTTTATTATTAAACCAGTGAGGGATTGACAACATATTCAGATTTTCTTTCTGAAAATGCACAGTTTTGCTTCTCTTAATGTGTGAAATTGTTTGTCAAAATTAGATAATACATACAAAATACTATGTAGCTGCAGGTGGTAATCTTGAATAAAACAGCGAACATCGAACTGATTAGCTGCATTGAATCCCTCAGGCCCACATTACCCAGGCAGCTGGTTCAGTAGTGAAGGAGATAGTTTGTTGTGATTAGTCTTGTAATTAAACTGCAGAGGCTATGAATACATGAGTAATGAGTGGCACCCTGGATGTGAAAAGAGTTGATAAGTGGGCTGTCTATTTGGTGGAGCTTTGGGCTGAGAGGGACCTGTGTGTCCCCCGTTCCTGCCAGACAGAGTGCAGGAAATAGGAAAAGGGCTGACATCTCATTTTGACTCAGAAGTTGCTCCTGAAGGTCACTACCCACTACACCCATTTTATCCACCTTACCCATTTTATTTTTTTTATTGTGGAAAGGACACTTTTTACAAAATGCAGGGAGCTGTGTGTGTTAGGCCACAACACAAGTGACAGATATATAAATGGCAATAACTGATTAATATATTTTTATGGCTCCAAAATCTCTGAATAAATGAATCTACCAATAAACGAATAAGGCATCTTCTAAAAGAGAGCAAACATATTTGTAATGTGCACCTCTCCTTTCCCTGCTGATTCACACAAAACTAAGTATAAAAAGCATTGTTATTTATACAGAGAAGACGCACAAGTACTTTCCGGGACATGGGCAGATTAAATAACCATTTCACATTCACATGAAGACAGGCCTCAGTCCAGCCCCAGGGAGAAAGCAGCTCTTTCAGCATGAGATGATGCAGCCCCCTGCAGTTTTTTCTTATTGCAGCCTTGTGAATGTCAACATGTTAGCAACTGTCTGACAATTTTTTTTGATATGTAGTAACAACATTTTCAAAGGCCTTGTGGCATTATCATATTACTTTGAACTGCAAAAAATAAGAGAGATGGAAAAAAAAATAAAGTCCTCCTCCTCGGTGCTTCAGGGCCACACTTAAGTCTACACTTGCCAAGACTGTAGAGTTCATCATTCATTTAAAAGAGCAAAAGGCCATAAGTTATTATCTGATTAACAAAAATATTTATTTGCTTCAGGGTATAATATAAACTTTATCAGGTCCTTCAGAGGCAAATGGGAGCATAAAAGCAGACAAGGTTGAAAGCACAATGAAGACAGCAAAAGCTAGTGGATCAATTTGATAATGTTTAGCTCCATTTTATATTTATAACATTTGTCAAAAAAAAATACACTAGGTCATTTTCAGTTGTTAAACCGTCTAGATACACACTCTAGACAAGATAGTAATTTAGCTTTGTTTCTGTTTTGTTTTGGTACAGTACCTTCCATTTCATCAACAATCAGTGTATTAATCAGCACATTATCCAAGTCTAAGTGTACATTTTTTGAATTTTGTACTGTACATTGATACACCAGGACAGTAAATGTGACTTCATGGCTTTGCAGGAGATTCAGGATCAGAGCAAAACTCATTGTTCCCTGGCACCATGTTTACTGGTAAGGGTGAAATACAGTAGTACCACACAGTACTCTTTATTCCTATTTCCTAACCCTTACTTACCCAAAAACAGACTTGAATGCTTCTTTGTAATTAATGTCATTAGGATAATTTGGAGAGCGTGTGGCACATGTTGCTGGAATGAGAGCGCGCTTAATCTCTCCTCCCGCAGTGTCTTCCTCCATCAAATCCATGTTGGGCACATATGTCTTAATTGAAATGACGGGTATTAGCATCTGTGAAGGCCACAGTCTCCCTGCAGCTGTGCCTCCACAACTGTGTGTATGCATGTGTACGACTGTATGTATGTGTGCGTATAAACCTTACTGACATTTGAAAGATTCATGAAGCTCAACTCCAACCAGCTCAAGGACCTGCTTGCGCAGATCCCCATAGAATTATGATGTACTGCCCCGGCTGTCTGGCGCCCTAATCAGAGAAATGATGAGATGCAGTTGAAGTCAGGTAGCAGCATCACAGTCTAATGTTCAGCGGCAGAGATGAAAGGCTATACTGAAGCTGTATGTGGTTTGTTTGTACATTTAATACAAAACAAAGCAGGTTGCTTTTAAAGCTCTGCCATAACGGGGGCGCCTTGCTGCAGGGGAACCGGCATGTGAACAATAAATATTTCAGATCCCTATTGTGCGTGATTGTATAGATTACATGTGCACGTTGAATTCAGATTTAGGCGACCTGCCAGTAGTTTTCCGGCCCCATCAGATTCATCAACCGCGTCTCTCAAAGGAGTTTCTAAGGGGGTTCATGTCGTACAGGAAAATCAGAATAGTATTTTCCTCACAACATGAATGTGGTTGATGTTGCCCAGCAGGGCTGTTTCCTCCTACACAGTGTCAGTGCATGCTGGTTCTGAGCTGCATCACCACATAGCCATGTCATACCTGCAGAGACACTACAAACAAATGGAGACCTGTGGATGCAGAATAAGTGAGACGCTGTGGTTGTAGTTGATGTGACAGCACAGCTCACATGGACTACGTTTTCCTTTACTCACTCACAATTTTCTCAACAAAAGCTATGATTACCTGTCAGTTATTAAAATAAACATCCTTACATTCTCATAATGTTACATACTGTATATAGGTCAATTGCTTTGTGTGTTTGCTTGTTTGTTGGATTTTTCCTTTAAAACACAGAATGCATCTCTGTACTGTCATATTTTTGACCATATCGACTGCCTTAGCGTAGTTTTTAAGTCTACAAATTGTGGGTGCATGACTTGTTTTGTACATCCCCGGTCTCGCCTCATGCATGGCAAAACTCACATTCACATTTTATTCAAAACATTCAGAAAATGCCTTGAAAAGTTGTATAAAGAGCAAGTAGCAGAACTAGCGAGAGCTGTTGAGAGCAGTGTCACCTGGCAGCTCATTCAAGCTTAGAGGAATGTTATAGGAAGCCCAGAGCAGTGGAAACAGCTGGCGGTGCTGCTCAGTGACTTTCTCCCTCGGTCTTTACTGTGGGCCCCGTCGTCCCTGTAGACACTACCAGGGCCGTTCTTACAGCATGTGTACAGCAAAACAATCATCACACCCCCAATGTTCTTGTCCTTCAGTGTGGGACCAGTGCATACTCACTCACACACACTCACACTCACCCACACACACACCTCACCTTCTGTTCAGTACAGTAAAGTAATAAAAGCGTGTGCCAGCAGGCTGAGAGATGGCTTTCCAATTAAGTGGTCTTTTCTTTCACTCAAAGAGCTTCTTGACATTTGAAGGCAGCATGGACTGTATTGTACTGTACTTTATGCTTTTGTGCATGTCTGTAGTGTGACTCTGGAAGATTGAAACATTTCACTGTAACATACTGCCGGGTGTAATGATTGACAGTATGGAGACACGCTGATCAGTGCTTCATGAAAATGTCTTGTGAGTCACTCAAAGAGTCACCTGCTCTCACAGTGGAAAAATGGTACAGGCCTTGGCATCCTGTGATGCATTTATGTAACTGCAGTTAGATATATGCATAAAACATAACAGTGAATTTTTTAGCTATTAGTGGTCAGTATGAACTCTTAATATTAAATAATTATTGTTCATAATCAGAAAAAACGTTGCTCTGACATTGCACATGTGTGTGATGCTCTGTCATCATCCTTTGTAACTGCTCGTCTCTTGCTCTTTACCCCTTAGTCTGTTTAAGTGTGACAGAATCTCAATGACGCTCACGATGGAAAAGCTCTTTGAGAGCCAAGTGTGTGAATAATCACTAATACACCCCTAATCCATTTTTAAAAAAGGGAATATTAATGCACTAAAAACTGTATCTGCTCGGCATGCGGCAGATGATTCCAGTTCTGCAAAAAAGCCCCCGTCTTTCAGACTGGAGCTTCTGCGAGCGTTAGGGGATCACTCTGCACTCTCTGTCACCATGACAACGCCAGTTCCGTGTCCGAGTGGGTGTACACACTTCATTTAGTAATCCTCAGCGACCAACGTGGGAACAGCTGTGTGCATGCTGAGAGGGTCCAGGCTAGCAATCATGCCAAAATATACTTAATTACTGGAAATGTGGTCACTCTTGTGGGTATTATGGAATCAGAATTTGAGTTGCAGTGGTTGGCATTTACTGTATACAGGACATACAATTTTATTTGGATTTATCTGAGCTGATACCGTCATACTGGTTGTTTTGGTTTTTTTGTACGAAGAACAGTATATTCACTGAGGTATGTTGGAGGTGACAAATACAAATACACTCACCTGATTAATGTTAATCTATTACCACTGAGCCATCAAAGAACCATCAGGGAGCAATGTTAACCTGCCTTGCAGAAACTTCAACTGTCACCTACGTAACCCCCCGAAACTGTGCACATACACACTCTTTACGCTAAGATCCAGCCATCTCCCCCAGTCTTACAGTTTAGCTGTAATGTGGAACTCCCAACCTAATCACTTCTTTCACTTGTATACAGGCTTTTTGTGTGCCAATGTCATATTTATCTTTTTAAACCTGGCTCTGTCGTTTCAGTGGTTAAAAGCTAAGTTACTTCATTTAGAAGAAGAAAATGTCCATCCACATACTCCCTTTCTCTCTCTGACTATTCATTCTGTCTTGTATTTTTAAGTTGCACGGTAGGTGAAGAGAAACCTAAACTGGGTGTAGAATTGCTCTGTAAATCTACACCACGGTTGTAGCCCGTGTGTTTACACAGGTGGGTCCTCACCTGCCAAACTTGGTAACTTGCCGTGTACTGCTCTGACAGTGAGTTAGTTACATGTAGAGATGAAGGAATGGGAAACGCTGGAGAGCCCTTTCAAGCAAGATGCCATCTCTCTTTTTTATTTATTTATTTATTTTCTTTTTTCATGGGCCATTGAATGCTTTGAAGAGACAGCTTCATGATTGACAAAGGATAGACTTGTCCTCTCAGTTCACAAAGACTGGCACTTATTTGCTGTCACATTAAGATGTGTGGAAGCAGTCATTAATTCAAACCAGCATGTATAGAACGAAAGTTAAAGGATTGATGCTTTATTTTGACTGGTTGGCAATGATAAACAATATTTAACAAGTGTGAAATTATAGAGCACTGAGTTTACTGTAGTATATGGCTTCAATGAAAGTTTGCTTCATACCATACTGCTACTACTACTACTACTACTACTACTACTACTACTACTGCTGCTGCTATTACTATTCCTACTACTACTAATAATAACAATAATAATAATTATAACAATAGTTATGCCTTAAACTCTTTGTGCTTCATGTAGTTAACAGTTAAAATAAATGTACTTGAAGAATTTTTTTATGTAATCTGACAGGAAACTGCTGCTGCACTACTCTTTAAATAACTCAGATGCCACAGCTTGTGTTGTCCATCAGCTGTTTAAAGGGAAAATAGCTGCTTCAACATTGCAGATGAAGTTGTGGCTGGAAGTGAGACATTCTTGAAAAGTTTCAAGCCATAGAGCAGAATGGCAATAGATTTCTACCATATCTGCCTCATTGTTGAATTGCCCTTTAAAAGATACTCCCTATTCTGCTCTCCTGTGTTTTGCTTTCATTTTTGTTTATGGTTTTTTTTTGGGGGGGGGAATTCAATATTAATGGTACACAGACGCAAGATTTCAGTCAGTGCTGTGTTGCTTTATTGATCTTCTTTCTTCAATTTGCTCTGATGCATTACCTTGTAAGGTCTTTCTAAATCAAGTCGTATAACGCGAGACAGGCAGTTTTTGCACCAAGCATCTTCTCCTAGATTCAGGAAATCACATGGTTTCGCGCCATAGCCAGCTGCGATTCACTTTCCTCAGGGACAATTTTCATAATAGACTCATCGTTCTTTGTGGCGGTGCTTTTACTGATATTATTGTGCAAAGAACTTTTTTCCTAATTAGGAAACTATATATAAGAATAAGTTTAAATTACTTCAGCATTTTCATTGTGCTGATCCGCCCTTAACAATGAGACTTAGTGACCGAGCTAACTCTTGACTTTAAAATAATTTGACAGCTCAGCCACCACAGTGAAATCAAGAGTGCAGTACATGAAATGCAGTCGCTGATTTTCAGCATCAGTCATAGAACTTTATAGAGACACTTAATTCTATTAGCAAGGCCATCACAAACTAATAAGCCGACAGTCCACTCTCCATACAAAATCTGGCTTTACCCATAAAAATAGGGACTGCATTTAAATTAAATTTTGGCTGAATTTATTAATGGACTGTAAGTCATTATGTGCTTTGTTGATTCTTAAGTGTGGAAGATAATTGCCATGGGCAGCACAGAAGTGGTTTGATTATTGTCTGCTGGCTCTTATGAATTAGAATAGATCTAAATGAGGCTCCCATATACACATATTTCTTTGATACTAACAGTTGTAATGGTTGTTGGCAAAAAATGGCACCATTCAGGAACAGTCACACTACAGTAAACATGTTCAAGTATTTTCAGCCTTTCGGAATTGTTATTATGTAGAATGTTAAAGCGGCCTCAAAGTCAGCACAGGCAAGTAAAAATGAAAGATTGATTAGGCTGTGAAGTGCTGGTCCCTCTCTGAAATAGCACAGCACTTCTAAATGAAGTCTAGATATTTCCAAAGATTCTTTAGCTGCTAAGAAAGTGGCGTCTTTGAAGTGTGCATGTCCCCTTGGTAGTTATTCAGCTGAGGAATATTTTAGTAGGCTTGTCTAAGATGTTCACACACATGCTCCACAGTTGGTGTGTTAAGGGGTCATTTCGTGTCCAGTCCATCCCGAGGAGAGCAGGATTACCGAAAATCACTTGCCACGAGGGGTATGTTAATCAGGATTTATGTTTTTATTTTTAATTTTTGCTCCTGATCTGAGCCTTTTTCTCTGTGAATGTGCCGATTTTGAGTCCTCATCTGATATTTATATTTCCCTACATAATGCAGCTGCACAGTGCATAGTAAGGCCCATGCAACTTGGAGGAATATGTCAAGATGTGTTTGACATCTGAATAGGTCTGCATTAAGAAAATATATCCTCCATCACAATTTTCTTCTTATGGTTTCCTATAGTGTTTCGTATAGTGTCCTTTAGTATTTTATATATCTGCGTCAGTCTGGAGCTGGTTTGAACAGGACTTCGACATCCTCTCTTCATTTCCAGCTCGAACAAAATAGTTACGCTTAAGTGGAGTTTTAAACCAACAGCGACACCATGAGGTGCAGTGCACCTGCAAAATGTCACTGAAATAGAGGCAATACAACCTTCTTTTTTCTTTTTTTTCAGCCATAACAGATCTGTTTACTCTGCTTACTGGTGCATCTTCCCTGAAAGTGGTGACTGCTCATTCAAAATGGATCTGGCTTTATACGAAGCAATTAAAATCTGTTTAAATATGCCTTGATCAGTCCCGATACAACTGATTAATGCAGATTGGCTCTGTGAAGTGCACGTGCAACTGCACTATTGTTGTTATTATTGCACTCTGTACCTGATGGGTAAACATTTAAGAGCATTTTTGCCTTTATACTTGCCCTATTGATCTCCAGGAACCCTGCTGTTACAGAAACTCGACACTCTCCCCAACAAACTAAAGGAAAAGATAAGTCACACACTCTGGTGCTGAGGGTATAAAAGCTATGTGCATTCTAAATTCCCTTCTGTATAAAATCCAATAATGCATTTTTGCTGTGATTTCTTAACAATAGTATGAACACCTACTATAGGTAACTCCCATACACATGCATAAAGCCGTTTTTTGCTTGAATAGGATTTGAGTAAATGTGACAAAATAATTTGTTGGCACAATAGTACTGAACAAAAAAGACTCTGCAGCTTCCTATGTGTTTACCCATTTCAGTGCTTTTTTTATTGACTTTCAAGAACTGATGGGATAAATGTGTGCTAATCATGGCACGTTAGAAGTCTAGAAAAGGCATGCATAATCCATTTAGAATGAAAACGACTGACCAGATTGTCAATAATTTTTAGGACTTGTTAGTAGCAACCCTGCCCATGCTGAGTGATCATCGTAACAGAGAGGATAAACGTTCAGACATGCTGAGGAAAATAGATTGTTCACGTTTAACTCGTGGTTTGTGTTGTAGGATGCAATACAATACAAAGTGTGTAGCACAATAGATGATATCAGTCAATATCAATCTCGTTGTGGTATTTAATTTGGTCCTTACATGAGGAGTTTAACATATAATTATCCTTTGACTCTCATAAAAGAATAAACCTGCGGGATTATTTTATTTTGTCTTGTTGTTCTTTTTGTTTGTTTTTCTTTGCAGAGCCTTTGGGCTCATGTGGAAAGAAAGCACGGTCTGAATGGCAATCATCAGTCTTTGCTGGTTCAATTGTGTTACTGACCTTGTAGCCCCTAGCAAGAGACCACAATGAACAAATCCAGTGGAGATATTGGGAGGAAAAACTGCTATAAAAAAAAAAAAACATTGCTGGGAATGGAAGCTCATTAACTACTACAAGGCGAGGGTCTTGAAGGAGGTGTGTGCAGTGGGGATTTTGTGGAATGTGTGATAAAGAAGAGTTCTGTTAAATTCCTTAATGACTTATTTTGTATGCTCAGTGCAAACTATGCTCGGCTGTGTCTAGTAATTTAGCCTCTGTAGTTCTGTTCTGTTTTTTATAGGTACATTTTGAAATGGTTGGCTTTTTATTGCCCTGTTATTGGATGTTTCTTTATTTTTTACAAGTGAATTCATTCAACAGGTCAGGGCTGCGCAGTATTACTTGGGTATGAAGATTGGACATTTTCTGATATTGACTGAATAATTTCCCTTCAACATGCTAAACAAGAGCATGCCTTTAATGTATTTCATCAGGACATTTTTCGATGGACCACTAGTACCACTAGTAATCTTTCCAACCCAGCGAAGATAGAGATTTATGTGCCTCTTGTACGAAGGTTGCACAGAGATAATGGTATACATGTGTCGTTATGTGCTTCTGAGGAACACAGGAACACTGATACACTGAAATGTCAGTTAATGGATGCGAGCGATGATAAAAGCTGAGGGTCCCACCAGGAGAAAAAGAACAATGATGATAAAGACCCATGTTGGATGGATTATCTGCCAGAGCTTCTCAAACTCTTATTGCATAGACCATCTTTGTGTAATTTATGTATTGAAAAACACTGTGGCCATAAATAACCATTTCCTGAGTCTTCAAACACATAAAGTATGTTTATATGTTTATAGGAGTCCTAACCTTTAGGCAAGAGTATCTTCAAGGTTAAATTGCCCATAGCTAATGCACTGCACTGACATGCCTCTATTTATTAATGTCACTTAATTAATTGTAATTATTATTTGTATTTCAGTGTCCATGCAGAAGACTGGACTTTTTTCAGTATATGCTCACAAGTCTTTTGAAAATTATGATTCAATAAAGTCTCATATTATTTTACAGCAGCTTAATGGCCTGTAACACCTCATTGTCATTAGAGAATGACTGTGCCTTTTTCCTTTAAACAAAACAAATAACCTCAATTCCTCCAAGACCAAGGGTAGAGAGGTCATTTGTGTTTGAGTTTACAGAGATGCTGAAGCAGCTGAGTGTTTTGGAGCTGTACAGCAACTCGCTGTCCTTCTTGTAATATCGTGTCTTAGTTACAAAATGAAATATGTCTTTCACCTTACAGAAACACAGCTGTATAAATATTTATTTGATGTGGAAGTTTGGAGGATACGAGTGGAGACATCGGTACTAGTGAGATAGAACTGTTTAAATTTTCATGAATTCACCAGTAGTCTGGGTTTTGGCGCTTACACACACTTTAATTGGCATGTTGCCATTCTTGTAGTGAAGAACTTCATGAATTATGCACGAAAAACAACTTACCACGTGCCCCATTATAACCACATTGTGCTATGCAATTTTCGGCCTGCTATTCTGGAAAAAGACAATACTTCAGACAGCTCCATTCTCATTACAGCCCTACCTCAGCTTAGCTGGGGATCACCCAAACCCCTTGTTTCTTACCTCAACCAAACACAAAAACTCACTCCTTAAGCAACACCAGTGAAAGCCACTTGATTATAGTGGTTCCCCATGCATTTTATCATCCTGACCTATTAAGCAACCAGACATACAACTGAGAACTAAATTTAATCTATAAATGATTTATGGTCAAACAGAGTAGTAATGTAGCTTACATTTATTCAGTGGGAAATTGAGGCTAAGTGTTTTGTATTATAAGTAAACGGCGAGGTTAGGTGTAAGAAAACACATGAGGTGACTGCATTTTAAAACACAGGCTGCTGTGTTTTCCTTGCATGCCCTCACCTGAACCAGGTCTGAATTCTCAGTATTCATACTTCAACAGGATTTAATATTTTAGTGCACAGAAATGGGGACTTGATGCGTTAAATTGCAGATGTATGACTCATAGTTGATCTATATTTAATGGGCCATGAATCGAGATTTACCAGCCAATACTGCTGAATGAAGTAGAAGACTGCTATTTTGCAGTCTGCTTTTGCTTAAACAGAAAAACATTCATCAAGTCATGAATTACAGTTCATAAGGGCATGATTTGGCACCTAAACCTTGATGACCTTTTTGAGGAATTATTAGGTATGTAGCATTTCTTATACACACAAAGAAGTCTTGTTTAGCAAAAATGACTTTTTACTGTTGCATAAATGTGACACTTGTGGTGAACCTCTGTGGAAGGCTCTGTGGGTGATGCAGAGTTACTTCTTGTATATTGATGTTGACCTGTCCTGTCCAACATTGAGAAGGCCAAGGTTAGTCAGACAGAATGCGGAAGATTATGTTTCTGTCAAGTCACTGCTTAGATTCTCTTATTTTCCTGTCATCACTCCTATGATTCAATTAAGAAGCTGCATTCCCTTGTCTGGCCTGGCCAGACAAGGAGGCCAGTGATTGACAGATAAAGACATTACTATGCGAAGGGAAAGAGAGTACAGGGAGAGATATGAATATTTGAGTAGATGGCATAAAAGAATCTTGTAATTGATTTTCTATCTAAGCTGCTGTTTCATTTACTGAATAAATGCATTCATTCCAGGCAGTGGGTTGTTCATGCCGTACCCCAGTTGTCTCATTGTGAAGACGAACTTTATCATATTTTGTATTTTATGATGATTTTGCAGATTCTAAAAACTTTGCTTGCCTGCGTAACTGCATGGCAGACAGCTAAAAGGTTTTACAGCATTGTTCTTATCCTTATACTACATGGCACCACTAGAAATACTGCCAACCATGTAACCTTGCTAGAAGTAGGCTGTGCTGAAATGAGCTTTGTGTGTTGTCCCCTTCCGACAGATGTGATCCACACCGTGGGCCCGGTGGCCAGAGGTCATGTGGGCCCTACCGAGACCAATGACCTCACCTCCTGCTACCAGAACTCCCTCAGGCTGATGAAGGAGCATGGCTTGAGCACTGTGGTGAGTACAGTACGCTACCACGCTCACACTCATCTGAGGAGAAATTTGTCTCTGTTCTGTGCAGCTTGAAAGAAAGAAATTATATGCTTCTGTGTTTTTGTTTGACAGTGAGTAAGCCTTCAGTGAGAAAAGCCGTGTTTGAAAATTTTAGAAAATTTGGAAAAGGTACAAGAACAAAAGGATTTAGCATCTTTCATTTTAGATACAGTTCTGAAAAGCCTTAATCTTCTTTATTTAAACAAATGCAACAGAGAACACAACAAATGGGTAATGTTTCATGTTTGTCAAATGAAGGCTTTTCATGTAGACTGCTTTGGCTTGTGATTAAATGAAAGGCAGGCTTTTGCAGGCAGTTTTCTTTTGTCATTGTTTGGGAAGCCACTTTTAGTTTAGAAAACTGTGACCTTTCTTAAATTCTCTGAATGCTTTTGATACAGATTTGTGATGTATTATCTTTTGTTTCCAAGAAATTAAATGTCTAGCACCCAGGGTCATTTCAGATGTTTTGATTCTTGCATATGTCTGTGCCACCTCTTCAGTAAGTATTGTCTCCTTTTTAAAACACAGAAAAAGCACAAGGTTTAGTGAATGTGGCTGAATCATAAGGGCTTTAGATGAGATAATGCCCACACAATCCACAGCTGGCAGCAGCCGATCATTCACACCCCATCCCAGCTTCTAGCCTCTTCTGGACCGTATGCTTCAGTCTGGTCCATGTGATATATGGATTTGCCCTGCCCACAGAGGGTTAAACAAATCAGTACCACACCAAATAGCCACAAATCACATTTTCTGTACCAACCTACTGCCCTGCAGCCTCATCAAAGGCCAATCAATGGAAGTACTTACCAACAGAGAGAGGAGATATAGATGAGTGCCAGTTTCATTAAAGATGATTGTGACAAATTCCTGCTCTGTTGATGACTTATTGTGAGTGCGACACACACCTCTAGGTAGCAATTAAATGGATTGTGAAGCCAAATGACTGAAGTCGTTATGGTGGTTTTGAAGTTATATCAAAATCAGCAGCATGTCTGCTGATCTTTCAGCTTCCCTTATAACAGTTGCATCCATTAAGATACGATGACCCACAAGCATGACATTAAATTAGAATGTCATTTGCACAATATAATCATTTACTCTGGTGGGCTCATGGGCAGAGGGAAGGCCTACTCTACAGTACCAGGCCCCTCAGCAGCTTGTCTGTTTTCATCCACAAATGACCCAATCCTTTCTTTGTGTCTGGCACTTTCCAAAGATTTATTTAGTTTCGGCCTATCTCTTGATTTATTTATCCAATAATCCATATATTTATAAGAAACAGATTTTCTGTTTTTGCTGTGAGCTGCCTGGATCCTGTCAAATGTATTTATACAGCTGCTCTGTGTTGAACAGGCCTTCAGTGAAAACAGTGGTGTTCTGTGATTGACTGGCCTTGTAGGATGAGCCTAGTCATTACATTATCTTAGCCACAGTCTATTTCGTCTCTCCTTGCTGCAAGGACGGCAGAAAGCCTTTTTACCAAAAGCAAAAGGGAAATGGCTCTTTCTTCCAGCAGGGATATGGCCTTGATTTAGTTTTACTCTAGTCTGCCTTGATATGCACAACTTACTTGAAGAGAGGCTCTAGAGTTCTCTAGTCCTAATTCTTCGTTAACAGACAGTCTTGCAGTCTCTTGGTGCAGAGTACAATGGGTCCAAGTTTTTGGTTAGCTGATCAGCACTAAGCTCATTTTGACTCATCTGAAAGGGTCTCAGTATGAGCTTTGCTGTGTGAGAGAAACAAGAGATCCCACCGAAGACGGGCACCCCGCCAAGTGGGTCTACAAAGTGGGCAAAAGAGGGGGGGCTACATTTGGGAATCCTAGACGACTGGCTCCCTAATGGGGATTCCAGGGCATTACAAAGAAATAGGAGTCAAAACAAAGCCTAACACAAAATAAACTTCAGCATGAGAGATTAAAAAGAAGCAGAGCTTGGTAGATAATCCCTGTTTCTTAGAGCTCAAAGCCAGCCTTTAGGCTACGAAACTGTACGGCTACCACAGTCGTCCCATTTTTTTTTACCTTAGGGCAGCCCTGTGTGTGACTGAACATTTACTAGTATCCCCAGAAGTCAGAAATTAGATAGAAGAGCTCTTCCTGTCTCTAAGTGATCAGTGTTGCACTCATTTACAGCTCTACTGGGACGGAACTGAAGAAGATGGAAAGTGTGACTTTAGGCAACCTAAGGGAATTCCTGGCTGAGTTTGGGGGTTGTTTCTGAGTTTCTAGGTTGTATTCTTACTATTACTATAAAATAAAACTCATTTATAACAGGTTCAATGGACTCCATGAAGTCATAAAGTCTTCCTTGTGGGGCAGCTCTGACAGTGGATCATGAGGGCATTCAAATTAGACCCCTTCTTTGTTTTAGTTCTCAAAGATAATTGGGTAAATTTACAAAGTTATGTAAACCATCCCAGGCCAGAGAAGCACATTTTGATTTCATTTTTTGAGGCATTAAGTGTTGCATAAGAAAAAGTAATCATATCTATACAAAATTGTACTAGCTTATTTTTTTGCCAAGCCAATATTGGCTGAAATGTAAAGGCAGATGTGCACATTTTGTTTATATGACTACCCCTGGCCCACAGGGAAAACAGTAAAAAAGTATAGGATGCATTTCTAAACCTTACTGATGGCATTCTGATGAAAAATGACAATCAACCTGAGCCAAGAAATCTGCCGTTTAACCCCCACACTGAAGTTGAAAGCTGTCTGGAACGGTTCAGGCTTTAACACCCTCACTCTGTCTTAGTCTCTGCATAAATATCCGGTGGCTGGATGGCCTATTGAGTTGTGTTTTCCAATTCATTTGGCTGCAGTGCATGCTGGAAAGTGATAGCGTGTATCTGTGCCCATGTGCATACATACATATGTGAATGTGCCTGTGTTGTTACAGCGTTCTTGCTTATTTCTTCTCTGCCTAGAAGACTCTTATGCTTCAGTGCCCTTTTTTTTTTTTCCCCTTTTTTGCTGCGGCTGAAAGAGCAGCAGGCTGTCACAGCTCCCTGGGCTCTGACTGACCACAGCCAGAATGCCAGCGTTGCCGGCTGGGCTCTGCAACATCACACAGGGGAGCCGTGGGAGCTGTGCAGCCTGTGAGTAGAGTTGCAGCTCTGGGCTGATGAGCAGAGCATTGTCGAACAGCCCCCTCCTCTGCTCAATGCTAGTTACACTACAGTGTTGTTTGCTTCCAAAGGAGGCTCAGGTGAGGAGCCAAAGAGGAAATATAGCTAGAAATATGGATTTATGGTAGATTGACTCCAGACATTAATTGTGATAATAACACTTCCTCGCTGGTCGATAGGAGTGAAGATGCTCCAGCAGGCTATCAATACTTGCTTGAGCCAGGACATATTAAATAGGTCTCATCATGGTTGCTCTGATATACGGAGCATGCCATATTATTATGGTCTATTTGGAAACAGCTGAGATTGTTGGGGAAACTCACTACTTAGCAGTACCACACTATTACTGACAGAATTTTCACAAGAAAAAAGTTTTGTAATTTTTTTGTGTATTAAGGTGCAATGCAGTGTGTAAGACATGCAGATTTTCAACCACTGACTACGACCTGCCAACCACATTATCTTCTAACTCAAAGAATAATTTTAGATTAGATTTTTATGTCTGCTGAAAGAAGATTTATTCACCTGTGTGTATGCACATTTTGATGATGCACTTGGGTGAGTATGTGTGGATTGTATGTGTATACAGACAGACCCCAGGGGGCCTCCTCTCCAAAGAGCTCCCCAGTACATGGAACTGAGGAGACGGTTAATTCAGGTCCCCAGTCTTGGTTAGTCATGGAAGGCTGCTCAGTTTCTTCGCTGGAAGCAAGCGTAGCATCTGTCAGGCAGAAACAGACAGACTGTGTGAAGGGGGATGCCACCATCTGGAAGCCATTCAGCCTTAGACTTTGTTTCGTTTTAGAGACCATATTAAACACCCCTTAGACTGTGACCTTTAGAATAGAAGAATAGCCATGTTTACCCAAAACATCATTATTGTTTTATTTAATTTAGCCTTCCTTTTGAGTCTTTGGGGAGTGTTCTGTTGAGACAAAATAAGTAGGATTTTAGTCTCAAGGGTATGTGGCATTTTAGTTGTTGACTAATGATCTTGTGGGCAACTGAGCCTCCTTTTTGTTCCTAATTTGACGTTGACAAGCCACAATTTGATGCTTTTCGAAAGTATCTGTCATTAAGCTATTTCTGGCAGTGCGCAGTGGGCTGGCAGCTGTCAGTGTGGACGGTGACAGGGTCGCAGACTGCATTTAGTGGCCTCCTCTCTGACTCCCAGGCGGCCCTGGAAGTGTTATGTAGTCATAACACACTGGCTTCGAGGAGATCCAGCAGGGAAGCCACAAATTGCCCGTTGAGAAATATGCTGAAAGCCAAGTGGATTGGAGATGAATGGTGTAGAATGATAGGATTAGCTACCCTTCTCTGTGGGCTCATTCCAAGGCTGCTAGGAGCATAAGCTCCCATTCATTTTGCCCGACAGTGTTCCCAAAATGCATTCCTGCAAACGATATCTTATAGTGACACATCAGCATGCGCACCCGGCTTGAAGATGACAGCTGATAGCCCCTACTAGATAATCTGTTTTGCATGACAGGGACAGCAAGTGAAGAACAAACAAACACTGTATCAATTGGATAAGTGACCATGCCCCCAAGATAGACAACACACTGGGGTTTGGAGGGCAAGTTGACTTTAACCTCATCTCAGATTCTGTTTTGGCTGACCAGTTTTAAAAGTATCTCCTCTGTTCTCAGGATTATTATGGAATATGCTGTAAATAACTTTTACTGTTCCACCTTTATTAATGTAGGTCACTGGTGATATTTGAAAATGTGTTTTTTACTGCTGCATTTAAGTGCACTGGAGGGCCTTTGTCATTATTTATGTTTCCAAATACTACCACATCAAACTTAACCTGACTTTGTACTCCACACTATTCCATTTTGGTGTGCCGACTCCCCAAGTGATTAATTAATTTTCATTTATGCACTGAACAGATTGTGCACAAACACTTCCTCTATCCACTTCTCTACCCTTTCTCGTAAATTCTTGTCCGCAAGTGCAAGTGACTCCAGATTTAATTATATAATGGCTGAGAGGAGTATAGAGGCTTGATTGTGCACATACTTGGCTTCCGATCATAGCAAAGTAAACTGTGCCATTAATTGGGATAGAAAAATGATCTACTTACACAATGCAGTTGGTCTTTGTGTCTATATTGCCTGGTATTCCATTTAATTCATACTTTGAATTCCTGCACAATAGAATCCAAGCTCATTTTCTTTATGACAATATTTGGAGAACTTAATTTCCAGATGAACTGTGGACCCTATACAGACCTTCACAGCCAGTTGCAATTATGTAGCACAGTTTTTAAAGTGAAGGGCACTTCTGCCATGTACCTTTTGACTGCTGCACTGTGCACCATGCACTTGTGCTTTATGAAGATAAAGCCCCACATGTCACAGAAGAGTACAAAGGCTAAATGCTGTGAAAGAAAGAGACAATGCTAAAACTATTTGCTTTGAATGTCAGGTAAATATGTTTTTTTTCGGACCCATTTTTTGTCTCACGTGTACAGTAAAAATAAGCATATTAGCAATACATCAACAGCAGATTTAGTTTATTTGTTGTTTTTTATTTAGCTTTGCCAGTCGAGATTTGTACTCCGTTCTATCTGGATATCATGCTTTACTCCTTAGGTTTGTTTTTGTTCCTTTTGTCAAGATTTAAGTATTGGAGCATTGTTTATCACAGTGTTGATCCAATTGAAGATCTAGAGTAGAACCAGACACGAGAAAAAAAATCCAGTACAGTATTTGCCGCAGAGGATTTCACAGGGTGTCATTCAGCGATTAGCTACAATATGTGATTATAACCCAGCCCTCTCTGTGGCCAGTCAGCCAGTAGTTGCTTGTAGCCCACTTCCACATACAGTACCTGCATGCATCTCCAAAGGTTAATTAGACTGAAGCTTTCAAAAGGTCACACCGCCATTTAAATTAGCCATTGCTATTTGTCTAATCTGAATCATTGGCAACACTGGGCCAATTAGATCCAATTACATTGATAGTGGTTGTGGTGGTCTGCCACCTAGTCTAAGTTAATGGCCACTGGAACCCCAATTACCCCAGAACCCTCACTCAGAAGGAGGCAACCACAGCAGGAGGAGCTTGAGGTCTGGGAAAAGGAAAGGGGACAGCCCTGCCACATCACCTTCCCATGACATTCCCTTCACTCCAGGGAAGACTGTAGGAACTTTATGTGAGGTGAAATATTAGGATATGTAAAATGTGACATTTCCACACACCTCGAGAGGGGTAATCACAGTTGATGGAGATTGAAGAGGTAATCTCCAGAGTGTCTATGTGAAGTGGGCTGATGTGAGCATGCTAGCGAGTTGATTACAAGCACAGGAAGCCCATAGCAATCACAGGAAAGACTAAACCCTGTCTCTTACAAAGGCTACTCCACCTAGATGTTCTGTGAGGGAAATGGCAGCAGTTCTGTTTTAGATTAATGTGCTCTGACAATAGTAAAGGCTCTTCAAATAAGTTAAGTACTAAAGCAGAGTCAAGCAGTATAAGACTGAGGCTCAGCACTCAGGCTGGTTTCACATCATGTTTTTCTCTGCTGTTATACCTGGCTGTGAGGAGCTCCTGGAGACGTTCTCCTGAATTTCTATGAGGCTCATATCCCTCTGCGGTAACATCTGAGAATAGCAGCGACAGCTCGCACCCAACTGAGGAACTGTTGGAGGAAGTTGTTGATTAAACAGATGTCGTTCCTGCCATATGCCATCAGACAAGAACACCACAATAATCATGCATTAATTAAACATACCTGAAGAATGTGGGCAATACAGGAGAACAAAAGGTATTTCTGTCTATCTTTGTCTCTGATTCACAACAGGAATAAAAAAGGGACTCCTTTCTTACCTCCAGTTTGACTTATAGAGAATACAAAAAGGAGAAGCGCTTAGGGTTCTACCGAAGGGAAGATTAGTTCTGATTAGCAACATCTCATTCAGATAAACTGCAGTGTTGGAATGAGTCATTTGCAACAATGCTGATTTTCAAAGTAAGTCATTTGTCAGAGGGAGGCTACTTGTGACTCGAGAAAAAGTAGAGACAATACATGGACAGTGGCATCGTGTTTGCTTTGAAGCCTCCACAACTAAACCAATACATACATTTCAACAAAAATAACCTAGTCCTTGTTGTACACCTGAAAGCCTGTTTTTTTTTCCTCTAGTAGGCTCTCATCTGTTTAGAGCTGTGCTCGAGTCTGAAACACTAGTGTCATCAAACATTTCCTCCACCACTTGATAAATGCTTCTCCTTTAATCAAAGGAGCTGAGCAGGAAAGGAGGATGTGAAATACATTACATGCAAAGCGGGCCTCTCTCATAGCCTGACAGTTGCTCCTCAACAGAGTAAATCTCAGCAATCTCACAGATACTGTAACAGATTGCTGTTCATCGGCAGCGGACCTTGGTGGAATGAGTTCTTGTTTACATCATTATGGTTAATTACCATGCAGAGTAAGTCCAACCAAAAGTGCCTGTTCTATGTTTGTGTGTGTGCGTGTGTGCGTGTGTGCGTGTATGCGCGTGCGTGTGTCAGTGAAACCGGGCAGAGCTGTCACACTCTGTCATCTCATTACTAATGCCACACTATCCCCAAGGTAACGCCTCGTGCTGCTCCCTTTGAGTGGGTGGGACCATCCAAACAGTGTAGATAAATGAATAACCAGAGAAACCGTTTTATATCTAGTCATGTACAAATCACCCAGTCGTCTTCTACTCCCCAACTGGTCCACAAGTCTTGGTGACACATTATGCTGCAATTGTGATATGCAACATTTTCAATTTAACACTCTCAGATGGATATTGTAATTATTATTGAGTGAATAGGAATGAGAAAGCTGAATCTGTGCGTTCCTCCTAATGCACTTAATTAAAGTTAAATGGCAAGATGTTTAACATGACTCTTCATCAGAAAGTAAGCTTCTCAGATGGTTATGTATCAAGAAAGAAACAACATGATAGAGCAAGCAGTCATTGTGAACATGTGACGTATTGGCACTAATCAGGTTAGTAGCTCCACCACAGATGTGAGTCTTAGTTATACTCCAGTGTCGAATCTAGTTCCTTGACCTAAAAGCTCTTTTCTCGCAGGCTTTCATTTGTGGCTTTTATGAAGCCAGGTGTTGAACCCAGTGTCGACCTTGCCAGGGCCATGTCCATGAAACTGGAATTTTCTGGTCTATCACAGGGTTCCATTTCAACAAGCTCACACCCAATTATCCTTCAATCATAGTCCCCGGTCTTACAGATGTGTTTGGTTGAAGTACAAGGTCTCTCTAGCGTGGTTTTGACACACAGGGGACATTCTCTCTCGCTCTGGCTGTACACATGAAACGTTTTCAAGGGAAGAATTCAGATGGCTTCTCAGGTAAAGGTGAATGTCATCCAAAGAATTATTTCTGTGGTTATTTGTAGCTTTTTCATTGAATAAGTAGCAATTGTGAGCATGGCACCAAACATGAAGACACAGCATATTATATTACATTAACACCTTTAGACATACAAATTAGTAGTCTGTCAGGCTGCTAAAGGGCTTGCTAACTGTTCCACTCTTTCTTAAGTTGCTCTTTTCTCCTAGTGTTTTGTTTATGCACAAAGGACATAGAAGGAAATAAAAAGTGCAAGATCAGCTCCTTATTAGGCTCCCCTATGCATTAACATGATATTAAATGCGGCCCTCCTTCTAATTAATGCAAGGTAGTTATTGCTTTTACACAATTACAATAAACAATTTCTACATAAGACAGAAATGGTGAATGATATACAGACTGTGACATCTTTGGCTCATTAGTGATATTTTTTTAGTGATGAGAAAATGATTTAATAAAACAAAGTGAGGAAACAAAGCACTTTCTTTGTTCCTCTTTGGAAAAGGTAACATTGTGTCATATCACCTTGAATACGTTTTAATCTTCTTAAACTTTAACTTGCAGTTGGTTTTGACATTTTTAACTTTTCTTGTTGTGCACAAACTGGGGCTTGAATAGTGCCATTCAGCTAGGTCTCTGCTCTGAGATTATTATATACAGTTATTCACTGCAGGTTTTCTTCTGATTTTCCATAGCAAGCCTTTTCCTAACCTTAAAACATACTGAGCATAACTCTGCCCTGTGTTTTGTTAATGCATTGGTCCCTGAGCATTTTATCAAAGAGAATGTATAAGGTAGAGACCTGACAGCTATTGGGAGAATGTTTGTAGTTTTTTGTGTTGCTCACAAGTGCACAACTGCATGTCTACATCCTGGATATGTATAAAGTCAGAAATTAATATTTATTATAGTCCCCATCTGCTTGGCACATATTTATGATCAGCATTGTTTGATTTGATGACAGCAAACTGGGAACAGTGCATGTTGTGTTGATCAATTGGCCAGCCCATTTGTATGCATATTTACGATAACATCAGGACAGACTCAATACAGAGTTATGACAAAATTCTTAAGACTTAAGTTGTATCCACAAATGTACACAAGTTCCAAGTCTTGCCCCCTCATCATTTTGTTATCAAAACCACAGCAGTCTTCCCGCAGGCTCAGGTGAATGATTGTGTGCATTGGCAGACACACCAATGTTTATGCTCTCCTACATAATTCTTTAATCACGGAGCTATTACCCCACACATACACCCAGTTTAGTGCCATTATTATCTCCCAAGGTTACAGCTAACGAGGGCTGACGCACTGTGTCTGGCCTGAGCTGATTGACTCACAATTTTAAACTGGCTCAATCTAGGCCTACTCAGCAATTCAGGAGGCAATGCAGCACCTTGCACAGATTTATGAGAGAAATATATTAGCTCTAACACTTCAGGATTGTCTTGCTTTGATGCTAGAGATTGCCACAGAGGTGTAAGATACTATTTCTGCCTCAGAAATAGTTTTTTCCCCTCTACTGGCAGTGACATTTATATTCTGACTGAGAATTCAAATTTACTTACCAAGATTATTTTACTGGTTTATAATATTTAAAAAAAATTAAAAAGCGTGGTCTTTTTGTTAACCATATGCTTAACATTTACCTGAATTATCTGCAGTGTGCAAGAAACAGGCCATTTCTCTGTGGGCATGTATTTTATTATTATTTCTGTGATTTCATTTGTGATAGAGAAAGCATGTAGCAGCTGAATATCAGACACCTGATTTTGAATGTGCAGCTAGTCCTTGAGTTACACCCCCACCTTCCTCATTCTCTCCTGTTCCAAGTTAATTAAAAATTATACGATATGTTAGCATTAAATCATTATGAAGTAGGCCTACTGAAGTAATAATTTCATGAGGTAATTTAGCAGATTAAACATTTCTTTCATTGTCAACCAGTGACCTTGATATCGTAAATGTCACACTCGTCTTTTATGAATGATGCCACAACTGTCAGGACCGTAGAAAAGATTAAAATTTAAATCAGCTATTACTGTACTTATATCCACCTTTTTCATTTCACATACAAATGAATCTACAAAGCCCAAAGGTTTAGTCACCATGGCACACGCTGAATGAAGTACCTGCCAGAGCGAACGCAGGGGTGAATCTTGTTTCATGGTTTGACTTTTTGCACACAGCTTGGAATGCCAGATAACCTCCACATCTCCCTCAGCTTAATATCTAATGTCACATCCATAAACCCCTGGTAATGACAATATGCATGGAATCAAATCTGGAGCTCTTTATCGTTAAGGTCTTAGCCTCCTCATAGGGGAGCAAAGAGCGTGAGTTGGATAACATGGAACAAAACAAATATGTATACAATCATTTTTAGATATTTCTAGTAGAATGGCAGGAGCAAAGGTTTTAACAGATTTGCTTTTGGCATTTTTTTTTATCTGGACTTGCAATGAGCAATTAAAAGAACAAGAGCACTACAGTATTTCACATTCAGTGATGCTGCTAATGAGTTAGTGATGTGAAGAGGCTGTATTATGAAACTGGAGAGAAGTGATTTGAGATAAATGTACACATCAGATCACTTTGGCTTAATCAAGGCCATCATGGCTCCCGACTCCTAATGCGAGGAATTATTGACTCGCCACCTGAGCCCAGTCCCGCATGAGTCCGCGGCTTTTCCAGAAGAAGGCTGAGTCATAAGGAAATGTGTATGTGTTTGGCATAGAGCTCCGTCAGGCATAATGATGATGATGACCTACATGATGGTCTCTTATCCAAGCGTAATTATGATCCACACTAAATACTAATCAGGCTTCTCTGGGTTGTGCTTGTATTATGCATTATTGATAAGGAGATGCTAGAAAAATATACCATAGTCTGCTCCAGTGTTTTCTGCTGTTTGACAGAATTGTTTGGTTACATGATTTATTGCAGTAGAATATGAATCCCCATTCCTATAAAGTGATGCAGTACATTTTTGCTCCAAAAACATGTGATGTATTTGGTGCAGAGAAAATGGTTTTCCAGTTTTAGTAACTAATTAATGCTTTATCAATATTCATGATGAACTCCACATTTAGAAAACGGTAATTAGCTGTATTATCCTCTGGCATTTGTGGAAAAGTTATCCATATAGTTCAAATCAAACCCCAGCAACAACTAATGTTTCTGACCAAATGGTACAGTGAGATATTGCCTTGCATGGAAATCAGATATCATTCCAGAGGCAGGCAGCACATGACAGGACCACTTCATACCAGCACTTAGTCTGCATGGGAGATGGAAAGAGTTGGACGGTGTCATAATTCACAGGAGCCACCTGGTGATTCCCTCAGTCACCTTCCTGTTTCCTCTCAGCCAGCTGCTCCCTGTACTCCCAATCAATCTGCAGTGGCAGTGCTCCTGCAATTCACCATGACCTTGAGTGGCATGTCCCCTCTCTTTCGTTTGGGATGTTGTTGTGCTTTGGGTCCCTCCTCATTCCTCCTCATTTAGAGATGCACCTGTGCTCAGACCAAGATAGCACCACTTTGCAATGCAGCTCTGGGATTTGACTGTATTTAACAAAAATCTCATATACACAGATAGTAGCAGGCAGGCCCTGCATGCTCTTTTTGTTACTTCTGCTTTGCATATATTTACAGTGCTCTTTCTACCATTTTCCGTGCTTGTTCAAATTGCCTCTTTATATGAGTCAAAGTAAAAGATTAAAAAGACAGCACCCACATGTTTTGGCTTTGGTTACTGCTTCTGTTCTATTTTGCAGTATGTAGTTACCGTACATGTAGAAATCAAAAAAACATAATTTTGTTCAAGTAAGTATGAGCCTTCATATTCCCAATAATAAGGATTATTTTGCAGCTAGATAAGCAATTATAGAGTTTCCTCACAAAGCAGCTTGGAAGTACCATTTCATCATCTGAGTCTGTTTCTTTTTCTTTTTTTTGTTGAAGTCTAGAGGAGGTGGGGGATTTGTTGTTCTGCTTGGTTGGCCATAGACATGTATTGTCTGGGCCAGGCCAGGCCAGGGTGGCAAGTGGCTCCCTTCATGGCCCCAGTGTGACAGAGCTGTCTCTACATGAAGGTGACCCCCTCTCTGGATCCTCCACTCTGCCCAGCTCCTCTGTCAGGTGCTACAGGCGTCATGGTCTATTAAGCACCTTAATGATGACCACAGCCTCATGCACTCACACAATACACCCTTACTCTTTCATATCTCTGTGTATATTTTAAATGCTGAATGACTGTGAGTGTATGTGTTTTCTCTGTACCACCATCCTTGTATCCAGCTAGTGTCTGAGGGGAGAATTTGATTAGGCCTGGACACTTGGTGAAATAAATCTCCTTTGGGATTTAAAGGTGGATACTTTGAACAGGCAATCCTTCAGAAGGCTTTTACACTCAATAAATCCACTAACGCCCCAATGTTTCAAAACACTGCTTTTACAGCCTCGTACTTTATACCCACACCCTGCACTGTAGCGTAAAAGTGACAGGACTACTTGAAGATGGCAACAAGCCTTGGGGAGCACTCCTACCAGCACTTCCACATCTGTTGATCCCCCATATCCCTGTACCTGCCATGAATACCGGAAATTTTTTACGTGACAAGGCAAGTGTATGTACTCTCCCCTTTGAGGTTGGCAAGAAAAGGCCATAAGGTTCAGACGGTCTCCTAGGCCATCCTTGCCACAGGTCATCCCATGGTAGTTACCTTTATGCACTGTTTACATCCAGTGACCACCGGGAGTCTCCTCCTGATTATCAAACAGGGTGCATTAGGATCAGGGGTAAACAGGGCAACACCGCCACCTTAGTGATGCTGTAGTTCTAGAAATTTGAATATGCATACCACAGCCAGTGAAATTCACTGTCACAGTAACTCAGTAACAGGAATTTATGTGTACTGCAGCCTAAACAAACACATAAAGGACTTTATGTGGCATTAGGTGTGCATTTCAGGCGTGTGATTTCACGAGTATCGGAGTATTGTAGAATATTATTGACTTTATATCTTGCTAATACACATTTCTTTGCATTCCTGTGAAAACTATGAATTTGGTGATTTTTAAGTGTTTTAGATGAACTGAAGATGAAATGCTCTTTTGTGGGTTGTTAGTTTCAGAAACCTGGATAAGCCCATATCCCAATTTTGTGAAACCTATACTCCGATTTAAACTCTGATATTGTGGCATATTAACACCATATCTAGGTTCCTGATCATTCTCTGCCAGACTTGCAAGTTGAGTTACATTGAAGTGAGCCAATAAAAGAAAAATATGCAGGTAAATCATATAATTGTGATCAACATGCTGAAATAAAAGGAATGTCTGATTTCATTAATGCAGATCATAAATTGTCGCCCTTGTTTTCTATTACCGGTGATCAGATAGAAAAGATAAATCAGAAAATATTCAGACAATCGGAAATGAAACCGTGTTCATTCTCAACAGTTGAGGTAACTTGGTCATGTCAGAAATAAGTACTGCATACTGTTATGATATTGTATACAGGGGTAGGAATAACCTTGTTTCTCATGTTCCATGTAAACGCCATATCCCAAATAAGATTAAAACCAGAATTAAACCAGGATACCAATGTGCATGTAAACATACAATGCTCACTGTGGAACTAGTATTATGTTAGCTGTTCCCTTTTGACATCACAGCTATGTCTGAGAGCTAAAGTTAAATTTGACATGAATGAAGGCACATTGCTAATAGCTAGATAGCCAGTGTCATATGTAACATTAATTCTTCAGCACTGGCCAACCAGCCACTTCAAACTATAACTGAACTTACATAAAATATCTGCATTATTGAATCATATTCATTCTGTAAATAATCCTGATTTCTGAGACGGCTGTGCTTTTACGTAGCTTGATATGGTTCCAGACAAACAAGGCTACAAGCTCATCAAAGAAAGGTGCAAAAAACTGAAATGCGCATTCACATTGTTACCTTTCAAGAGCCGTTTCACATGGAGACACAGATACAAAGCCCTTTGTTTTTGCCGTAGGTGTGAATATCATTAGATCTACCATGAGTGCAAAAAAATGCAAGTAGGTGCAGTAGCCTTTGCCCATGAGACAATAAAACACATATGGAAATGAGCTGACAGCATGACTAATAGCTTGCAGTTTGAACCACACGCCCATCTCAGCAAAATGCCTGTTCTCTTTAAGTGAGCCATTTTACAGTTATCAATGAGCCTGCTTCGCCTTTGATCTCTCTTTTAAGAGTTGAGGATTTTACACCCAAAGAAAGAAACACCTTAGAGAACCCACTGGTTTGCATGCTGTCTACCGTTATGCCCAAAATGAGGATAAAACGAATACAAAGGAATCTGTCACTCCCCGTGTCCCTCCTGTCCCTAATCCTTCCACTCCTGAGTCTGTGCCTGCCACACCATCATCAGAGCTCAGATCAAAGTGTGAGAGAATGGCCCACAGGTCTGCACAGAGGGAATGCTGACCTCCTCAGAGCTTACTATGTCCTTGGACCACAGTCCTTTTCAGGGCTAGACATATTCATTGAAAATGATTCTGTGCAGTGTGCCCAAATTGAGCTTTACTTTGGATCAGCGATCTTGCTTTGTGGACGTTCCCCGAGGCAGTCATCGTATCTAAAGTGTCAGTTGCATAAAGACAATTTAGTCATCTCATTTGAAAGCCCTTATGTTCATACAGCTGGAATAAACTGAGGTCAGAAACATCATTGTGTGTACAGTAAATATATTTGTATTCATGCCTTATGGTACTGCGAGCTTAAATCGTTATTACTTTAAGTGCACCAGACCAGTATATACTGTAAATTGAAAAATAGTGTTTTCTCACGCTAATACGACACAGGCCTTGACCTCTCATCCAACTACTGTTAATTAGTGTTGGTTGCTCTTACCTCTGGGCAAGCTCAGATTTATGGTTTTATGTTGTGGAGAGCTTTAAAGTGAAAGTGTGCTGCTGGGGCCAAGTCTGCCCACGGACTACATGGATTAACAGGCTTTTATACTCGGAATCAAAGCTTTGGTATACATGTAGATCCCTTAACTGTGTATGTGTATGATGCATGCAGTTTAGCAAGTAGTTCTCAAATGAATTTTAACTATGTGATCATGTCCGAGTGTTGTAGTATAGAATAGATTTTATAGATAAGGTAGTATTATTGCTATTGTATGGCTTTTTTGTGCTGTACTTTGCAGTCCAAGGCCCTATACATTTTAAGTATAATATACACTATAATCTATAGAATGATTTATTCAGACTTTATAAGAATTTAAAGGGAGACTTACCGAGTATTACATAAGAAGATCAATATCAATTTCATCCCTGCGCATTCAGTACAGAGATTGATCAGTCACGTGTTTAGCCTACCCTAGCACAAACACTGGCAGCAGAGGGAAATAGCTAGCCTTCAACAGCCAGTTATCCAGAGTTCTCTGTCTGCCTACAGTAGCTGCACTTTTTTTTCTCATGCCCATTCATCTCACCCTAGTCTTTCTTGGCTCATAAACATGCTGCAGTCTGCCTTTTATTCCCGTACAACATTGCATCACAGGAGTTCACACTGGTTATGTATCACTGGAGTTGTGCAACTGGGATGAGCCATCAACAGTGTTGCCGAACTGAGAGCGATGAAGGCAATCACAGAGCACCCTGAGTTTCCGTTAACAAAGAGTTCATTAAGTCCATTAAATTCCCAGTTGACAAAAACATCCCAGGCTTCAAGTTTTGGAGTAATTATTCCTAAAGCACAAGGCTGATGAAGAAATCAGAAGAAACAGTGGTATGCTGTATGTTTTTGTCTTACAGTATACAGGAAAAAGACAAACATTTACTCTTCTAATTGGAAAATGTGTTCAAATGATTCAATAATAATTATGTACTTACTATGCTTCCAAGGGGTCACTGCTACACCAGTACAGAGAGCGCAATTCGATTTGCAGTTAATGAGGTTGGGTCTCCACACGAATGTTTTATTTTGTATATCGTGCTTTGGGAAATGTGGTTATGGCCTATTTTATCATCCGTTATGATTCTGTGCAGACCTCACATCTACATTCATTTGGGTGATATATAACTTAGCTTTTGCATTTTATACAATTAGACACTAAAGTCCAACAAAACTGAGTGATTAAGTCTCTTAATTAGCTGTAATGTTAAGTAAGCAACTTTGTGTAATTCCTGAGATCACTTTTATATAAACAAACAAATCATATTATCTGCAGGAAATCTATGTTGGCGTCTTGTATAGGGTTTTCTGTGCTGACAAAATATGACTTTGTCACTGTGCAATCAGTCAACCTTCAAAGGCTGTATACAGTTGAGACAGCAGGGATGGCCTGGAGGCTGTAGGGAGTTAATATCTATTGGGATTTGTGCATTCATATGCAAACGTCTGATCTCAGCGAGGGATATCCTTCAATGACGGCCCCCCCTTTATTCTGGGTGACCACTGGGCTGCAGCTAAGAATAATCTTTCACATCAACCATATTAATTCCAGCCACCCTGCTGACCACATGCTACTGTATTGCCCTTTTTCTGTTTTACCTTGTTACTCTGACTCCTCTATAACCCCTGCACAATAGCTCTTAGCCCACTACATTTAGTGGCAAAATACTAGCACACCTCTAACCACACAGTAGCTCATCAATAAACCTTTAATGCTATAAATAATGCATGAAACAAAATAAAGGTCAATTTAAATCATCAATCATCCAAGTTCTCTTTAGATGGCAGTGGTGGTTGCTTAGTAGCTCGGTTCAAACACTTTGGTCAGTTTGGGGATGCTAGAAAGGCTTTTGTCACTGAACTGAGTATAGCCAGGCCTTTAGGTTTTTCTGTTGCAGTCATTGGTATGCAGTATGCAGCAGACATGATTTTTGTCTCACATTGGTCCTGCCACAAAGACAGGGGCCATGCAGCAAGTTACTTGTATTCATATGTATGCTCTTCTGTCACCTCAAAATTCAGAGTGGGGTTTTGACTTTGAAGCCCCCTTTGATATGGTGCCTTTGAAATGTTGAAGGACGCCTTAAAAGGGAAAAAAATGTTTAATTAGTAGCCTTATGTTGGAAGGGTACCATAGGCTGGCTTTCACATTGCAAGACCAGAACCTTTCTTTTTTTTCCTTTCTCTGATTAAATGTGCTGTTGAAGTTGATTTATGAATGTAAATTAATGTCGCGTAAAAAATGCTCCCTAATTATTATTTTACTATTCATTTAGCTCAACCACTTGGGAATCATCTGCTCTCGCAGTACAAATCATGAGCTATATTTTAGGATTACTGATAATTCTTCATATGGTGCTAATCTCTAAAGTTTGACATAAGGTATGTATATTTGAGAGTCTTTTTTTACTATCCATAGACGGATCTACAGTATGTATGGTGTGGCTTGTCTCTTTTGCTCCATTTCATCTTCAGCCTTTCAGATGCTTTCTCACTTTGACATACCATATGAAACAGCAGTTCGATAGATTCAGACAGAATCCTCCTATTCCCTGCTTTGATCATTTTCTTTATGCCCACCTGTAATTTAGGCCTCCAAAATGCAAATGATTTATAATGCTACACACCATGGACACCATGCTCTAAATTTCTTAAGCACGCCTTGGAATAATCACAGGCTTTAGAGGCCCTGAGGCATATTGAATGATGTCTTCTACACTGCATATTGAATGATGTCTTGTCGAGTGTTAAGGTTCAGATATTCAAATCAAACATTTTGCTCAGAATTACCACAGATACATTTTTCCTTCATTTACTGCTTTCTTTGCTTCCATATCAGGATTCAGTCAAAATGCCTCCTACCGTTTATAATGCCATGGCTCTTGTGATAAATACAATAAAAATTTCATAAGACCATTATAATCATGTCAGGGTGAGGATCTTAATCAAAGTGAAGTTCAAGGCTTTAAAGGAAGCGGAATTGTGAAATAAAAGCCAATATTCAAATAGTGAATAGGGTGTGGTCTGTTGGAACAAAAAAGGTCTGGTTGCCAGTAAAGGGGAAAAAAAAGAGATCCCCTATACTATACTGGCTCACAGGGTACATTCGGGATAATATACTTTTTTTTTTTATTCTAGTGCTACAATGTAGTCATACCATACTTTTTTTTGGCAGTTTTTAGCAGAAATATTGTTCTTGATCAATTGATAAAATGTTTGAGTTTCCATTTACAGCAAATTACCAGTAAGGAGGAGTCAGATCAAAAACAGGGGGGCTTCCTACTAAGTTTGATAGAATATAAAGCAGGGAAAATTATACATAAATGTCTGTCTCTGATAACAACCTGTTGTAAGGGCAAAATGTATCATTATTATTTTGCAGATTATGTAGTGTCTTGTGCTTTATGGAATTGTATTATTTTCCTGTGTTATAGTTTCATCTGACAAACACATTGGTATTTTGGTACATTTGGTTTCTGAAGAACAGTCTGCCCTGTGTCCTTCAAGGGGTGACAGGAGAACAGTCTGTCTTGTATTGATGCTTGGATGATGTTTGTTAGCATAAGACACAGATGCTTAGGCCAAGGTCCGACAGTATTGTGTCTCCCTTACCTGGTTGTTTTCATGCTGTTATAAATATGTGACTGTTTCTGCACTTCGGGGTCAGACTCATCGTACAAAGCCCGGTGTATGATCTCTGTCCTTTCAGCTGAAATAGACTGACTCCGTGTCTACAAAAGACAACTGTTGTTGAATCATCATTTTACTTGTTCACTTCTCCACAAGGGAAATCAGAATTTCCACCACACCTGTCTCAAATAAAGTCCTGGTTCTCCCTTCCGTTGAGGTAAATAAAGGCCCCAGCCACTACTTGATATTTTAGTGTATTTCATGATGAGTAGCCACAGGTCTATTACCCCAACTGTCACTCTGAGGCTCTCTCCACTACACACGTTTCGATCAGCCTGCACATAAGTCTTGATTTCACCCACCGCAAGCATACTAATCTAATCAATAAGTTATACATTAAATAACAGAAAATATCTGAGAAGAAGTATGCCTGCAGCTGTACAGAGTAGTGGTACAGTGGAATAGCAGGAATACATTTTGTTATTGAGTTTACCTGACATGTTCCTCGCCTACTCATTTGAATTCTGTCAATCATGAGCGGGTCACGTGGAGGTCAGTTTGTCTCACCGATGTGAATTCCTTCCTTTTGACTCTGCCTCTCTGTTGCTCAGTGGTCAGTGATATAATACCAACTGATACTGAGCAGGAGTCCTCATACATAAATATGAGCAGTCGTCTGGTTGCGTGTGCCCTCAGTTCAGAGTAGTATCTTTTTTTATGCCGCTGTAAATGCTCCGTCTTTAACACTGAGGGAATCGTATCACCAGCAGACTTCATGGTGATATGAATAATAACGGAGAACAATTTCCTACAAGAACAGGATGGTATTTGTGCATTCAATATGTTTTAAAGTTGCTTTCTAGTTCCCAATGTAATGACCAAATTGTGACTTAAAAAAAGCTTCTTAGTGTACCTGTGCACTGTAGCTTTGGGCTTCATGATCAACCATACAGCTGGTCATGGACCAATGAGTCAAGTAGCCATAACTTCAGTATCTGCTTGTAGTTGCTCCACTGCTCTGCCCTATCCACAGGTTGCAGCATTTACACCTTTTTTTCTGCCCATTCATCTCTGGGCTGACGGACATGCTGCAGCCTGTCTTTCTACCCCTGCAACACTGCATCCACTGCATGTGCAGATGGGATCAGTGCTGTGAGCTTCATTATGGCCAAAGAGAGTCCAGTTACTTTATCTATCTTTGGTCCAATCCTAATGTCTGCCCTTTGGGCCGGGGAGGAGGGACCAACTTTAAATGTAGTGTTTACAAACAGCAACCGACAAATCGTACTCATTCTGCCTTTAAGTAATCTTACTTTAAAATGATTCATATTAAACTTCATGTTTGGATTAGAATAACCCAATAAACTTCACACTGTGGTTATAAAAGACCAGGTTAAGATGGCTGGCATATTTCAATATTGGATATTTTACTGTGAGGTGGGAACGTCTTACCCCTTTCACTGTTGGTTTTCATTGCTGCTACAGACTCGCACAGCACGCTAGATACATGTTGATGTCAATAAAACCATTGTGGTAAGCATCCTTTACAATTTTCTGTAGTCTGGATTGTCATTTCTTCCCTCTGTATCGGATGTTACCTACTGCTGCTTAGGGAAAGGATTTACTTGGTGGCGGCACATTTTCATACGGACCCTAGAGGAGGACAGGAATCTTCTGTTCTGGTTTATTCATAACAACACAGATTCTCCATCACAAGATAGCAAAGGTGCATGCAAACAGCTTATCCTTAATGAGCTGTTTTCCAGAGGATCATGGCCAGTAAGTTACCCCCTGCATGTAAACACAGCCAGAGATGCTGAGTCCTTAATGGACACTCAGATATTATTGTGATAATAGTTACACGGCAGATATAAAAACGGGTGGTGGGACTCGGGCCATTAGGTTCCAGGTTTTTCACCCTCTGCATTTCTCCATCCTCCATTTAGCATAATGACACTCAAACAATCAGCCCTCACATTAGAATATGGAGTGTGGTATTATGCAGAATAAAAGGGTGTTAATGTGTCATATTTGAATATCCTGATCTGTAACCGTGACATGCTCTTCCCAGCAGCAGCAGGTAGCTGATTCAGACAGAGAAACCAGGCATGACCTACATGCTTAAAGAATTACAGCAGTCAACAAAGAGGATTCTCTTGGATTCATGTTCTGATACTCTGATGTAAGCCCACACTGTGGCAACAGTGGTGAATAATAACATACTTGTAGTCTCATTTGCACAAGGTCTCCCCTTTCTGGTGTGATTTATAAGCATAGCTTCCATCTGCAAACAGGCTAGGAGGCTTCAAGCTACAGGGGCAGCACCCTGGGTCCAGTGCTATTTACTCAGCCAGCCGAGACGAGGCGCTCCCCCGGCAGGATCCTGCAGTCACTGTGCCCATGCATGGTTTTCTTACCTTTACCCGTCTACTCAAGCCTACTCTGCAGTGCCTGCAGCATGGGAAGGTGACAGCTACAGCAGGGCAGCTGCATTTTGCCACAGGTTGAACCATCTTTACTGTGTCATTTCCTGCTGCTTAACAAATGACTGAAAGCTGCAGGCTACCGTGCTCTCAGTGGAATAACAGTGACTTAGTTTTATGAAAACTGTCTTTGCAAAACTCTAGTCACACTTTGAAGTTAATGAATCACTGTTTTAATAAGCTGTGGTCGGGTGAATTAAAAAATTTTGAATCCGTATGTGAATATTACAGTAAATGCATGTGAATTATAATTAACATTAATGTAACACAAGTATAGTTTTTCCAACAATAATCACTGTAGCCACTGTGTGCTGTACTTAATATATCGTGAGGTGAATAAGTGTGCAGAGATGCTGAGAGGAAAGGTGCTCCACTTTAAAGTGACGTGATAGATTAGGGAGGAGCCCCAGCAACAGAATAATTTCCCTGGTGAGCAATTTCTGAACACTCCCTAAGCAAAGAAAATCAGCAACAAGCCGACATGTCAGGCACTGCCTCATGCCGGGGTGCAGGCGAACATGCTGACTCACTTCAAATGAGCAGCCAGAGATAATATGAGAATATAATAAGAAATAATAGCCTAAACCAGGAATCGTAGGTCACGACTGCTTATATACCGCTGACTGTCCTAATTAACACGGGACCTTATGCAGTGCAAGCAGATGTACATGTATGTACGCTAACAACTATCAAAATAGCTTCTACGGTGGCCCAGTGTTGATGGAAAAGAAGAAGAAAAATAGGCTATGCTTTTCTACGCTTGCAGTGTTGCATGCTGTGGCTGCTTCTGAAATCTACTGTAGCTGTTTATTGCATTCACTTGTAGTATTCTTGTCAATTTGTTTTCGGTCTCAAAGAGCTGAAGCTCCTTTTGATAATGACCAGTTCCATTAGGACTGACCACCACTCAGCTACTCTGCATGTGAATATAAATGCAATACTAAAGCAGGTACTACTGCAGTAAACGGATACTGATGTTCTCTCCTTGCTCATCTTTAAATTAGAAAAGTTTTATTTAGCGGCTAAAGCTTGTAATGATTTTAACAAAACTTGAAGCTTATGAATAATATTGAGCATGTGTGTATTATGTCACGTATTTATAGATATTATCAGTAAGATTTATCATTTGTGCTCACCTTAGTGTAATTTATTGCTTGCTGTGAGGCTGATTTATGGATGAAAAGGAGATGCATCTGCCAAAATGCTCTCCAGGCTTTACAGTTTTATTGGATATATATACTTTTTTTTCCACTTTTTGCAATAACCGTCCTTTAAACAAGTAAGGGACATCTGCATGTGCCACAAAGGTGTCAGTTCTTTACAGCATCCCATTTAAGTGATTACCCAATGCATTTTTACACCACAGAGATCGATACCCTTTAATGGATCAGCCATGGAACTAATAAAAAAGATTTTAATTGATTATGCTGATGGTATGTCATTGCCCCTGCCTGTGATGTGTTGAGGTTTAGTCACCATCAGAGCAGAAGTTCAAGTTGAAGAGACTGACATAGCTGCCTTTCAGCTGGGAGAGGATAACGAGGCTTCTGGCTCAGGATCAGTTTGGCAGCTGAGACTGCCTGGAGGCATTGACAGGAAATAATGCTCATCTTGTCTGAAGATTAAATTAATTTTACTTTTTCCTTATTATTACACAGCTTCAAATATATTCATCCTGCTGAAGTAAATCTTGCTTCCTGTTTGTATTGACTTGCCAAATGTAAAACTGGAATCATTTAGACAGTAGCTAAAAGAATTGAGATTTTCACTGGTCTAAATGCCAAGATGCTGTCAATGAGTCCATGGATTATAAGTAGCACTGAATTTAATTTGTGTAGTTGTTTAGACATCCTCTGAGGTTTTCAAATTTGCACACAGTTATTATTTCTTTCTGATACCGTTGGTCTGTTTTTGTGTTCTTAATCTCAATATGCCTCTATATGTGCCATGGGCTGAGCTTGGCACAGGACTAAAAATGGCCATGCTTTGCCACGCTTAATCATCTGTGGTCTGTGTCAGACCTACACAGTCATCTGGAAAGGTCAACGCTTCTGTAAAAGATTTAAATCACCCCATAGAAGAAAGATTCACCTTGACAGGCGGAACCTGAAAACTAGTAAATAAGAATACAAACAGAGACTCATTCCTCTTTGCTTAAAGCAAGGACAAACGGACCATTGCATTTCAAAGCGGGTGTCATAGGTTGTGATGCTTTAGAGTAAAAAGTCTACATATTTTGTCTTTTTAATCAATGATTTACTTTCTTAATTTGTGATTATTTTTATTCTCTCAGTTGAAAAGACTCTCAAGCTTAGAACCTTGACTGCTTGTTGACGTGTATTTGCGATCTTTCTCTTTCAGATCTATTAATTGTGTTTTTAGCTCTAAAATGAAGTGATCTTGGCATGGCTGCTAGCAACAGCATGTTTCTAAATACAACTTGACAGGGTCAGTGTGGCAAAACAAACTGTTGGGTTTAGCTTTGGCACTGGGAGAATTTGACATGGGTGTTATTCTTTGATGAATCTCTGTAGTTTTGTTGTTCTATATTCATCCAGTTGTGAGCTGCTAGTGGAAATGTTTTCCTCTTTTTTTTCCATTTGTCATCTTATTATATTAATGTTGTGGCCACGCCTTTTGATGAATGCAGGGACTAAAGCACGTATTCAGCTGCTTTTGAGGACAAATGGGACCTTTGAAAAAATCCTTTCTCTTTACTGTTTATTAATATACTTAAAAAGATGAATGTGAAATAGGGAAGCTTACAGCGAGGCCTATGTATCATAATATATTTGCTCACAGAAGTAAAGAATAATGAAACTATTTTCAGCTCTAAAGCCATGCTGGAATAATATGTCTGCTGCAAAGTGCTACAAAGCAAGAACTATTACAAGGTGGTTACTTTTTATAATCTTTTTGGAAAAGACATTCATAAATACATGTAGGTTTTTGCTCTTTAGCTTCTAAAAATATTTATATTTATAGTATTTATTCTGGTTCTCTGCATGTCTGTTTTGTTTTGTGTCTGTGTCCCTACACTTTTGTGGTTGGCGGGATATTATTGATTCCTGCTATTGATCCAAATGTGGCAACAATGACTTTGTGAATTTGACTTTAGTTTTCTCATCATTTGATTCAAATGCACTGAAAAGCCTCCTGCTGTGATGTCCTTGTTGTTATTGAGACACAGCGGAGTCACTGTTGGCAGTTTGCATCAACTTTACACAGAATGTAATCTGTCAATCTAGCTATCTGAAATTCATTAAATTTAAGCAACAGTACGTGAATTTTATCCAGCAGCCTGTTTAACACAGCAGTGTGATTGTGATAATCCATCTAGTGTGTGTGTGTGTGTGTGTGTGTGTGTGTGCGTGTGAATAGTGGTGTGCAACTCCAGAGTTTACCAGAATTTAATGTGCCTGTTTTTGGAAGGCAGAACAGAAAAGCACAGTGTGTGTGGGTGTGTGTTTGCACATTGTGCATGGGAGGGAGCTGGAGTATAGTTTACAATGCAGTTCTGCATTAGCGTTGCAGGGATTTGGGCAAATGGTCTTGTAAATTGCTCCTTTTGGGAATGAACAGGTGAAGCAGTAGAGGGAAACAACACACATTCAAAGGTAAACAGTAGGTGTTCTACAATGGCTGCAGTTTAATGTAGATGTATGTAATCTTGCAATATTTACTTTAAGATGTTGATGCTTTAATTCCTCTGCTGCAGTTTTTTATCATAGTTAGTTAAATAGAAATCACAAGTTATACTGTGAAAGGAAATGAAATAAAGGACTGACAAAAAAAGCTAATTGGATTTCAACATCTTGGGCAGAAGACATTTTACCTCAGTTGTAGTTTATTTATTGCTTAATGAGATTGATAAAAGTTACTGTTGTTTTGTCCCATATACTCACTCTATGTGAACATGTTTAGACTTTTATTTCTTCTCTTCTTTTTGTCTTTTTCTGCACAGGCCTTCCCATGTATATCCACAGGCATCTATGGTAAGCTTAATCTCTCATTTTCTTTAATTGACTTTGACCTTTATATTTGTTTTTGCTTAACATACATGTTTTATGATAACAATCTGCACACATTAACACTGTGTACCTGCCTCAGTGGCTGAATATTCAAAAATCTGCATCAAGGGGAGGGGGTACACAGAGCTTTGTCTTTGAAGAAGAATAGAGTATGTTGAAACATACCAACAAGTTCACCTTACACCATGTTGCACAAAGACACAACCTAGTAAAAGGTGGACAAAATGTAGACCCTGAACAATGCTTCTGCTCCCTCATGGGACCAGGCCTGATATGCAGCAAGGCATCGCTGGCAAATAGCTAGTGTGCTCATTAGACTTAAAGTCACATTGAAAACATGCCAAACTATCTTGTTGAGATAAACAGGCTTTGAAGTTATTATGGCAAAAGATGTTAGATGCAGGGAAACTACTGGAGTTTGTAGAATATAGTACCTCTGCTGAGGAGAAATAATTTCTTTTAAAAACAATAATTTTCTCACCGTTCTATTATATACTGTATATGCCATCAATTAAATTTGCACAAAGGCTCTAATAATCACAGTGTGTGCCAACTATGTAAGGATTAATTAACATGCTAGTTTTCATTTGCTGTCACTAACGACACTTCAGCAACAGTGTGGTTCTATAAGAGCAGTCACAACTTTGGTAAACATATGAATAATTTGAAATTACCAAGATTTTGCCATTGTTTAATTAAAGGCCAATATGAGCCACTAACTGTTAAACATGATCAGTGATCTGTATTTGTTCGAGCAGACATCTGTTGAGAGTCGTTAGGGGCTTTGATCATATATTGGCCACGGAAGTTAAGATCATTTTACAAGACCAACACTGTTTCCACAAGATGTTCCCATGTACAAGGATGATAATGTTCCTGGGCCCAGTGTGAAACAAATTTGTGGTTTCTAAAGTGAACTCATAACCCATCAATCGCCTCTCCACTCACCAAATCTAAACATTAATACTTTATGGGTTCTCTCTCCATCATCACTGAAAGAGCTGAAGACTTTCCTTCATAAAGAATGATGTAATCTACCTCTAAAAACATGTCAGGACAGGAAACCAAGGAAGACTGAAGCTGTTCTGAAGCCAAAAGGTGGCAGTTTCTTTAGTTTTGTCTACATGAGGTTTACTTCAGACACAATATGTTGTGATATCCTACACTTGTGTAATTGTGTTGAGGTTTTGTTCTACAAAGTTGCCAACATTTTAATAAATATAATAACTGCTTATTATTTTACTAAACCTACTGCAAATTACCGTCAATGCTGCAAATTTTTGCATCACCGCATGTTTCCAATTTAGTGGGGTACTTTCTAACACTGATGGTGTAAATGAGCATAGCCACAGTTGAGTTATTTGAATGCACTGCCGCTAATGAAGACTTGATGCTGGGCTGTTTAACTGTATGCAGACATTTGCAGCTGAATTTCAAAATGCAAGCAAAGCATCAACCATTATTGATTTACATTTGATCTTTTAGAAATAACACGGATTGGCATGCAGCTTTGCCTGTATGCATATTTGAAAATAGACATTCCAGATGTCTGGTGTAATCCATAGATGCCAGTTATGTATATAGATATAGGTACTCACTTGTAACTGTGTCTACAGAATTTAAGAAGTAGAATAATTTATCAGCCACAGGAAAACATCAAAAAAGTCTCTTTGCACACATGTGAATTACTGACTACCTTACATGTGTTTTTCTCTGAAGAGTCTTAACAACGTGATGCAATTTCCATCCAAATCCATCACTCTTCATCCTTTATCACCCCTTTATTGTGACTAACTGGCATACAACTGATTATAGAGCCTGACAAACTTGTTTTTTTCTTTCCTCACTAGTTCCTGGGCAAAAAGAATCTACCACATTATTAAAATCCAGGGTGCTCATCTTATCTGATTTCATTGCAATTCAAGAAGTAACTGAGACAAACTCACTGGATTTAAAAAAAAAAGAATAGCTGATTATGGTGCACTTGTTAGTTCAACAAGCTGTCCATTTATTCAGCAGCGATTGAAAACCATACAGCTGCAGGTCTATGTATACGTAAATGCCCAGTCAGCACAGTTAAACTCCCATGCATTTGAATGGGTATGAGATGGTCCAAGTGGTCAGGCATCCTGATATGCAGCATAGCATACACTTGTTAGTGAAGCCCAGTGTGTATACTAAAGAGAGCCTTCATGCTTATAAATCACTAGATGTTTATAATTATACTCTGTGCTGGATAGAACTCTTCCCTCTTGGGATATTGAATATTTTCCACCCGTCACTTCTGCAATTCGCACAGTTAACTGCACAACAACTCCAGATCATTTCCTCTCACCATCTCTCTCTGCAGTATTGTCTGTTTTCTGCCACCTGTCTATGCACGCATTTCAAAATGGCTATTACTGATGTGTTAATGATAAGAAGGACTAAAGTTGTAATTTCTTTCTCACTCTTTTTCTCTCAGTCTCCCCCTCTGTCTCTCTCTTCCTCCCTTGCTGGTTATTTCACTGCAAATTCTACAGTCAGTGATGATAGGTTCAGCAGTCATTTTTGTAAAATGAATTCCCTCTCTTCATATTTTCCTGTCTTGCAAATTCCTACAGCACATTCTGCATTAATCTGAATGTGCATTATGTACCACATCTTTGTTATTTTGCCAGCACAAAACCTTGGTGTGGCCTCATAGTAATTATGAGAAAGTGTTAGTAACTCGATAGTGCCGGGAAAAAAACTGCCGCAAATCCTCAGTAAACTTGTTAGTGCGTGACTGGCTAGGGTCTGCCTCGTTAGTGTTTCAAAAACTGTCGCAAATCCTACAATTATTTGAGTAAATAAACTCAAATGATGGTCAGAACAAAATGTATTGCTTTTAAAACATAAATGTTCATTTGAATTTGTTGACATTGATAACACTTTTACAGGTTGAATTAAAGAAATAAAATGAAGAATGTTAGGTAATGGATACACGCTGGTCTATTTTCAAAATGGATATGTGGCATTTTGGAGTAAAACAGCTCTATTGTAGTGACACAAAGGCAGGCCAAATGCATGCAAGAGGGAGACGGTCACTGTTTGTACTGTAAGCTGCTGACGGGGGCACTGCTTATTGCTGTGTACTGTGGTGCCGTGCGCCACATTGCCAGTAGGAGCCCGTCATAGCACTCCACCAGCAGCCCCTCACAAGTGGGTAGGCTGTGCAGAGCCAAGCATGCCGTGGAGGGGAGGGGAGGGGATGGGAGGGGGAGAGAGGGGGACAGACTGTTCAATAAACAAACAGCGCTTCCCATAACTGCATCTCCACAGAACAATACAGCTGATTACGACTGAAGATCTTCACACGGCAGAGGGCAAATAGAAGAGGGACTTTCAAAGGAACTACAGTAAAGTACAGTGCTGTGATTTTATTCTCTATGACTCCTCCCTGTTCCCCCTGAGTACTGCCATGTTCTGAAAGAGGCCCTGCCCTCTTGTCAGCCATTTTGACATTTTCTGTACATTTTAGATAACCTTTAAGGTCAACTTCCATTTCAGCAATGTAAACAAAAGCTTTTTAGTGATGAAAGGGACATCTTCCCCATCTCTCTCTTCCTCTCTATCTGTTTTTCAGTGTGTCTCTTTCTGTATCTCTCTGTAGAATACACATAGTTTTCACACATAGCCATGGTTTTATATATGTGTACATGGTCATGTACCCAGGTAGTATACTTATGCACACATGCTTGACCCATTTTCACACTTAAATTGTGGTAGAAAAACAAATCATGTGCCCCCAACATTGTGACAAAGAGGAATCAGAAACAAGTCATGCAAGGCCTTTGTGCTGAGAAAAACAGATTTGTCAGGAAAGCTAATGCTAATTGACACTCTCTCTCACACCTCCATATTCCAGGAGACTCAGTCACCATTGACAGATGATGGCAGAACAGGGAGGTTGGGTGTAGCAGGGGTGCGCAGGGGGTACCTTAGACGCTTGGAAAGAAAAATGAGGGCTCACACTGCGCTGACAGTCCAATCCCTCAGTCCGGCCCATTAGCCACAACAGAATCTCTGCACGGATAATGTGTCGGAGGTACCACCCATAAACAAACTGGTGCCCACAGTGGGCCACGAGGTCACCCAGCATGATAGAGGTTATTAAGTGCTGCTCCTGTTTGCGCATCAATCACAGCCATGTGACCTGGGTTTAAATGGATTATTCCTTCCAAGGAGGAGACACCTCTCAATGTCTCACAAGATCAGTGCCAAGAGTCCAACTACCTAAACTTAGAGAGGTCATTTTCTCTTTTTGAATCCCTTTCTCTTCTATCTTCCCTCCCATACATTCTCTTGTCCTTTTTCTCCCTCACACGTTTTTCATCCACATAGACACACAGGCGGAGATACTTGCTCAAGCAAAGCCACATACATAAAAATCCCATTTCAAGATGCATTGTGGACAATTTAGCCTTGTGGAGATCACATCTTAGCTGGCGCTGAAAGAGCACTTTCCAACAGCCTTGTAATAAACTGTACAGTTTAGGGGGCGTCTGCTAAGATCAATCTTAGCATGGAGCAGAGGGATCGCTGGCACAATGTGAAAGCAAGGACATGAACATTAAGTCTACTACTAACCTGACAGATGCCATCGCACACATGCATTTATAACCCTATCAAAACAATCAGTGGCCCTCAACACAGCAATGCCGCAGCTCTTCATAGGACAGATATCTCCCTGTTTACTGCTCACCCTCCACCTTTCATCTGTCTCTGTGACTGATCTGAGGATTGTTGACAGAGGAGTTTTAGCACTGACTGGTGGCTGTGGGAGATAGACGGATGTAATCCACCCAAGCTCTACTGGTATGTCCACGCTGCCATTCTACTGTACTGTCCAGATCAAAGGTGTCAAGCAGCTAAGAATTTTTTCCTCCAGCCAGCATCATGCTCTAGCTCTCTTCATCCCTGTCTGGGATTAGCAAGGTTGGAGACATTCATGGCACCTTATCTCTCAGCAGTGGAGGCTTGCTGCTAGCTTGCCAGAGATGGCCTGGGCAAGTCCCCCCTTCTCTTAAAACCTAGGGTTTACTACAGGGAGCTTAGCCCAGCTGGGTTGGGAATTTCAAGGTACATAGGAGCAACGTGCTGTATCAGTGGGTGCTCAGAGGGAACAGGAGCTTTTTAGCCCATTTAACTGAGTCACACAGTGTGCATTGTACTCAACACTAGCCTTGCTCTACCATTTTCATGGATGATAAGCCAAATGTAAAAATACTTCCCACCCACAGGACAATAGATTTAAGCTTTTGAGAAACTTGGTTGAGCATTAAACTTTTGCATATCATACACTTTTCTGAATGTTTTTAAAAAGTGAAATGTCAGGTGTTAATTTTAGCATGTAGGACAAAGCATGGCATCACCTGTATGGAATGTTTCCAAGGAAGGTCATCATCTGTTGTGCCACGGAGGCTGCTCTCTTTCTTCCTACCTCTTTTTCTGCCTGTCTTCCTCACATAGCACCCTCCCATCCCTCTTTGTCTCTGTCTCCTTCTGTGGGCTGCAAAGTCGGTCATGGTCACAGCCCTGCCGTGTCCCAGCGTTGGTGTAGAGAAGAGCTCAGGGCCATTTGACACCCACGCTTTGGCGTCTAGAGTCCTGGGGCGCTACTCTGTCCTCCACCCCGGGTCACCTCACCTCTCCTCTGGGCCCTGATGAGGTGACAACCCTCTCTCCAACCCCCCAACCCCCTCTTTCCAGATGAACACACAGGACTGCTGCCCTCAACTAGAGCAGCCCTCAACTGTGCTGGACTTAATGATTTCCTCCTGCTGCCCAAACCACAATCAACCAATGCACTTTGTATTGTGTTGTGCTTAAATGATTCCACCCTGCCTGCCTGTTTATAATAACAAGACTCTTCAAATTCTCTGTGCCCTATCAAGATTTCATTCAAAAGATAAACACTACATACGAAACATTTCTTTAGAAAAATATTTTAAAGGAGTTTCTAAGCAACAATTGTAAAAAAGCAGAACATTTTTAAAAAAGATTTAGAGGCTAAATATTTGTTAAAGACCATAAACAGGTACATTTGTATTTATGTTTTTTTCTGTACCAGATTTCCTATGTTTAATGTTTGCTATTTCAAAACCTGTGGTGAATTTACGAGTGCCAGATACCTCAGCCTCAGGCTATATGCTGCTTCAAGGTAGACAGCTCATCAAAATGAATGACGAGTGTTGAGACGTGAACTTGACCAACTACAACTGAGGGGAAGCAGAGTGGGATGCTGTACTTTGTCTTTTTCAAGAATTCAGTCATATCAGCATATGTTTATCAAACGTAGGCCACGTACCCTTACTCCGAAAAGAAAGAAAAAAAACAGCACTGGAAATTATAAAGCCCTAAAATAACAGCAGGTTGTGGTATCCTCGTTAGAATATAAGCTCACTCAGGAAAAACAAAACTGGTGTGGTCTGCAGTATGTGCCTACAGCCTACCCATATATTTGCAAACAAAGAATGGGAATGTATCATAGCACAGACATGTATTCAGCTTGTTGGTTTACCTCCACTGGCTTTATCAGGTGATACAGCTACTTCTCACTCCTCACCAGAGAAAAACACCTTAGCTACACAAGTTTGTTGTGAAAGTTAACTCTGTAAATTTAGGATATGAAAGAGTTGCCATGCTGGCAAAAGAGAGAGCAATGGGCTTGCTTGTTCTTAAAGAAAAAAATCCCCCCTAAAGCAGAGTGCACATTTATATTGTTTTTATACTATGTTCCAGTTCAGTGGATATTTTTTAACATTAACCTTTCCCTCCACCTTTCACAGAGTCAAGACAGAATTGTCTGTGATGTAAACTGAGAGCTGTTTCATTAGGAACTGAGTAACTACGTGTATTTTTGAGCTTCAACATCCAAGGCTGTGGCTTGCCTCTGGTTTCTAGTTTTGTATGAAATACATGAAACCATATTCCTTAAAAGCCACCCAGGGTACGGTACAAGTATTCATAAAGGTGCTTTACATATGCCTAGGAGAGGTGCCAGAGACTCTGTCTCTGGGTTGCGTCAGAGATTAGAGTGGGCTCTCTTTTGCTTCATTTTAACAAAGGTCCTACATGCCCAAGATCATAAGAATAAAATATGGGAATTCTGTTTTAAGATGAATCTTCCCTTTGGCGTAACACACTGGGCTGATGTAGAGACATGGATGAAAATATACCTTTCATTTAAAAGGAAATTAAACCGTCATCTTTCTCATATAATTTGATCAGGCTTTTTAATTGTTGTTTAAAATTTGTCAAAAGGATTAAATGATTGGAAGAGCAACTGAAAAGGCCTGCCTTTCAGTCTTCTCAGGTCAGATTCAGTGATTATCTAACTTAATTCTCCCTGGTCAAAAGTACAAATTTGTTGTGGTCACTGAACCCATAACTACCGTTGTCGTCAACATCACTGTACTATGTACTATGCAAATGTTATGTAAGTGCGCTGTGCCACCGAAAGTCTTTGTTCACATGGCACGTACCATAGTCTCTCTCCCCCTCTCTGTCTGGATGCTGTGCTCTGCCTGGTGATGAAGTAGAGGAGCCTTCAGCAGAAATAACACTGCACCACCTGAGTCCTCATCAGCGGCACTGCGCTGCACATATCCCATCAGTGCGCCTCACTAAGACAAATCTCCCTGAGCCGGCCATATTCCCAGCATAGGAGAGACGAGCCGAGTCAAGCAGCACAGGGACCCTGGAGGGCCCACCATCACTGCGCCTGATGCCAGCTCTCCACCTCCTGACAGATTAGCTTTCACTGAACCCTCCACACAGCAAATGGAGCAAAAGAGAATGAGAAGGAGGTGTTGAGTAGAGGAGTAGTAGGAGTAAAACACTGAATTTTTTCATTTTGTGTGCACTTGAGCATATAAAACAGTCCGCTCACTCACTCAATCCTTTTCTGAACATCATTTTTTTAAACACCTGTAAATGGATTTTGTTAACTGTACTTCAAACAGTGCTGTGATGCCCATGTGGGGCCAAGAAGGGTTGGAAGTGATGATTGAGGATATTTTATTGTATCTGTTATTCAGCATATAAACATACTTTGCCAAGCTGACAGGGACAGAGAGGCAAAGAGAGGTGAGGAAAGGTAAAGGTAGCGGATGCTGTGAAGGAGACAAATGATGAGAGAGAGCTGCCGATACACAAGAACTGCTGCTGTTGACCTTGGGCCGTTGATGTTGCTCTCGAGCATGCTGCCTCCAGCTGCACTGACCCCTTTTTTCCAGCCTTCCATCTAACTCTCTTTCTGTCATCTCCTCTCCAACGTCTGTTTACATCTATCATTCTACTTTCCTCTTATCTTTTTTCATTGGTTCTATAGGTCACCTCTCTCTCACCTCCCCTCCTCAGCCCTGCTATGATTAATAGGTATAGCTCTCAGATCAATAGCATTCGTAGAAACCCCACACTGAATAGATTAAATGTACTCAATGCCATCCACCCACTGAGCAGAATCACCAGAATGTCATATTATTATGATGACCTGTTTTTAGCTTGAAATTAAAGGTGCCTCTCTTCATCTCTCTTAAGGTGACATAGTAAGAGCACAAAAGTGGATCCTAACTTGTTATAATAATTTACTAATTTATTTAATTTGTTTATGTGCTTACTTCTCTGACACCTCTCCCGTTGTGCGTGCTCTTCCTAAACAGCTGGTCCTATCTGCATCGATCTTTTTTTCGCAGCTTTCCCGTCTTCCGCACATCTGTTTGCCTACGTTACTTGATGTGTGAGTTGGGAGTGTCGGTGCACCTGCATATGTGTGGAAACAGATTTCAAAAAGGAAACATCACCACACAAAGCGATATCACTGAAAAGGTTAAGTGTGTTTGGGAGACAAGAGAAAGTCAGGTGACCTGCAAACCGATTTGGCATGCTGGATTAGGTTGTGAGCACACAGCTCTGGGGGCAGCTTTTGAAGGGTAGGAGCCGTGAACGGGCCATGCACTGTCTGCAGACACTGCCTAACAGAGCAGAGTGGCTGTCACTGCTGGCTGGTGTGCAGCTCGCATCTCGCTCCACCCAGGGCTTGAACAGGAGCTCAGCTAGGGCTCGGCAGCACTTCAGCCCCTCTCCTCTCCTCAGCGTAACTCAGCCACTCCTGTCAGGCTGAGAAGAGGGAGGAGAAGAAAAACAGAAAGAAAGAGAGAGAGATCAACAGTAGTCAGATAGGTGAGAGTGGTGGGAATAAAGCTCCATATAGTATATCTTGGCTGTCAAGGCAGTTGATTTAGAGCATTTACAGAATAGTTATTGAGAGGCTTTGACAGCAGGTGGTCCGAGTGAGAGAATTCAGGAAATGTAAGGCCAGATCTTTGTGGCTTTTCATTTTTCTTTACTTCCGACTTAAAAGGGTACAGGTCGTTGCAGTACTTGTAAACCTGTTTCATAGATCATAGAATGTTATAGTCGTGGCAATGACCCAGGAACAGAAAAATATTTGACAACAGGTTACAGCTGTGGCATGGCCCTTGTATCAGTTGATGTGGGTTGAAATTGAGGTCTTGACCTCTGTCGTTAGAGGAAGACAGTGCCTGCTGCAACATGTGGTCCCTTATGGAGGTGAGGGGTTATAATATGGGAAAGCGTCTAGTTTGTAATCCTGAGCTGGGTCAATCGGGACTGAAGAAATGGGCTGTGATTGTTTGTTGGTGTCTGGTCTTAACTTTGCATAGGGCAGAAGCCATGGCTTCACTTTTGGTCGAGCTGCCATGTTGTCCGTCTTTATATAGAGCCTATGGGTTGTACTTGCAAGGCAACTTCAAACTAGCGCTAAGATTTGGAAGGTAAATGCTTTAGAGTAAAATGCTTTAGTTGAGTTTTCTGAAAGGCACAGAAGACCAAACTCAATTATAATTACTTTGAAATGAAGACAACTGAAAGGCTACTCTGTGACAGAGTAGCAGATTGTCAGCGCTTTTAGTAATGGCATATATACTCTTAAGCCGTAGCAAGGCTGGCCCAAGGGCTTTTATAGTCAATAGCTCACTCTAAGTGTTTGGTCTTGGGAAGTTCTCTACAGTGGCAGCAAATGATCTTGAGATCAGCATCCAGCAGAGTCTTCCCTTAGCTGGCCTTATTAAAAATTAATCAAGTTGCAATCTCTGTTTGCAATTGATGCGTTGTGTTAACGCAGTGTTAGGGTCCCTGAGAAGGCACAATTAATACAGTAGTTAGCCACATTGATTCTTAGCCACACTAGCTTTACTACATGTTTGTTCTGGCAAACTGATAAAATAGGGTGGTGTGAATGATCACACATCAAAGTGTTATTTTCCCCATACAGACAAAACAATCAATTCTTTTTGAGGTGGCAATGAGTGAGTGTGTGATTACAGATGTGTGTGTGTGTGTGTGTGTGTGTGTGTATATATATATATATATATATATATATACACACGCACACAATATATATAGTATGTGCTTTCCCATCACTGCATCTGGCAACACACGTCTGCAGCAGTTTATCAGACAGCTGGTCTCATCTACCAGAGACAGGCAGCTTGTGCTGCTTTCCATTGATTTAGGAGAAATGCTGTTACCTGTGGAGATATCGGTTTGTCTGTCTGTTCGCCTGTCTGTTTTTCTCTCCCTCTTGAATCTGTATGTTGGATACAACTGGTATTGACACTGTTTTTTTTCCTCTCCTAGGCTTTCCCAATGAGCCTGCAGCTGACATCGCTCTGAACACAGTAAAGAGCTGGATCGAAGAGAATCCTGATAAGGTAGGACATGCCAGGGTAATGCATATTCAAAACAAATAGCCAACTATCCATTTGTGCAGGTACTGTCTATTTGATGCTTTCGTTGATTTGCTGTGAGTGGAGATGATTGGACCACAGCTGAAACACAGAACACTAATTCTCATGCATCTCTGTATCACACAGACATCTTATCCACCTTCCCCGCTTGATCAGCCATTAAGTTTGTGGTCTGCATGCATATCAAATTAAAAGCCAGTCTGAGACTAATGAGGCCTTAAATGGTCTGTTGACTGTTTAATTGGTCTATGCTGGGGAGAGCTATTAAACCCAGAACATAAACATATCAGATGAAATTATCTGAAATTGGTTTTTGTATTAGATAAATTATAATTATGCATTCCCAAGGACAGAAGGCTCAGATAGTCTGGAAACACCCAGTCATTCATAATCTGATCTGTTGTACCACCACAATTTATTTGGTAGAAAACATACATAAACACAGCCATCTTAAGTGAAAAGCACGAGGAATGGTATAATCTGACAAGCGATCTTCTTCAATTTTAGTTATTAGGGGGAGAAGCAAAATAGTCATCATTTGAAATGACCATCACAAAGAAACATAATATATCCATCTCCACTGTATGAAACTGAAATGGATGTGGACATTATAATTTCAAGGCTGCTTTTGCTGAAGATTGAGCTGCATGCTGCTGTAAGGATCTTTACCACAGAGAAGCCAACATTACTGCCTTATTATCCAAACAGTGAGAAAAACAGATACTGCTGTGCTAGTTTGCAAAGCGACTACTTTATACTGACTTCTATATGACCTCGATATCAGATCAGAACTGATTATCTAGGAATTACTCTGAGGCCGTTAAAATTATGTATTTTTTTGTGCTTCACAGAGTGTGTCAATACCCTTTACATGTGACTGTCTTGTACCGTGTCAACACTAATTAACCAGGTCAAACTCCACGTGAAACTGTTGTGATGAGCAAATTAAAGCTATAGGACTAATTTTAATACAAGCAAATATGAGTTCGTTACACAAGGCTCGATATAAAAGTTCATGAGGATAGAATTTTGTCCAGTTGTCTGTTTAAGGCTGTACAGAGCATTTATCAGTTTGTGAGTCAGTGAGTGATGATAACCTTCGGGGGTCATCTCTGTTTACTGTGGCAATGTTTATATCTGTCACTGTGGATTGAAGTGTTTTATAAAGCTCACAGCTTGATGTGCTACAGCATCCCTCAGCTGGTGTTATGGATGTTGTGAACAGGCAGCCAAATGATTCCGAGCTGCTGGATTACTTTGCAGTTGATGTGCTATGTTTGTGGCACTTATTCTCTGCCTGATGATTGCTGTAACGTGTACTTGGGGAATCCATCAACACTCTGGCGTAAAGAAGGTTTTATATAGCTTATTACTGACTGTAAATAATGAGCTAACGTGCAAAGCTGACTTTTGTGGTTGTGTTGTTCCACTACTTGCCGTACAGGGGCTGCACAGTCGCACATAAGAGACAATTTTGTGATGCATTGGCTGATAGCTATCTCTGGTGTGGGTAGATAAAGTGGAAAATATTACAATTCAAGGAGAGGGGTAGACGTCTATGGAGGCTTCCCTGAACACTGTCTGGCAAAGCTCCGCGAGCACAAGCCGTGGATCTTCAACTCTAACTAGTCCAAGAGTGAGTAAGCTTTTAACGAGATCAGAGAGAATAAAGTGATACATTTTACCCAGAAGCGCAGCAGTATTTCCCTTACATTGGATAGTCTTCCAGTCAAACCACAGAACAACATGCACTGAAGCAGGAGGTCTTCTTCCAGTTTTCAATTCATTCATCGTTGCTTGGTGCTTTGTTACTCTTGGTGCATCCCAAAACAGATTTTTTCAAAAGGGTACAGGATGTAAAAATAAATAAAAAAATAAACAACCTTTTTTTTTCCAAGTAATTGTGTCAGTGTAGTTTTTACCAGACAGAAATAGAGAATTTAAGCAGAATTCAAATAAATGTCTAATGGAATTTCATAATGCTTGAAGGAACAGCATGATGTCTTTCCTGGTAGCTCTGTTAGCGTTGTAGCACTGTGTTGTACACTAAATGTTAAGATGAATGCCCCCTGCTTTGTCTGATATATTTAGAAATACAGTGTATCACTGCAGCATTTACTCGATTGACACACCCATTGTCAACCTGATTGATAACTGACATGATTCTGTTTAAGGCTTTGTGTTAAAATTATGAACAACTGTTTGCTGCATGTCTTATGTAGAGCTTACAGTCAATAAAGACATCGTGAATAAAAGCCTTGAATCTACTACAGGTTGTTGTAGACATTGTTGTATTATGGATTTTCTCAATCTCTCTTCAGAGGCTGTCACAAAGTGATGAGATGTTGTATGCTATACCATCAAAAGGCTTGTAAACGTTAAGCATTGCTACAGTAGCTCATATCACAGATTGCGCACAGATTTCCAAAAATAGAGCAAGAATGAAAGGTTTGAATCCCAGTTCATCATGCATGAAACAATAGGACTAGATTGCTCCACTCGCTCATCTCCAGCTCTGTGCACTCGGCCCCGAGGAGCCTGTGTTGTGGGCGTCCACAGAGACGAGTCATTTCAGGGCCATGATAAGGGCTCTGCTTTGGGGAAGATACTGTGCTATTGTGGCTGAATTTCAGTACAATGGGCTGGCTGAGGATCTTACACACTGGGGTGGCAGAGTACAGGCCGCACTGAAACCCCCTACACGGACACACACTGTCACTTGATAGCGCTGTTTGTGTGTGCACATGTGTGTTATAAACAGTGATGGAAAGTAACTAAGTACATTTACTCAAGTACTGTACTTAAGTACAGTTTTGAAGTATTTTACGTGAGTATTTCCATTTTTCTTCTACTTTATACTTTTACTCCACCCCATTATTGTACTATTACTCCATTAAATTTATTTGATAACTTTAGTAACTAGTTACTTTGCAGATTCTGATTAATAATATAAAATATGATCAACAAATAAATGATGAGGTGTTATTATAGGTTAAGATAAGACTTTATTGATCCCAGGGTAAAATTCACAAGTTACCTAGCTGTATATCAAATAATTAAAATTAGCTCCACCTTTACCGACTGCAACATTAAAGTGATGTACACATTAATGCATTAATAATTATAACCCAATAATACAATATACATTATTCTGAAATGGGCCATTCTGCATAATGAGTACTTTTACTTTTGGTACTAAGTATATTTTGATGCTAATACTTTTGTACTTTTACTTAAGTACAATTTTGAATGCATGACTTTTACTTGTAACACAGTATTTCTAAACTGTAGTATTGCTACTTTTACTTATGTAAAAGATAAGAGTACTTCTTCCACCACTGGATATCCAGTTGAGATACATGTGAATCTGTCAGCTTGTAGTCACATACGCAGCAATTGGACTTTAATTGTCCACTGATTGAAATGTGCACACAGGAGGGTCTGAGGACACTGTTACAAATATCAGAGAACTTTGTGTGTGTGTGTGTGTGTGTGTGTGTGCGCAAGACCGGGAGAGAGGATAGAAAAAAAGAGGACTGTGTGATTGATTAGCAGTGGGTTTATCTCCCAGGCCAGCACACTGTAGCCCTGATGAACTCACCAGCACACAAAGGGCACCAATGCCAGCATGAAATTCACTCTTAAAAGCACCTAGACTTCCATTGTGGAAGAATAAATAGCCTCACCGTGGTCAGGGAGAGCACATCCTTTAATCTAGACAGACTTGAGCGCAGGAATGATCCTTCAGATCACAATAGATGAAAGAATAAGGGAGGTCAGCCTCTGCTTCCCTGTCTGCACACGGATAAATTAAATACAATATGTGGATATGTGTAAACAACAGATCAGAAGACTCTCATCTCTTCAAAAATGCATAAGGGGATGCAGACGTAGAGGCAGTGACAACCCAATACAACCAGTTCTCCATATGGTATTGGAGCAGTTTCCTCCTGTTCACAGCACACACACCCCTCCACTCATCTGGCTTTGGTTTATTTCTCATTTTCAGATCTAATTTGGTTTAATTCAGGCTTACATAGGTTTAATATGCAGATGAAAAATGTGGTCTGACACTTTATTTGGCTGCCACGGATGTGCTCTGGATGGCCAAGCTTTTTAATGAAGCTTTGCGAGGGCCCAGCAGCCCCGCATTACTGACAAAGTCTGAACACTTGAGACAGATTGGGAGTCCGTAATAAGCTCTGCTGCACTGTGCTGCTCAGGACAAAATTGATGTGTAGAGATTTCACCTTTCAACATCACTCTGGTTTGGGCTTTAGTATTAAGCACTCCACTGTGCCAATGACGCTCCCAAAACAGGTGTTTACATGCCTTTTCCTGTTCTGTGAATGATCTGTTTACCTTAGTAGCATTTGTCATTTAAGACACCTGATAATAAATTCCATCCCAAGCCAGGGCTGGAGACTTAACAGTGATTTGTGACAAATGTCAAGTGACTTTTAGGAATAAATACAGTATGTTTTGTATGATTGTGTTTTTTTTTGTGTGAATGTATATCAGTTTAGGAGACTGTCTGGGTTTTGGCAGATGGAGCTATAACGTGACAGCATTGGGGCATTCATTGTCATTCAGCTGAATAAGATGGATGGTTGTCGTTATCATGGCTATATTGTGCGGTTCACCTTTAGAAAATGTGAATTACATTTTTGAGTATTGTGACCAGCTTTGTCTAACAGGCATGGTAAGCCGGCGGTAAACCACATATGTATGTGCTCCCTGTGCTTGTTTATCACCTACTATACATGGTGGTTAAAATGATGATGAATCGCCTCGGAGAACACAAAGAGTATACAGAGTGTCCCATCCCTTTTTCAAGCTAGCCTCTGTTCCATTAGCCTCGTCTAGACAGTGTATTTTCAGTAGAAGGTTTCTTTCATCAGTGTCGAAAGGCTGAAACATGATGATGCATGTTAAAGTGGTATCTTCTGTAAGGGACAGTAGTAATTTGAGCACCTTCTCATTATAACCAAAATAAAAGTGACTGTTTTTGTTAGCATTCAACAACATCTCTCATGAAGTTTTGATAGCAGCGTGGAAGTTGGGCGCTACAGTATAGCAGACTGGAAATATGTATGTGAACAGCTCATTCATGTTTCAGCATGTCCTCATATACAACATTTATGGTCTGAGTTTTTACACAGAAAATATTTAAATGCTCCCATCAGCTGGGGGCTAAGACATGTGTACCAGAGCATTAATGAGTTACCTCTGAATTTTCAAGTGCCATATTTACTGCATATTCTATAGCACTGCGACTTAAACACCTTCCTTGAATGAATGGCTGCAAACTGTAACACCTATTATTCTAACTGAGGCTTTTTCTTCAGCTCTGAAGGACAAACCTTTCTTCTGGGACCAGTACTTGGACTACATGGGCACTGAGGAGGCCTAAAGCCTGATATTTCAGGCTGAGGGATGTAGCCTGGTAAAAGGATCTGTAGAAACCATTGTATCTGGTGTATGTTCTTGGCAACACTGTTGGACCCATAAGGCTGCAACTAAGGATTATTTTCATTGTCTGTTAATCAGTCAATTCTTTTCTTGATTAATTGTTTGTTCCATAAAGACGTCAGAAAATAGTAAAAAGAAAATGGCGCACAATTTCCCAAAGCCAAAGCTGACATATTCAAATATCTTGTTTTATAAAGTCAAAAACCCAAAGATATTTAGTTTGACGTCATAGAAGACAAAGAAAAACAGCAAATATTCACATTTGAGAAGCAGGAAAGAGTGAATTATTGGCAAAATGACATAAAGGGTTAATCTATTATCAAAATAGTTGTCGATGAATTAACTAATTGTTTCACCTCTAGGGACTTACAGTAAATACTATGTGGTTAGAGATAAATTAGTTATTAAATCTACTGATGACAACAAGCTTCTTCCTTTTAATTTATTTAATTAGCAGTAGTGTTGTTGTTATTTTTCTTGTATATATTTATGTATTTCCTCTTCCTTTCCTTTGTTATGTCAAATAAGTTCAATTAAAAAAGTAATGAAAAAAAGCTAACAAACATAATTATCATTGCTTTATCTTGGTTATAATGACAATGTGTGTATCCAGTGCAGTACATTCCAGTACAGTGGTAGATAGATACCCATTTAGATTAGAGTATGGCCTTAAAACCTCCTTAAGTTCAGTTTAGAGTGATGAAAGAAGCCCTCTATTGGAAAACACTTTGAGAACCGAAAGCTACTGGAACAGAAGCTAACACTAAACGGAGTGGTAGTTTAGCGCTCTGTTGCTGCATTATCCCTTCATTGTGTTTTTATTGTCTGGTATCCAGTGAAAAGACTTTGCCAAGTGTCGCATCTGCAGCCGAGAGAGGCACAAATTTGCTCTGCGCGTGCCTCGAGGATGCTGATGTGCCGCTGATGGTTTGTGCAACTGGCATGGTGTTCAAAGCCAGCACTGGTCTTTTGAAGTCAGTGTCTAACCCCTTTGAATCATTTGCTGTGACTTAGAGCATCAGGGAGATATGGCCTGATCAGGAGCTGAGAGCATGACTAAACGCTTGACTCTGCATCCACATACTGTACTGTCTCGTGTGGATGGAGACGCACAGTTTGACCTGAAAGAGCTGTATTCTCTCTTCAGCCTCTATGTCATACACTTGCAGATTTGGCTATAGAAATGCTTTAGAGAGAGGGTGTGAATGCCTTATTAGTTTTCTCTGTCAGAGAATTACTTTTCTGGCACCAGTGCTAATGCATGCCATGTAGTCTAATACATTAGTGGCAGCCATTTGGCCCAAGGCAGTAGAATGGGAATTTTATGGCTTTTATGATCTGAGGATTTTATTATCTGGCTCACTCTGGATAATATGATGTGTGCTCTTTGATTCCCCTGACCTCAGGTTGGTGTAGTTAAATACTACTAGTTTCAGTGTTTAAATAGATTAAAGATGATATGGATCCAATTTCTGAATTGACACTAGTGAAAGTTATTTCTCAAATGTTTAACTTTTAGCACTTTATGTTATCTGGGTGGGGAAAAGCAGTTTTGATTAAGCGCTCCTGCTGTCAAAGATAAAGAAAGGTTTATCGTGAGCAGCAAATGCTACAGTATTTCCAATGTTTATCTGAATGGGTTGATTGAGCTCTTGCCTTCAGAGAGAAATCCTCTCTACACGAATGGGGATTAAGCCTATCATCTCTCTATCTTGTCCAATGACCAAGGTGTTGCTTTACGTCTGGTAATTGCAGAATGATCACCTTATTCTCTGATGTAAGGTGACTTTGAGTCTTCAGTTCTGAGGGGGATGAATATTGAATGTTATATTAATGCTCTACTCATAGGATTGATTACATCTCTCCCTCTCAGAAATAAGTAAATAATTGAAAAGCTGTTTGTAATAACAAGTTAGAGTGCTAAAATAAAGCTTTGAATGTTATCGCTATGGCTGCTATTAAGGATTACAGAGCCAACTAACAAGTAACAAACACCATATCAGGTATGCATAATTTTTCTTCATGGGTAATACAGATTGCTGGTACTTGTTTCTGATGTGGTTTGGCTAGTAAACAGCTTTTTTTGTTGTGAGACATACCTCGATGTTTGGTTATTAGGGACTGATATCTCCCTCCATATCCAGGTGCTCTTGTACACATGCACTGAGCCCACCAATAAATACAGCCCATTTCACTCCTAACACATGAACACTGAGATATGGTGCCCTCTGAGTTCAGCTCTCTCCGTTCGTGCAGATACTGTAGTCCCACCTCCATGCTTACTGTGCTGGAACAAGCTATCTTAATGACATGCTAATTGATTTAGTATAGCACAGATAGCGGTAGGCTGGCACACCGTGATAAAGCAAGAGTGAGTCGAGCTATTGGTTCAGAAGAGGACAGGAGACTCATCAAACTCCAACTAGCTCATTCACTCTATTTGAACACAATTTTACACTGCACTACCCCACGCTAAAGCATGGAGACCTTTACTGTGGAGGTGTTTCGGAGGTGTGTGTATGTGTGTGTTCGGAGTGTATGTTCTTGCAAGTATGGCGCATGACCCAGTAAGACTGCCGCAAGTTCAGACAACACACACACAAAAAAACCCCTCTGCCGTGTCAGGAGAACGCTCATCACAGCCATTAATTATGTAGTCTATCTGTGGCCTGCAGAAACAGATAGTGGATGAAGAACATTATGACCACTCCACTGTCCTCTCACTCACTTGTGCTGATATTAAGCCATAAAGTCTGGGACACGCAAATAACCTTGGTTAGCATTGCCAGCGTAGTGAACTGCTTATTGACGGGCACAGCAAAAGAAAAACGTTCACAGTTCTTTGTAAAGTGAATATGTATAGTTAAGTATATCTCTTATACAAGAATAGAAAGTTGGCTTTCAATAGCATTTTATTACATCTGAAACCAGTATCAAGTCTGAATCCTCTGAGTAACTGAATTCTTTTTGAATAAAGCTAAGTTTAGCTTTATAAAGCTAAACTTAGTTATAAATAAGTTAATATTAGCAGTAAGCTGCAAATATTGGTATATAGTGTAGTTACATTTTATAGAGGCTAACTGTATATTTAGCAAGGAGAGCGAGAATACAACAGTTGAAAATGTTTTGGCATTTTGCAGGGCCAATACTTAATAGGCAAATTATGTTAAGACACAGGTTTATACCTCACATTCACACATTAAGCTACAGCTACACCAAATCACCAGAAGTCCATTTATTGTACAGCTTAGTGACCAGAAAAAGATGGTTGATGTGTAGTCAACAAGCTTGTTAGTTTAAAAGTTTGTTGCAGCTCAACTTTTTACTGTCATCAGATTCCCGTGCTTTCTTGTTTCCCGACCAGTGTATTATTTTCCACCAACAAAAGCGCTGCCTAGCACCTGCAAAATAAATGAGAGGTTGCATCCACCATTTGGACACACATACGGGGCAATATACTGTAACACAATGAAAGGCAATACCTACAGTAAGCGGCAACGAAATGCCCGACCTTCCTGTTGAAATATTTGTAGCTGCATGAGGTCACTACTCATGCCGTGGCAGCCTTTTTCACAGTTGGTCATTATCAGCCAGCCCATCAACAAACTTGCTTACAGTGTGAATATTGGCCTACAGGCTACAGTGCGTCTGTTTCTGTGTGGGGAGCATGGAAACCGATGTTGAGGGGTTGAGGCTCGGTTCAGGGAGGAGGGGTGGAGACCACCGCAGTGATTACTTCCGCTGTTGCTGTGTGATTGCACAGTATCTGGCATGTGATTAGGGGGAATGGGCCGTATCTCTCACCATCTCAAAGGGGGAACAAATCAGCCTCAAAGCCTGGCTTCAGGCGGTGGTGCATTTGAAAGTCAATCTGTTTTATTTCTAAGCATAAATTACTTGATCAGGACATTTTTTTTTGCCCAAGGTTGTATTCAGAAGTAAGAGTTGCCACAGTTAGAGGGGCGAAAGAGGCTCTAGTGTTTGCATATGTCATTTCACACGTCCCCATCAAGTCCATAGGTTGTATTTCTGGATGAATTTTAAAAATTGGCCAGAATTACAGACACAAACATTTTGCCTGTGCTCGTAGTCACTTGCCTTTCCCTAGGAATTCCATTCATAAATCTACTTAAAACCAAAACTTTGGCATAGTCTTTGTACAAACCAGCAGTATACTGAAATCTATTCAAGGTGAGATGAAGACGCTCATATTCCCAGTGATGCCCAATTGATTCGGTGAACCATAAAAGGGTGTAAATGCTCTTCAAAGCTGTGTTAAAGGTTGAAGCTGTGGTTCAGTTCAAGTCATGCTGAGTTCTGAAGAGCTAATCCCCCATGCAGTTTGCTTTTTCTAAGAGAGTTTTTTATTGAGCTGCAGGCAGAGAGATGTTTAAAGCTGTAGGCCAGTGTGCATCATTACCAGATGTGATTATGGCCAGATATAGGCAAGATTATCTCTCACAGCCTTTGGCTCACCACCCTTATACCTAGCAAGCCTTTAAATGATGTCATTGTTTGGCTGTTACCTTCACTGACGAATGATCTTCACAGTGCTGATTGACAAGGGCGTCTGTCTCTGTGGGACACAGCCAGCAAGGCTAGCACAGTAGGAGTGGTACATGTTGTAACTCAACAGGGCTTCCGAGATAAGGCTGGGCACTGAGGTCAGGTCTACATGGTAGAGGAGGCTGATGGATAGAACAGGAGGCACTCGCTGCGTGAAGACTGCAGGGCTAGAATTTCGATAGCAGATGCATTGGTGTGTAACTCACTATTCTTTGTGTGATCTTAGTAAATTGAAAAAGGAAACCACATCCTTACAGCCCGAGTCATCATATCACCTGCTGCATGAAAAGATTTTAGACCCTTTTCATCTCTGTGAATTGTAATATTAACTGTACAGATGAGCTCAGAGTGGTGAAGCTGTAGGCAGGCATGACAAGGCCTGGAGACAACCAAGTGTGTTTACGCAGCATTACTATGCAAATGCAAAAATAATTAAGCAGAGCGGCTTACTTTTTATGATGTTTATAACGGCTGTGTATGTTAACAATGTGACCCAAGCTTAAACCTTCGTCAGAGCTGTCTCCTCTTTGCTTTGTGCAACGTTCCCGGACCGGACACTATCTGCTGGCCTGCTGTATCCCCAGGCTGTCTGAAGTAATCAAAGGAGGGCAGCATTAATTGCTTGACCCTGGCAGGAAGCCAGGTGGTCTGGGGTGGGTCATCACCTGCCCGGGGAAAGGGCAACCCTCATCCTCTCATTGTCCATCCTGCCCTCCTTTCTTTCCCTTCACCTCCTGCCACAACCAAGCACCAGGAAGTTACGGGCCATACTCTCAAGGGGTGCTGCAAAGTCACCCCAGCCAAATGCCCGTCTTATTTTCCATGCAGCAATGCATCTAAGCTCAAAGAGTAATAACATTCCATTTGAAATAATAGCTGGCACTGGAATTGGGCCTGCCCGCTTTCCATAAACCCATTTCAGACAATGGTCCCATTCCTATTACACAATGTCTGTCTCTATACCCCGACATAAACATCTTAGAAGGTGGTGTTCCAGGAAGGGCAGGGGTTTGTCTGACTTATGGCTGATGCATTCATCAAGCTCACGCCAAGCCAATATCACACTGTCAAAAGGGAGCATGTGGCATTCTATCACCATGAGAGGCTGTGACAGAACAAGTCCTTTTCCATTACACTCTCTCAGGGCAATCTCTGATATTGCCTCTCTGCTCCTCTGTAATGCTGTTTATTTTAGTTGTTTGCACTGGTGGATTCCGTATTGCTGGGTTTCCCTCTCTGGACCTTAATCAGTGTGAACCTAACAGAATTTGGGCATTACTATGTCAGTAATGTATTGAAGACTGTGGAGCTGTTCCCCTTATTTTTTCTAAATAACTGTGAGCTGTACCTGTGTTGCGTATTTATTGTTAAGCTTATATTTCAGTGTGAAATATTTTAATGGGGTAATAAACTGTATTTCAATTTTAAATCGATAAACAGGCCTACATAAATCCTGTATACTCACCTGCTTTCTCATTACAGGCAGACTGCGGTGCAGGGCTCAAGGTTCTTCGATCTGTAACTGCCTAAATTCCTCTTTCTCATTTAATAGGCTGACAAAGATTTCTTCCTCCTTATCCCAGGCATATTAAAGAAAGCATTTGATGCGCCCAGCCTTTCGTATCACTCTGTATTCGTTGTGTTTCCTATTTTTTATTCAGTGGAGGCTGTTAAGAAGCTGTCGTCCTGTAGAGTGGTCCCTAGCACACTCCTGTGTTCTCCTCGCCTGGAGCACTGAATTACTATTTATGTGCTGAACTTTGACAGTACACCAGAGTCTGTCCCTGCTCAACCAGCATAGCACAAGCAACGTTGCAATGAAGTTTTACTTGTCTTCTCCTTTTATGACTTCCTCTTGGCGGAGCAAAAGGTGGACTGGAGTGCAGTGGGGTTGAGTAGTGTATAAAAAAATGTATGCTTATCAGAGGCTGTGGCTTGAAGAAACTGAACAATAAAGACAAAAATAATATCCATTTTTGATACACCCTCAACTTTCTCCCAATTCCTTTACTAAGCTCAGACGATCTTGAAATTTGATGTCCAGTACCAGCTTGTCTCTTCAACTGAAACAAATCAATGGGATTTGTGCGTACCGGTATTTTTTAATCACTGTTAAGAGTCTCTCCTGAGTGCTGAAATGAAAATGTACTCTTTCATGAAGTCATCGGATTAGATTTGTTCACAGTTATGGGATAAAAAGCACTCTCGCTCTGTAATGTGAACACCACAGATAGAGTTTTTCATAAAAGCTTTGATGGACATCAAATCTAATCTGAAGAATACAGAGCCAAAGTATTCTGGCAAATCTGGTACGATTTTATGCTTTTGATGCACAGTAATTCTGCTTTCTCATCTGAAGAGGGCAAACCTCAAACTGAGCAGACAAGATTTTCTCAAAGAATGAGGTTATACTGCAGACATTCATTCTCTGGAACAGGAACGGGAACTATTGATTATCTCACATGTCTGTCTGGCTATTGGAGTTTTAAGCACTTTCATGTCAGAGTTTTCTGTCTGATATTTGTCCTTTCTCGTAAAACCCAGAAAGTTCATGTTGTAAGTTTAATGTCGATTGCCTTTTCCTTGTTGCTGGAGGCCGTAAATGCAAGATGGCACACAGCCATATTTTTATCCAACTGTCTCATAAATTTTGGAAATGTCACAAAAAATAAAATGTAAATGAGATTAATTCCCCTCTGATGCGAAGAGAATAAAAAAGTCCCTTTAAACATGAGAAATCACAACCTTTGTGAAAATGGCAGTCTTTGGGGAAGCGTTTAATGATGTTTGAATGTCCCATCAGAATTACTGAAGACACTTTGTATCTATTGTGCATTGTGATTTTATTTTAATTATGATCATAACTATAAATAATGCTTCTTAAAAGAGTATTTTGAAAAATCTTTTTCGCCACTTTTATAAGAGTAGTCAAAGGAGTGAGGTAGATACATATTCTGTGTCACTGTTTTGCTGTAAATTGTTAGTCTGTTAGGAGACAGGATTGTGCTGCACTGCGGGCATGAAATAACAAGCTTTAGATAAAGCAGGTTCATCATAACGAACAAAGGCGGTTGAAATAAATGGACTCCACTGAGCCAAATGGGATAATGAGTTATCTTGGATATACTGATAATCACGCTGATACTGAGAATTGAAATATTAATTCATTAGTGCCTGTAGTATGTGTAGTTAGCAGGTAAAAACCTATTGTCAAGCTGGTATGCTGATACAGTAATACCAGTACTTATCAATGCTGCATTATAATGTGACTGATGTGTCACATTATGTGACTGATAAATGTAGAGAAGTGTAATCAGCCATATGCCCATGTCTAATACTGTATTGAAGTGTAGTGAAGATCCCTGTCAACACCTGTGCTGTTGTTTGTGAGCATCCCGCCCTGTCGTCTTTTACTGCAAACTTGTGAAATACTGTATGAGGTTTAGCTTAGTTTGGCTTCTGGCAGGGAGGCTGAATGCAGCCTGTGCTGTAGTTCAAAGCATAACAATTATTAAATATGCTGTCAGCTTGGCTCTCGCACTCACAGCCGAGCTCTTGGTCTGAGATGCTGTCCTGTATACGATAAAACAAGACAGGATGTAATGAAGATAGACAGACTGTCTGAGCCATGACCTTCAGAACACAGAGCGTACACTTGAGCTCGCTTCACTCTCCAAACACTGTGTTTAGAAGGGTTCTCCTCTCCGTCTCTGACACATCCTCTTTGTGCCTAGCATCCTCAGATGTTTTCATAGCGCACTGTTTATATAGCTCTAGCTCCAGCCTCTAGAGAAACTATTTACACAAGCCTTGTTTAAAAAAAACTACAATGCCAAATAATTACCCACTTTGTGTCTGCCACTGTCAGGGCTAACTGAATGACATTAAAGTATGAGCACTAGGTAGCTTCAGCATAGGCTTTTTTTTAACCTCATCTGACAGACAGATTGAGAGATCTCTGGAAGGCTTTGAACTTTTTTGCCATTTTGAGTTCTCTCAGCACAACCTGATAAGACCCCATTCATTCAGCAAGCCAGGGGTTGGACCACAACCAAGTTCAATAGACTTCAGACGTGCTATTGTCTAAACATGCTGCTGACAAAGTGGTAGCTCGTTGTCTGGCTTTAGCAAGGAGATGATTTTTTAATGGAGCTAACAAAGACATCTTTCAAGGTTAGGTTTATGTCTGGCCTGTGCCTGCATTTACAGTATGTGTGGGGCGTGTGTATGTGCATGTTTGTGCGCCTATGCTTGTTTATGCACAGCACAGCAGGATACTGCTGTATTACATTACATGGCATTCATCAGTCTCCATTTGCATTAGGAGTCGATTCTAAATTGGTTCAAGCTAGCGTAGCGTCAATTTGACTCATACAAACAAATAGTTTTTTTCTGGGTGCATGCTGGGCTTTGTATTGCAGGCCTGAGAGGGCTGCATCATCTGACAGCTTTGTGGTTTCTTCTGACAGAGTAGACTTATTTATGTCTCTCATCCCCTGTGCAGCTTCTCTGAAGGCCCACACTACAAACCACAGAGACTGCACAGCTCTTGACAGGGTATCACACTACAAAGCCCTCACACTCATGTTTGACTGGCAGCAGCCAACCTCCAATTTCCGTGTTTCTGCCGCCATGAAATCTGGCTCGTCGCAGGTTCTTGACATGTTTGATGTAGGGATTTTATGGTTTGTTATGAGTCTGCAACTAGTGGGGACTAATGTTTCAGTCTGTGCCCTTGAATTTAGTCAGCAGGCGATATTTCTCTCTAATTTGACTGATTCTAATTTTAGTTTTCTTCTACTGTTGAATTTACAGCAAGGAGAGAAACTGTATTTTTTTGCTGCGTCAGAGTATGATACTATGTTTGTAGATACAGTATTGGCTGATATGGGGATCAAAGTCTAATATTTCAGGCAAACCACTGGATTTGTTAAAACTGTTTCATTGTCACGAAAGAGCTCTAAGATGACACCCACTGAATTCGTCTCACAGTCATACCTCAGTGTAGCATTCATCTTGGGGTTGCAATTCCAGGAGGGGTTTGAGGAGAAAATTAAGTGATTTGCTGAATTGGAGGGAAAATGGCAGTGATGTGGAAAAGGCTTTTAATCTTGGTGAGCCACCTCTTGTTCCATTAAGCTCATATCCCCTGCTTATCTCACTAATCATTCCTCCCAATGCCAGCAGTCTTGGCGATTTTTAATGAACCCATTATGTCCAGATTCAGTCCACCAGGGTTGGCAGGCACACCATACACTTATGAACAATCAAAGTACAATCAGGCCCTTGTGATGATGCTGCGGCCCAGTTAGAGACGAAGAAAAATTGCTCACAAAATGGCCAATGTGGCTTTTAGGAGGTCAAAAAACCTGCAGCTGGGGCAGAAAAATAAATACTGTGCTGAGAAAACTCTATAGAGTTTCTCTGCCTGCGAGAGGAGGCATGGCCTCAGAGTCGTCTTTGTCGAGCGGTTTGCATCATTACAATGTTGTCACTGGAAGATTGTTAGTGCTAGAGTGTGAATCATAGTGTGAATCATCTGTCTGAGAGAAAAAGACATGACTGCAAGACACTAGCTTAGAAGCACAAAGAGAAACTCCAGCTAAAGGTAGTCTTCAGTGCAACGCCGCCACTGTATACCAATAGTTTAGTGTGTCATATAGATATGAACAGATGTAAAAAATAGTGCTGATGGACAGAAATGGAAAGGAGTGGCTGCTGTTACTGGTTGACAGTCAGGTGAAAGTGTTAAAGTGTTGAAAATGTGTTAATACATGAACAAGAAAGAGGAGTACTGTACTGCAAATGTTGATGATGTAGGCAATTTGTTTATGGGATTACAAAGTGCTGGAATTCAGGGTTGACATCAAAGACTCCACCCTCTGTCTGTTTACTGTACAAGTCATTTTCAGCATCCCACCTCTGTGCGTGGCCTGATCTCCTGTTCTGATCTGGAGCTCTGTGCTGCTGTGTGGACCAGCACACTTCAGCCTTACCGCCTGCAGTAAACAGGGAGGCTAAATACATTAGTTGTTTTTTTCATGCAGCTCTTGTCTCTGAAGACAAGCCCGTGTGTGAATTTTCTTTGTTGCATGTTGTGGTTTGGATGTGCACTCCACTTGTTCGATTCCCTCTGATTTCAATAAATAAGTATGGCAAACTTCAAAAGGCTTCGGATGACGCACACTGTCTTGCCAGCACGAGCTAGGACACACATCCGCTCCTTTTTGGTTTTAGGGCTCAATAATTAAGGAGGTGTTTTATGAAAATAAAGGCTGTGTTTTATTCAGGTCGCACAGGAAAAGATAAAGCAGTCTGTGTGATGGCTCAAAGCAAGTGTTCTCACCTAATGAACGTTCAACAGCTATTTTAATAACTGAGTGCGTATGTGTGCACAATATATAGCCCTTATAACATGTTAATTTATGGCAGGTCTTCTACTAGAGATGCCTTTAATTATATATGTGCTTACTTTTGGTATGACCATGAACTAAAGAAGACTAAGAGAAAGTAGTCTGACCCTTGTTTCTTAAGTTATTAAATTAATAGTGGATCACAAAAAATGCCTTTAATTAAGAGATTCTGGTCAAGGCTGTCAAAAAAGAAATTTATTTGATTCCATTTATTTTCTCTGACCCATCAACTGTATTAAAATCTCTAAACTGCAATACTTAGTAGTGATGGTTAAATATGTTCTGTAGAGCCACGCTTAACCTCTTTGGCTTTTTCACCATTACAAGGATTTTCAGATTAATTCTGCCTGAGTGGGTGGAAACAAGATGCTGTTCATTACCTAACTTTATAGCAATAAATCATTTGTACTAAGAAGTCCTTAGCACATGACACAAATCTACTTTTCTACTGCAATCCACCATGTAGAAAACTCACCTTTTTGAAAGGCTGTGAAACCTAAAAAATGTGTTCGAGCATCAGAATTACTATATCATTACTATATATATTAAGTATTTTCAATAGTATCAGTAATATTTTTTTATTATTTATAATATTATAATCCCATGTTACTTTCAAGCTGGCTAAACAGCTCACTTTCGACTATAAGCTTTTTAATCTGTAACTCCCTTCACACTGACCCTCTCACTTTTTGAGATGTGGTGCCAACTCATAGCTGCTGTTCCACATGAACACCTCTTTTCCTCTCAAGTAAAATGACTTGAGACCACATTACATAGGAGAATTTATTTGTAGATTCAAAAATGATCTCTCATCATCTGCATTCGACAAGGCCGTTCAATTGCTACAAATGTTTAAAAATAATCGTGCGTACAGTGTGCCAGCATGTGGCGCAACTGAGTGGTTATTTGCTGTGCCACATATTGAGATTGGTATGGTTTTCGAGTTGTGATAAGACGTAGGGCTGTGCCTTTTGTCATTATTCACGCTTCCCAATCGATTCTCCACTATCCCATCCAATCGGGTAACTTGACTTTTATTCATAATTAAAGCTATCTACATGCAAATCAGGGAAAGTCAGAGGGCACATTGTGCTATATGCATATCAAGTCTTACTGTCCAATGATGCATCATTTTTCATTTTTTGTTGCAAACACAAAGTAATAAAACATACACATGGCCACTCACACACATGCACTCAAAGCCTATTTACCTTATTGTCAAGAGATCAAACAATCATAGCACTGATTAAGACTTAATGTAAATTGCAAATGTTAATGTGATCACTTTTTTATGCTAATGTTCTATTTTTCTTGCCCATTTCCATGTTAAGTAGTGTTAATTGAAACATTGTGGCAGTGATTTTCTAGGGGGTTCCCTGTTTATCAACCCACAGCTCCATAATGGTAAATATTATCAGTGTTAAGTATGTTTTTGTCCCTCTCCTGTGGCTGGTAACAGGTTCACCTCTAGTGGCAAAAAGTTGTGGATGGAATTTGCAAGAGGAGCTGCAAAATCAGCTTCAGCCATCTTTTAAATACTGATATATAAGGGCTCAAATACAACAGGTGTTTGCATGAACAGACATGTATATAGTTATATATTTGAAGTGTCAACATGATAACATGAAGATGATTTTGATTTCTTAAAGGACACAAAATGTATTCTTGCTGGCAGTAGAGCTGACACCATTGGTTTAGAGATGCAAGATTGTGCATTGCAATGAATGAATGAACAAAACCCACCAAGCAGCCAAGTGTGATTGGCAAGAAATAACCTCCCCGTGCCAAATCATGCCGTTGTGTCAATCCCAAATGTGATGATTATTTTGACAAGTGCATCCTTTTCCCGCTGTCTCACATCGAGAATTTTCTGCCTGCCTAAAGGATAATGCTATATGTTCCAGCTTTGAAACACCAGCTCGATTTCAATGTATTTTTCTCACATGAAAGCATATGCCTTTCCAGTTACATTACACCTCGTGAAGCGACAGCCCCGATTTCAGCTTCCACATCAGTGAAAAACAATGTGTGCCGACCAACATGTTGATGGGACCTACAGCACTCACATCATAGAAATGTTAGGAGTCCACTTACGATATTTTAAAACATTAATTTGATACTTTCATATCTTTATGTAAAAGCTAATCTTGTAATATAGAGAAAAGTAATTGATTTTCGTGCTCATGATCTAATAATGCAGTCTAGGGAACAGAAACCTGTTACCTTTGACACCTCGCCAGTGTTCCCAGTCCAATATAGTCACTGTGTTACCTGAATATGAAAGTTCATTGTGAGATCTGTATCTTCCCTGGTGTGTGTTTATCTGCGCGTGCGTGCATCTTTTATGTTTTTATTTGTGTGTCTGCTTTATCTACTGTCTGCTATATCCATATTAATTTTTGGTAGCTGTTATTGCAGCTCATTTGAGATTGAGTGTGGCAGGAGAGAAGGTGCAGGAGGCAGTTTGTGTGTGTGTGTGTGTGTGTGTGTGTAGCTCTCATATCAAGTTCTGTCTGCTCACACACATCTTTAGAAGCATCCAAATAGCACAACATGAGTGCAGAAAAGGCAGTCATTAAGTGTGATACATGAATGGATTAATGAGTCATTTTTCATTGCCACTCAGGTATTCTAATTATAGTGTCGGTTTGAAACCTGTCCTCACTCAAAACTCTTTTCACATGTGTGACGGTCGGACATCAGTTAACACCTTACACTACATTATACACACACATCCACATTTACACTACTGATATCCCTAACTAACACACCTCACCACTCTCCAAATTCACCTCTCAGTTTATTTTCTTTACTACAATTAATAACTTCAATTTGTCCGTTATGTATCCATTTCCCATTGTTGGCTGGGTTATGACACACAAGAAAATATGCTCCAGCAGGCAGCAAATACAGCGCTATTTATTTATTCATTTTAAGGAAACAGTGTGTGCTTGTTACAGCTTGATTTCTGTCCACACCACATCAGTGTATTCACCACCCTGCAAAACTTGTGGGAAGAAATGGTCTCTAACCTGAGATGAATTTCTATGAGGGCCTGAATTAATAAGGCAAAGGTTAATGTTATTGTAATTATCAGTGTGGAGTCTTACGGGAGATGATTTCCTCATCACTAAAGAGCCTGTGTGATCACATCTAATGGATTAAACTAATAATTAGATTCAAAAGCTGCATTTTTCATACTTTATTAATACCAGTGCCACCCAGTTTGTCATTGCTATGCCTATTTCAGGGGTCAAAGATGTCAGCGGCCAGCTAAATGGGAACTGAGTAATGACAGACATCAACAGACATCAACATGGATGCACCAACATGCATGCGGAAGGGCTGTGCTTACTTAACAGTGTCCCTGCAGCTTGTTGAGTCACACGTAATTATCATGCATGGTTTGTCTCATCAGGCCAAGGTGTCGAGGTGTAAAAATGGCCTTGGGTGAGTCACAGCAGTGAGGCTGAGACTTCCCAAATGCCCCAGGGGAGATGGAGAGGAACTGAAATTACTGTCCAACACAATACATCATCTTATTATGTTTACCTATCACCCACAACCAGTGCGTATGGTTTAGGGACAAGCCAGCCTCACATTCAGGAGTGTAATGGGATATTCTTGGACATATCTGTCACTGCAAATCATTTATGGCAAGGAGTTCTTTTAAAGGTAGCTGTATGAGATGGAATTACACTTCAATATTTATTTGACAATCTCTAGCCAAGTTAATCTTTTCTCTAGCGGGAACGATACCAATGGTACACATATATCAGTCCCAGGATAGGAGTGTGACTGGCCCCTCTGGCACTGCTCTCTTTGCCACTGACTACAGCCAGATGGGCACTATGTGTTCGTCAGAGTCTGTGTGTCAGAGTGGTGCTGTCAGGGAGACTAACCCTGACTGGATGGCTCGCAGTGTGTTTGCCGCAGATGCCCTGACTGGTACGTCCATCATCGCCTCCCCTCCCCGTGGGCAACTTAAAATGCAGAGTCTGCAGAAAAAAAGGCCCTGCTATGATCCAGAGCTCCAGACAGAAGCAGCTGTGATGAATGAGGCCTGGGGGCCCATACCTCAGTAGTGACCAAAACCAGAGATTTTGGCCTAAAAATGTATGAAATGCATGTGTGTGGGCGTGTGTCTGTGTTTGTAAATCCAAATCAGGATGTCAGAAAATGTGTGGTAATGTTTGCTATTAGACCAACAATCCTATTAACAGGCGTCTCACCAAGCATCTGTCAGTGCAGTAGCTTGGAGCCGTTTCTATTAAGCTAAATGTAGTAGCTCATAATTCAGTGGAGGTGATACACTATAGTGAAAATAATCTCATACACTGTTTTAATTTGCATCACGCTGGGATTTGTCACCGTTACAGATGATGCTGTGTGAAACCACCAGAGTCTTGTTAGGTAGAGTTGTGTGAGGGCTGACATGATTTGCATTATTCAGAGCATGCTGCATAAGCGTGTGTTAGCTCCTGTCACTCCATGAGGGCCCAAGGTGCTCTCCCACAGTGCACAAGGGGCTCCCCATGCAGAGCCTCCACCAAGGCCTACTTCGCTCTGGTAGACAATTAGAGACGGCTACTGTTGCCTGTGGAAGGAAAAGATCAATTCCCCTGCTTCTTATAGGTCCTTAACCACGTCACTGAAATGCTGGATGGAGAAGAATACTCATGGGTGAATCCTGCCCTCAGCGCTGCTTTCTTTTCTATTTTCTCTCATCATAAAAAGTGATTTCCACCTGCTCATTTAGGGTCTATTTAATATCAGAAGTGACACTAACTGCAGAGGGCAATTGTTTCATCAAGAAAAAAGTCAAGGGAAAGGCACTGTGTTGGCATCAACCAGTCTGTCCTTTCCAATTGAATCACTGCATTAACATGACATTAGCAGCCCTTAGTGCTCAGCTTTTCTTCACCTCAAAGACAAAGCTGCAGCAGAAGAAAGAGTCGGTGGAGCTCAAGCTGCCAGTGAAAGCTGTGTGATTAACTAATCCCAGTTTCTCATCAATATGACCCAGAAGTCGAGGGGTAGCCCTGGAGCTGATCAGACTCGAGTTAGTTCCAAGATTGTGACAGAAGGTGCTGCCTCTACCTTGCTGCGTATCTAGCCATTCATACCATCTTCTGCTCCACCTGTTCACACGCCTGGCCATAGCAGGAACATATACCAAATCACATCCCTGCAAATTTGGTGAGAAACTGAACCAATCAGTAGGTGTGCGTGTATGTACATATGTAGGTACATGTGAGAGAGATCTTGGGCTGGTTCTTTTTTCCACCATGATGCTTACCCCCCTTAGTGTGACTAAATTAAAACTGGAGCCACGGCAGAGTGCCCTCCTTGATGTGACTCACAATTGATAGTCATAATTACAACAACTAGATATCAATTAATGCGAATGAAAGTCATTTGTTACTACCTTTGCCTCGCTAATTGCATTGTTAATGGACCAGGCAAGATCCAGCCAACATAAGCATTAACCCCTCTTTGAAGAAAATCTATACTACTATCAGAGAAAATAGGTTAAGGCAAACATGTCTTTTATCAATAGTGTGGCATCAGCTTTTTTTTCTCTGCGTTTTAGCAGAAGCATCTGTGTACAGACTCTCCAAGGACTTACCAACAGCTGCTAATGACTAATTTACCAACCATTCTTTTGAACTAGTTTTTGGTGTGAAACATCCCATGACGTCTCTTGTTGAGCATGTAGACGGAATGTGGAGCTGACCAAGGTCATTCCCATTGTCTGTCTCTAAGAGTATAGAGCATGTATACGTGGAATTAATTTACTTTATAAACCTGGGAGTGGCATCATGGTTACTTGTTGCCTTGAACTTCCTCAGACTACATCTTGGTCTCTCACCCTGACACAAAGGGGGAAAAAGAGGCCTTGAAGCAATGCTGTTTCTAATTGGGCCACTAATCGAATGTCACTCTGGAAAGCCACAAGGAGCTGGATGGATTAAATTGTCCGGGACACAGGTGAGACTGAGATAAAGAGAGGATGGCTACCATGACAGCAGGACCTGCAGGCCCTGCTGTAGTCTTGTCCTTTACTGTTACTTGTACTGTCTCCAGCCCAGAGTACAGAATAATTCTACCTGAATTCTGTTAGTTTACACAGTGTGTAGAATACACCTGGGACAGCAAGCTGAAACTATACAGACTACACTAATCTCTCACTAAACCAACTGTTTGGTAAAAGCTTTCCTTACATCTTGAACTCCAATCAGTGTGCATACTCCTCACCTCATCCGCCCTTTGTGCTTCATTCAAAACAGCCTCACAACCGTATTGTTGCTGACTGCAGAAATGAACAACTAGCATGCTATACACAGTATACTTACTAATGAATGATTTTAAAATAATAGACCTGGTATCCAAAAACAGATTTTTCTCTGATTGTGTGAATCTAAAACAGAAAAATAAAACAGCATAAGGTGCAGATAAGGCTTAATGAGAAATAGAACACAAGCAATTAGTTTTACTGCTTGAAATACAAGGTCACAGAATATTATAAGGCTACAACAAAGATAAAAGCAGAGGCTGACAAATGCAAATATTTATTTTTTGAAAATATGAAAACATTTTGACACATAGTCAACAAAGATCTTAAATGTGCGAAAGCGTTTGTTGCTACACAGTTTTCAGTGCATATAGTTGTAAGAACCTACAGTGGTAGTAAATGCAGTATCAGTTCACTTCATTCAATTGGGCAAAATGGAATGCATATAAAAGGAAGACAGTGAGTTGAATGTCAAGAGTGACGAATGGGATTTAAAATATCATCTCCTGCTTTCATCACAGTAAATGCTTTTTCCCGTGAATGTCATTTTGTTCCCAGAGTTTGCCTTTCGCTCAGCGTGACTTGACCAAAGCGATACATTTTGCACTGTTGTTGTTTTCCTCCCTGCCACTCTCTGTGCCTTGGCACAGAGTGTTAATGTAATGTCAGTTCAACTGCCTTGGGAGCTGAGCCACTCTATCAGCCAGCACATTCCTCCCTGAGCTGGAGAGTCTGTTCGGTTAGCTTCCAGCATCACTGCTGATAACTGTATCAGAGCCACATGAACAGCTTAATCAAGGCAATATCAGAGATAGAATGACAGACGACATCTTTCACTGCCCCCTTTTTATAGCTACATAAAGTCTGATATAGAGTTGATGAGTCTCATCTGTTGTAGCCAAAAGGACACAGTTGTTTTCCCCTTTCCATCTAGACAGACATGAAGTCATAACTGCCAAAAACAACCACTAAAATGCTTTGGTTCTTGATGACATTTTAGAAGAACACTAAACCTAGGCAAACCCAGTGCATTAAGATGCTTTTTATGGCTCAATTGGCCATGGTAAAATGTAGAGGTATGCTGAACTAAGCTTGACCAGAAAATTTCATTCATTCGAGGAGGCATCTGAGGAATTTTAGTTTTTTCATAGCTCTATGAATTTGGTGCCTTTCCAAGAAAGAGTTACGTGAGTTGCAGAAAAAGGGAAGGGATCTCTAGAGACGGTAAATCTCAAATGCACATTTTTCTGGACAATGTAATTGTTCTTTGCAATCTTTTTTTTTTCTTTGAGAGTTTGTTCTAGTTACATAAAGCATATAAATATTAAGAACAATGAAGAGAATAAGCTTTTAACTGAGAACTGTTATGTAACTCTAACAGCATTTCAGCGTCATCGGAGCTGACCCAGAGCAGTAATTCTTCAACCTCCACAGCTGCAAGACATTTACAAGCAAACAGTGTCTCCAGTTCAAACCTAATTTTCTAGTGAGCACAGAGCATAGATGTGTGCATGTTGGTAAGTGTTGTCAGTTAGTCTGAATGTTCATTTAGCGGTTTGTCAGTCCTAATAGGATGCTCGGCAAAGAAAAATTTTAGGGGTTTAATTCAAATAATGTGCAAATCTTCATAACATTTGCTGCCTTAACTGATTACAGCATTATATCAGTCGACACTGTAAGCTGACTGTTTGAATAAACAAGCACCTGTAGGCACCTGTTTAAAGTAATATACTGTGAAAAGCTAAGTGATACAGGGTATGAGCTACACATGTTTAAATATTCTTCTTCTTTCCACTGGCTAATGTCAGAGTTAAACCCAGTCTTCTCTGGCCTGCTTCCATGTTAGCGGTTAGGCATGAGTAGCCTCTTTGGCCCCAGCACAGCTACAGATGAGCTTTTACCACAGCGATCAAGGGACCAGCAACTGGGTCCTGTTGCGGTGCCCAGGGCAACATGGCGGTGATGACAGCCCTACAGCAGCAGCAGCAGGCCAGCTGGGAACCAGTCTGCCCACCATCCCCTGGACAACCCAGACTAGTGGCTGGCCTCATCCTTAGAAGGGAAGGAGAGAAAAGAAAGAGGCTCCTCAGGCAGGATAAGCTCTGAGGAGCACATGGTAGAAAGTGGGGCAACTTGGTCACATCTGCAAGAGTCACTCTGCCTACTAATGTCTATCCTCTCTTGCAGTGCTGATCGCAGCTCAGTATCAGGACAATAACTCAGACCGAATGAATAAAACGGCAGGTATTCAATACCAATTTGTGAAGAAAATTCATAGACATCAGGCTGATCTCTTGTAGCTCCAGCTCTGTAAATATCATCACCACTTCACCGATTCAAAGGTGCAGAGGAAAAAGTAAGGATGATTCATCCCTGTTGTGTTGTGTTGTTGTCGTCCTCTGGCGGGCAGTCCTGTCAGAGGGTTGTAAATCTGTGACAGGAGGGAAGGTTATTTGTTTGGATTTTGTTCAGGCTGACCAGCCAGGCCTGTGGTCTGTCCTTGGGTGTTGATGTGTTCCTGAATGGTGGACGCTGTATTGACAAAGTGCTGTGACCAGGGCAAAAAGGAGTAAATCAGGATGTCACCCTCACTGTGAGGGGACACTAGACCATTGCCTAGTGGGGACAAACACACTCTGAGGAGCCTTTTTCCAGCATGTTCAGTTCAGCAGTAATTTTCTTGATATAGTCAATTTATTTGTGGTGACTGTTTTTGGCCTTTCGTACAATGTGGAGTAAAGATCACAGCCTGCAGACAAATAGAAGATCAAATAATGTACAATGAAACATACCTCTGTGAATTGTGTACACTCTGAGCCTCACAAGAAACAGTTTTGATCCTTTGTGTCTTTCACATACACACACATATATACACACACACAATCACACAGACACCCACACATATATATAAAAACACAGCCATCCTGCAGAGGGAATTGCTCGCTGTCACAGTCACAGCCCCATGAAGGTCAGGGAAAATGGCACAGATGGCCTTTTGCGCTAAATCAGCAACTTTGTTGAAGTGTGGTCAAACACTCACACATGGAGTTGATTCACACACTAACCCAGTTACACTTTATTCCCCCAACGTCATGTAAAGCCATACACATACATCAAGAGCCCCTGAACAACACACATGTGCACACGGAAACAGCATTACAGCCTTGCTAGCTTTCTGAATCACAAACACAGTGACTTTGAAGAGTTTCATTTCAAAATAAGATAACATTAATATTGACATTACAAGTCACATTTGCTTTTAGTTGAAAATTTGTATTTGAGGCCAGAATTGTTCATGTTTTAACTATTGTGGGATGGATTTGAACAAAATGCTTCAGTTCTTTCCAGCTATGGCCACAGATCATTCTTCTAATATGTTGGCTGGTGTCCATTACATTTCTAAAGATTAAAATGTAATTAAAACCAGGACACCTCAAATAATAGTGCATGCATGTCAGCCACATTGAAATAAGTAAGAATATTCAGATACTATAATGAATTACAACATTCAAGACTCAACTATTTGTTTGTCACATATTTTCAATATGTGCAGTGAAATGGGGGAGTGGGGGTGGGGGGTGGGTGGGGGTTTAACATGCTAAAAGGCTAATGTGCAATAATAATTTGAGAGAAGAAAATAAGAATTAGTAAAAATTTATATAAAGGATTATAAATATATGTAATATAAGTATTAACATGTTAAAGAGCATGTTTTCATTATAGGAAAAAATGTAAAATGTACCTTTGTAGGCAGACTATGTTAAAAAAAAAATTAACTAATCACTTATAAATATGTAATATGTATTTGTGCTACATATTGCGGTGACCTGCCTTACCTTTTTCTTAGTAGGGCCAAATAATACAGTGTTTTGTATAATTTATTTTAACCTGTATAGAGTTTTAACATAGGATGTGGATGCAGGCAGTGACAGAGTGTGAATCATTACAAAGCATACTAAATTATCTTTCGAATACACATGTGAATTATGAGTCAAAAGTTTCTCTGAGCTTTTTGTATTGTCGTGTTGTGTGCCTAGCCCATCTGGCACATAATTAGGATTAAACAAACCAAAAAGCTGCCAGTGCTATTTAGCCTGGGCCCGATTGTCTCTCCCTCAACAAAGTGGCGTGGGTGTAAATAATCAGCCTGTTTTGATTTAAGCATGATGAGGTCCTGTGCGACCTGCAGGTGAGGAGAACAGGCACTGTGGTTGAGTGCTGGTGTCAGGGGAGGAAGCGTCATGGCATCATGGTGGTGAAGTGAGGTGAAGAAATAGAGTGTGACTGGGCGGATATGACAGAAAGTCTAACTGTCACCTGGGGTCCCTGAGGCCCAGCTGCTCCACAGCCGAAGTTTAGAAGAGAGAAACAGTGATTAACCCTGTCACATTGATTCAGCTCTGTTAGCTTGTTTCTTCTGACCCATACTGTGGAATAAAGCGACTGAAGGGCTGTAATGATATCCTTTTTGCTATTGTTGCAGTGTCTACACTCTCTTTTGCTCAGTGTGCTTGTTTATTGTGTCGTCAAAAGCCCAATATATGGTGTTTTGTTATTACTGTGACATATTTGATTTTCTCCTCCCTGCATGGCTGCTCTACTGCCTTTTGATTTTCTGACACCTGGGATTGTTAGGAAATACTGATAGAAACCAATGTTGTGTGATAATGAACGAATCTGCTGTAAGTCATCGTTAGATCTTTCAACTTTTGTCGTATTGTCTGTCAGTCAGAATGTGTGTAGACACACAGATACACATAATACACATTTGCTCTTCCTCTCTCTGGCTCTACTGCTTTTCTTATATTTTCAGGATGCTCTTGATTCTTTCTACCTCTCTGTCTCTGTCCACATGCTGTTTGTTCATCAGACAAACCATCTGCTGAAGTTGTGTGTTTTTCGCTGCATGCTGTCCCCTTGGCACACTGCTTCACAGGCCGGTGCTCTACCAATTATCTGATGCGCACAGGACGCCCAGCGTGAGCCACTGCCCACTGCACAGGCATGAAGTCTGTGTGTTCACACCAGGTAGCCTCTCTGCACGTCACCGGATAATGGGGAGAGCGAGAGGGAGCCCTCTCTTCAGCTCTCCTCATCATTCATTTGGCGAGCTGATTAGCTCCTCTCTGTGACCAGCAATAATCTACAGTCCTGTGTATTTCATGGCCCATTTCAGAATTAGTGCATCTTTATACGTTCAAGCCAATCTACACTTGCAGCAGTGTTTGCACTGTGTAATAAGCGTTGCCCCTCTGTTTTTGTGCATCGTACCATGAAAAACAATAACGCTGGAGCTGTGAGCAGTTGTAATTACACTCATTCCTTGTTTTATTGCGTAACATTCGGGTAGCTTAAGTAATATTCTGTAATAGGAAATGTGGCTGTATTTAACAAGAATAAAGTATAAATTAGTAAAAGAGTCTTAAATCAGATCATGACCACTAAATTTCACTCAAATTATGATTATGATTTATAGTGAATAACAGTAGTAAAGTATAGAGATGAATGTGTTGCAATCGAGCACACCCAGATCCCATAGACAAAAACAATTCATTTCTTCATAAAGAATTCATATGCAGCATTTAGATCTTTCTGTCTGTCTGACAGCAGTCACACGGTGCAGCAGACCTTGCGTCAGAAGATGAAAAACACCTCTCCTTCATCATCCACTGCGATACTTACTTATGCACGCTGTATATCAGTCACCCCCCCCCAACCCAATTCTTATCAATACTTAATCTAAATTGATTTTGATTTTGCTTTAAAGTCATAAGAGTGTATTGTGTCAAGCCTGTCATATACAGCATGTCAGTAATACATTTTGGATTGGTCTTTTATTTAGTAATAATTGGGAGAATTGAATGGGGAGATAAGCATGGCTGTGTTTTTCAGAGGTTTTATCTGGCGTGCAGCACGACCCCAGTCGGTGCACATGTGGTAAGAGTTAGAGGAGTGAGCCCATGCACGCTACTGAACACTGACTGAAATATACAAGTGTTTCTGCAGGGGATAGGGGATATTAGAAAAAGCCTGAAATTGAGAAATGTGATATGGGGGGCTCTGTGGAAGAAAAACAAAGTTATTTAAGCCTCAAGCCTTTCCTCTTATTAAAACAGTATCAAGCTTTTATTGAATTTAACATGTTTATGGTAGGGACAACATTAACGGCCTGCGTGAGTGTGGATTTAGCTGAACCACTGAGATAGTCATCTTTGTTCACATTTTCATGCAAAACGTGCCTTACCTTTTGTGCATGTACATTCATGACTTAGCTCTTGTCTGAGTGTGTGTGAACATATGTTAGCAAAGTTTTTTGTTTTTCCCCCCCCCTCATACAGAAGGCTTTCCAGTGCAGTGTTCCTGTTATTTGTTGGCATTTTTGAAGGTGTTATCAGCGAGCCCTTTCTTTGGCACTCCATTACATTCTCACTCAGTATCTAATAATCTTGTCATTTTCCACCACATTTCCTCTACTAAGCACTCAATTAGTGATGCAATACTTATCCCCCTTCCAAATCCTCTGAAAATTGTGTCTAAAAAGGTTAATGTAATTTCAAAAGCATAAAGTGGATGGAATAGCCTGGATGTAAGTGTATCTCACTCATTAGAATTCAACTCCACACCGACTATCCCAGACTGGAATCTGATGGAAAACAGGCACTGAAAGAGTCAAACTAGTGTGAACTAGATAGCATTTGCCCTATGTATAGTTTATATTCAGAGAAACAATGATGTGGTCATTAAGAATATTTGCATTTAAACTGTGGATTGTAAAAATGCATGTAGTAGTACTTCAGTTAACTTGTGCTCACTTGTGGCACCATTTCATCCTGTCAGGATGTTCTGTTGTTTCAGCAGAGCGACTGCAGCCATTATGTTCTTTGCAGTTTATGTGACATTTATCAACATCATATCTGACAATAAAAGTCAAAATGTTATCAGGATATATAATTGAAAGGTTATGAGGCAACACACAAGAGAACCCATGTCTCATATCTTATTTGGAGTGTGATATCACTTATCACGGTGTGATATCACTGCTATGGCTGTTACAGTTTACAGTAAAAGCTTTGGGTCCCTGTAGGCTCAGTGTCTGTATTTGTTATTTTTAAATTGGCACAGTTGGCTTAACCTGGAGAGACTGTGGATTCGGCTCCCAGCAAGAAAGGCGTTTATTCTTTTCTATTGCAGCAGCTTTATTTTGTACTCTGCAGTATTTGTAAATGTTGGCAGCTTCTGTGTGATGGTGAGAATGTCAATCAGAGTCTCCAAGTGTGCGACCCGTCACACAGGATTAACAGCTACATTCAGAAACCAAACATAGGTTGTAATTATTCAGGTCTTGTACTGTGACATCCTGCACCATTTCAGTCACTTCACTTTGTCGAAGAGCACTTATGAGAGTTCATATAGAGAGCACTTATTTAAATGTTTTTCAGATGGTGAATGCACTTTTCAAGAGGTTAACTTTTGAACTGAGTTTAAAAAAAAAACTGTAAGGCAAGGTTATTTTCATAGGAATCCATGCTGTACCTCTCAGCACAAGAATCGCTTGCCGAGCTGAATGAACAAAACCATATGAGCTGCCAGCTGCACATATTTACATCAGGTTTTCCCACAATCCACTTCTGAGGACTGTGCTCGCGGCCATCTCTCAAGGAACTGATCTGTGATTTGTGGCATACAGCAGGGATCTAAAGGACAACTAAAACATTTCAGTTCCAGGCCGAGAACAGAAGCAGAGCCAGAGTCTCCCCTTAATCTTAATCTGATTCACTGCATCCAGCTCATGTTATCATGAGTTCTGATTCATCTCCAATGCGTGTCTTTGTTCTCCTTCTGAAAGCTCATTGGCTCAAGGGTACAAACTATTATCCAATGCTAGCAAGGGAATAAATATTTTCATCCTCTGGGCTCCCATGTATATCCAAACAGTAGAGATAGAGGTATAATATTTGTGATAGGTTTATATAGCTTCAGACGAAACTGATAATAAAACAAACTTGCATTTGGCACGTTCTAAATGCATCTTGAACCTTTGACTCATTGTAGCCTTCTCCCTACCTCTCTCACTGGAGAATAGCGATAAGATGTCTCATTTCCGTTTACCTTTCAACATTATTCATGGTTATGGAGGTGTTTTGTAGTTTTTTTCCCCCAGTGCATCCTCAATATGTCTGAGCCACAAGCTTTGCTCTAAGAAAAGCTTGTGGCTCAGACAAGCATTTTCTAGTTAATACTGTATTTTTGCTATTATCTTTTGAATTACCCTGACAGGCATTTGATTTATAGCTGCTTACTTACATTATAATGAGCAGGATATTACAAAACACAACACTCAAGTCCATAAATCAATTCATAACATATCAGACGTCACTGTGTCCTGGATACCAATTAACCTGGGTTGTTGGGTGGTGCTGGAGGGATGGGTGTCACGCAGATGTTTCCCTGACTGGATAACAGGGATGATGATGATGATAAGTTTTTGGTTTGAAAGACTGGCGTACTAATGAGTTCTCCAATGTACTTGGGTCCAAGCAGATGAAAGTGGTGACACCACAGGTTGTCCTGCAGTGGCACATACCCAAACTCAGACTGGCACTGACAGTTTGAGTTTTATTTTGCAGTGCTCTGCATATTGAGGGATGTTCAGCTTATTAGTATTTTTTTCCTCAAGATTGTAGAGAAACCTCAAAAAGTAGTCCCATTTTGATCTCATACCTACTGCAGCGAGTCGTTGAAACAAGCGCATGGGAGTTGCTCTGGCTTCAACAGAGCAATAAAGACCTGTGTTACATCTATGAGGCATATAAATTGATATGAGGCAGGAGTCCATCTCAGATAAATTTGTTACCAAATTAACCTATGTAGGGTTCACAGTGGACGTGTGATTGATGTGATCCCAGCTCTGACCTCTGACCCCTTAAGCCTGAGGCTGTTGTGGGAACTGGGGCTGTAGATAGGATGTCTACCTCTCATCAGCAGACAGCCAATCAGAGGGAAAGAGCCAGCATCAGCCCCATCCTGGCTCACCTCATGCTGAAACAGCATGGTGGTGCTTTTATTAGCTTTTAACGGATTATAATTGTCTGCTAAGTACTCGTCTGTCCGTAGCACAGATGGAAGTTGAACCTTAATCCTCATTCTGGAAGCTTTCCTACAGTTTTAGGTGAAGAGGTTTTCATGCACGTTTTCTTGTCTTTTCATGAAACTTCCAAATCCTCTTTTCCCTCAGATAGCCTCTGGGAGTCCAGTAAATGTCTCCTGACGCCTGCATAGCTGGGCATTTTTATAACAGGGATGTTTTAATGACACTGTCCAAAGCACATCAACCATCGACTTTGAAAATGTCTTACAGATGTGTGATTTTTTTTTTCTTTGGGAATGTTGGCAAGCAAATCCACTAAGCGCCAAGGCTGAACAACTCTGAAGTATAAAACATGTGAGATGATTTATTATTCCTACAAAAACACACACAGTCTCACATATGGGCTCATAGCCTTGTGCCGATGGGACATCCACAGCTCTTTACACTTAATCTGAGCCTCTCATATAAACCAGCTAATTAGAATTAGTTTGGCTACACTTAAGATCGTCAAAATAATATCATGGACGTTTATACAATGCTTAATTGACACCGTAAAAGGAATACATATTCATAAACACACACCACTGACTGCTGAAAACTGCCTCATACAGAATGTCAAATTTAATTGGGGCGTGCTGAAAGATAGATCTGCCTGCTGATTTGAAATATATTATATTCTATGGTAGCTTCATTCATTCATATTCATACAGTTGCCACCGATTACTAAACTGTGCCAATTATAGCATACCATTGAGGAAAGATGAATTTCAGTAAGTAAAGAAATGTAAATCTGTCTTATCATTCTAGGTAGTGACAATTTGTACTGCTTCAGCATTAATGCATTTTCATGTTAATGACATAGTCAAGTTTCTCTCTCCTTTTGGTTTTACAAATACCACCTCACCCACTTTTTTGTCAACTTTGTGTATTTCATAGGTGTTTTACTTCTTCAAAGTGAATATTTAAAGGAAAACAAGGATTTCAGAATCTCTGCTGAGCAGCACAGAGGAAGTGAGACGTTGTGTTTGTAGATTTAAAGATCAATGAGAAACTAAATTCCTTCCTGATGGTTACCCTCCTGTTCCCGAAAGCTCAGCTTCATTTCGCAATAGACTGGTGCTACAAAAACAAGAGGACTTCAACATGTCATACTGAATCTTAATTAGAAAAAATACAGAGAAAAAGAAAGGGATGTTAGCCAGAAAAACCCATTAAAGCTCAATCATATGAAATAAGCAAGTGGCAGGAATGAAAGTGCTGTCAGGCTCAGTGCCTTATCAGGCTAAGTGAAAGCAGGAGAGATATACCTCTCGGGTCTGCGTTCCCTGTGCTGCTGTGATCTTTTCTCAGCTGATTTATCTATATGTCTTGGTGATAAAAGAGTGACTCACTCTCTTTCTGTGTGCGCAGCTTGGGCTGCGGCGGCAAAGCTGGCTGTTGACCCTGCCGACCTGCAGGCACCGCAAAGCAGGAAGTGAAATCTCTATTTGAAATTCTTGCATCCTGCCATCTGCCTTGATTTTTAAATGCACCTAACCCCACCCAGGCATCTTACACCTGCATACCAACACTGCCACCCCTCCACCCTTCCACCCCCCTATCGGACAGGCAGCTGTCGGCGGAAACAAGACAAAGGCCCGGCATAGACGCAGCACATGAATTAAAGATTCAGTCGCAGGACACAGGACAGCATGTTACCGCTGTGTGTGCACTATTACCAACAAGTACCTCTGTATGTTTAGGTCACAAAGACAGTAGGACACTGATACACTGTATGTCAGAACAGAGCCACAGCCACATCCCTGTGGAGAGAGATGTATCACAGCACACCACTGTTACTCTGTGCTATAAATATCTGATTAAAAAGCTGTGCTGCTGTCATTTTATGCCCGTCAGAGTTCCACTGTTTATTTAACCTACTTACGTTTTCTATAAATCTCTATTTTTAATCAGTAAAATGGAATTGCATCGTGTCCCTGTCTTGGAAGAATTAACAATAAGATTGGAGTGGCGATGAGCAGATGAGATAGGGCAGGCAAAACAAAACCATTCCAGGAGCGAAAGGATATCAGACTTGAGATGCATTTGTGGAAATAATTCCATTTTACCAGCACACAAAGATAAAGCGCTACAGTGCTTAGAGTACAAATGTGTCATAGCCCTCTCATTAGCTTGCCATGGTTCCAGTAAGTATCTTAATTAGATTATTGGAGGAATTATGGGGAACTTGTGGCTCTGTTTGCCCTGGGCTTCTTTACTCTTGGTTACAGAGTGTTTCCAGCTAATTGTTTTGTTTTGTTGCTAAATCAGAGCTGCCTGATATGATATGGCCTCTTCTATGGCCAAATTTAATGTGAAAACATTTATTTTTTATTTACTTATAAGAAAGTGCTATTCATTTTTAAGGAAGAACAGAGGCACCGAGGCTCTGTTGCACTGGATCCATATTTGTTCACAGCACACTAGGATATTGGGGTGGGGGCTGACAGTAGAGGTGCTACTGGGGATGATTACTACACATGTAAGAATAGATCCTTCTAGTCTGTATGGTTAACAATTCAGTCTTGCCTGTGCTTTACAGCTTTTTCTGGAGCACCTGTTTTTCCAAAGGCCCTCATCATTTGCCATCCGGACAGCTTCAGTCGTAATCTGAAAAGATGAAAAAACTGGAGGCTGAAAGGCCATGCTCGCGTAGACCCTCAGGGTAACCCGTCATGCTCAGGCCTTCGGCCTTCCTTCTGGCTTGATCAACATCCTTGCTGTCAGCACTCTCAGTATTTCTGTAATGCAGGTTTTACACCGTTGTCATTAAGAATTTTCGTCTTATTGCAAGAAATCTGTAAAAATAGCAGTCTTGGAGATTGTATGCAGATGTAATGAAAAATGACACAGCCCCATTATAATCAGTGACCAGTCTTGGCCTGCACTAGCTCAGCCCTGTGTTTCAAACAGCCTAGCACAAATATATCACAGACTGATTAAACTTTCAGTGGCTCCTGAATACCTTTTTCACCTCTCAAAGCAGCAAAGCAATGGGCTTCCTTTTCAGAGTTTCCTCTAACCTATTGTGCCTAAAAAGCTTTTTTAAGTGCTAAGTGGAGGAGCACTTGAGTTTGAGGAAGGGTTATGTTCTCCGTGCAGCAGGTAGAACAGATCGGTGTGGAGAGCGGTGATAAATACAGTTCTTTTAATACAATAGCTTTGTAGGTCACTCTGTGGAAAGGCGAGGTGTGCCCACTCAGCCGGCTGCTCCTGCAGAGCCTGCGCAGCCCACAGACACATGAACACGCAACCTTTAAAGAGGGATTTGAAAAGGTCGAAGCACAGGCCTGCAGAATGGCAATATAGGAGTGCGCTTCCAGAGGTCACAGGGTCAATGTGGGCTTTATTCCTCCATGTTCCTCTCATCCTGGAGAGATGGCTTTATGGAGTATGTTAAGACTCTAAAAATTCATTTTAACAGTGTTTGCCAGTGCTGCGTTACATGGTCACAAACACAACAGCATCTTTGTCGATAGCATTAAATTCTGAATCTCCTTGCAAGTTTTTTTTCCCCTCTCTGGTGCTGGGTTGACCTACATCTGAGGATCTGGCAGCAAAGAGAGAGTGCGAGTGTCCACCTGGACCTGGTTAGAGGAATGGTTAAGACAGGCTTACTGGGCGCTGGTCTGTCCCAACACACCACCCTGATGTTTTTCTTCTTCTGTTTTAAGTGGTCGTTTGCCACGTAAAGACAGATCACATTTCATTATTTTGCCACTGGTTTATCTGTTGGTCGTTACTTTCCTCTTGATGGAGCAGGGAGGATTTCCTTAAGACTGAGTTGGCTGGGTCTCATGACATAGTGGGTGCTCTCCCTCTTTACTCCACAGTCCCATGTGATATCACTGCATGCTAAGCGACTCTTCTTCCACTGATCTAATTAGTCCCTCGACACATCTTTAACGGTCCGTATTTATCAGGAACATTAATTAGTACCTAGACTGGATATATTACTTTGAAAATAGTGGATGTCCTTGTTTATTAAAGTATTAACAACAGGGGGGAAATACTCTTTCTGATCCCCTGGTATTAGTCACTTAGTGAGCCTGCTCATTCATCATTCCCTTTCTGCAGTGTGTTTTCTTCTCCTACTTATCCTTGTTTGTCTTTTTCTAAGTGCACATATAAAGGCATGTAGGATTAGCATTATTAATTACAGCAGCCCTCTGTGCCCCGTGTTACACAGTTGTCTCATTAACAAAGTGTCACCCATCTCTTGTGGATAGTCAGTACTGTACGAGGCTGGGAGATGACGAGCTCTTGCTTTAGTTCCAGTCAGGTTTAAGGAAGCGTACAAGAGACAGTGTGGGAAACAGTGCTAGAAATGGGGAGGTCATTGATTTTCTAAGTGACAGCTAGACCGAAACAAATACTGTATTGATTGGAGACTTCCTTGGGATAGGCCTAGCTGTAGAAAGCTGGAGGAGAGTTTAGACGCTGGAAAACATTAGTCTGTGGATGTGGAGCTGTGTGAACGTCCATCATGCGTGACACAGACTACCTCAGCACCCTGAGCTAATGTGGTTGCTGCATAGAAATAAACCATCTTCTGCTCCACGGCTCTTTTCCTTCCAATAAAAGTACATTGCTATACTGTAGTTCTTGTAGATGTGTTTGTTTGATCTGCCAACAAGTGAAACAGTTTGATTCATATTCAAGAGTTGAGCACTGAGCTTTCTTCCACTAATCATGCTAATTAGACCCACTTTAGCAATTTTATTGTTACTCGGGGGTGATCTTTTGAATGCTTTTTTTTGTTGTGGATTGGTGTTTAAAAAAGCACAGCACTGCCTATTTTAGTAACACTCTGATCACTCGGACTGAATTGTGTCTCTAAGACCCTTATAGGGATCCCTCCTTGTTTTTGAGTGGCCTATGGATTAATAGCATGTGGCTTTATACCCTGAGGTGCAGCACGGCAAACATGCATAAGGACACTAATATAGATATATTACAGTCTCTCTAAGAGAAATCATGCAAATCAGGGAGTCTGGGGACAATTACCTTTCTCCCCCTTCCCCCGCTGCACTGGTATGATTGTGCTAGACTGTAGGTGATGACAAAATCTTGCCTTCATTTGGCTTCTTCACAGATTTAGTCAGATTATTTCTAAGAGACTTTTTTTACATTGAACTTTGTGTTAAAGTCGTCCAAATCTAAATTCATGTAGTTCAGTGAGATGTTTTGTTCACATTAGTTCCATCAAATCAATAGCTTTTTGAGTTCTGTGGTCTTCTTTTATAACTAGTTAGGAATTCAGCTTGACAGCACTCTGGTCTTTTCTCAGCATATAATAAAACTGTTCGCATAGCAGGGCTTGGCTAATGAGAAGTCTTCTTCCTCCCACAACAAACCCTAATCCTGATTTAGATGATCTTCCCCATACATGATTTTTTTATCCTTGTTGCACCTAGCATCAATGCCAAAAAGGGTAATCAGATTATTTCGGATAGAGCAAAGACGCAGCAAATCCGATGTGAATGAGATGAAGGTTGATCTAGAGGCTGCCAGTGACACATTTGGTTTCATTAACACCTGACTAAAAATGACAAGAATCTCCAAATAATAGCACATTTGTAAACATGATTATGCTTCCAACATGTAAATCAAGCAGGAGGCAGGTAGTGTGGACAGTAATGTTCTCATAGAAAGCTCATAGGGATACACACAGACAGGGAAGAAGCAAAAAGAACATAAGGAATGAATATTAGCAGAGAAAATCTGCCTTCAGCAATCTATGTTTTGTTAAGGGAAAGATATATCAGATTTTAGTGTGTATGCAGGAATATTATTTTTTTATTTTTTTATTTGAGTCCAGATATCCAGATGTGAGATGTGCGTGTTAAGGCCAGCTGTAAAGGTAACCATTGTGTCATGATAATATAACAGCCCGTAACTGGGCCTTTGAGTGACTAGATCCACGATTACGCAGCTGTTTGTCATCAAAAAAAAGTAAAGATTACAGTGGGTGACACTCATTTACACGAATCTCCATGGTTTAACTTTCCTTTAGTTTATTAACCTGCTATAAACCTTGTGAGCCACTTACATGTACAATATCTAATCAGCCTCCCATCTCCAGAGCAAACACCTTCAGGCACATCCTATCAGTCTGCTGCTGCCAGTTACACAAACACAGAGGAAACCAAAACCAGACAATTTTATCTTAATCACTGCTTTCAAAGACTCTGATTTGGGTACGGTCTGTGAGAACTGTATTTTATTATGACCCTGTTACAGCATCAACATCTGTGCCTGTCTACTTTGGCTTGTGACATTGTTTTTATATTGTTTTTCTGTCTAGTAGTGATAGTGCAACATGCAATAGTTTCCAGCAAATATTCTGCTATGCTGTCTATTAATGATTTATGTGTCTTGTAATGTTTCAACTCTTTTTTTCTGCTTCCATGGTAATTCTAATAATCCACTGGTCCCTCCAAAAGCATTTTACCTTCTGTCGCTGTAAATAAATAGCCCTGACACTCTCTACAATTCACATTGAATGAGAGGTTGTAAATTTGCTTGATGCATCTGACAAAGTCCAGATCAGATCTTCATTCCACTTTGTAAGTTATGTCAAACAGCACCTCTGCTTTAAGGCTTGCTTCCCTGTTTGATGTCGCCCACACAGCCATATGGTATCGCTCTTAGGATCAGTTTTTCTGTTTTTTATTTCCTGCCATTACACTCATCCTGTGTTCTATTCAGCAGTGTGTAAATCTGTCATAACCTCACAGGGCTGCCGTGCCGTTTTAATGTGAAAAGGATCACCTTTACTTTGTCATACATGTTCACTTATACTTTTAATATTTGTGGGTGTTTCTTTATCCTTTTTTATTGCCTTGTAAGATGCCTATAGACACCTAAAACCTCCAGTCACTATTCATGTTATCAGAGGATGGTTTATAATATAATGAGAGGATTTAGATTTTGAATATGTCTCTATATGGGTGGGAAATGGTAGACAGGAAAAAAAAGCCCATCTCTAAACTTGAGATGAAATAATGAGTACTACTCAGCTGATTGTGTAGCTGTTTGGATTTGAAAGCAAAAAGGGCTTTAATGAACCTTTTCTCCGAGGGTTCGGTGCCAGCTCTAATGCAGACGGTGGATGAGCAGGAAGAAAAGGAAAAAATATGAACATTGTGTTGTGTTGGGCTCTTGTATAAAAGTAACAAAGGGGTAATAGCTTGCGCTAGAAGAAAGAGTATGTGAAGCAGAGTACTTTCTAATGAGTGTTCCTCCTGACCTTATGGCATTAACCTCCACAGGAAAAAAAACACCACATGTGGATTAAACCTTAGAGAACTGGGAAAGTTATTAGCATTTCCATGTAGCAAGGGATAGCACAGCTCACACACTCCCTCACTCATCTGCATTATCATGTTCAAGTACTGACTGGGTTACAAGGCTGGAGAGCATCATAAGAATGTACAGGAAGAAGACGCTGCTTGCCTGATAGCGGCTGTAGCACATCCGTTTATGCCAAAGAAACACTGACATGTTTGTCAGATAAATTACAGGTCACTGGTGCCTCCTCTGTGCCCCTCCAGATCCAGGCTTGTATGCAGTTCAGGCAATTTTGCCATGGGGAGCTGTGATTGGATTCCCATTCGTCTGGCAGCTTTTGTGTAATACTCAAACTGGAAAGGACCTGGCTGGATCACACCACATATTTCCTCCCAGGAAACCCCTGCAGAACCAGTCAAGCCCAGACAGGGCAAACATGCAGCTGAAAAGGAGTAGACGGACGTGCCAAACAAGCACACAGAGACACACACACTGACTACTCCAAATCCTGCATACACTAGAGGAAAACATCAAAAATGATTTATCTGAGAACTAGAAAAGAGACATTTGTATTGTTTTATTTTCCTTAGTGTACATCAGTGGATTTCATTTGTCTAAGACAGTGTTTTCCCTACACAGTCTCTCCTGCTGGACCCAAAAGGGTTTGCCCTTGTTGTGTGAAAACTGTTTCCATCTGACCAGAAACACACATTGTATAATGACTTCATCAACACGAGCTGGGCGTAACAGTTTCAGCTTAGAGGATCTCTATACCTGGCTGCACACACCAGCCTCCCTCATAGAGGGGTGAGTAGGCTCTTATTTGCCTCCTCCCAGAGACAGAGCAGGTATTGACTAAATAGAAACAGGAAAAATGAAAATATTAGTGGATTTGACAACCAGGCAGGATAACCCCTGTGTGATCCTGGAGAGTAGATGAGCAGACACTGAGCCCGACACATCCGCACAAAGCACCAATCCTTCAACTTGACATGTAATACTGCCTATTGGTGGTCAATATGGGAAATGAGCGCATAGCAAAGGTGTCAGAGGCCAGTCATTGCTTTAAAGGAGCTCAACAGGAGGGATGAACTCATGCAGAAGATTATGAGATCCTTCAAGCAGAAAATATTGCAAGGCAATGGCATATACCACTTCTGCTATGATTATGATGTATTTTGACAATAGCATTGCTCAGGTACTGGGAAATCTATTTGATCATGTAGCAAGTTCTCTTAAAGGTAAGGAAACACACCATGATATTTCTCTACAAATTGAGGTCTGCTATTCCTGGACTTTTTAGAGGCTTTGCTTGTCGTTCTACAGACATCCATTAATTGAGCTGTTGAAAGAGGAGTTAATTAGGCTCAGCATTCAACATACACATGAGTTTATCTGACTCTGAGCAAGAAGGAAAATACTACATTTCTATTTTTAAGCCCAACACTAAGTTTGGACCTCATACATTTCTTGAACATTTCAACAAGTTATCACAGGAACCCTCCCTCCACCTTCACATACACACACACATACTCTGCCTCATCAGCAGAGGTTGTTATAGGTCAGTGGCTGTCCAGAGGTCAGATCATTACCAATGCAGCCATGTATCATAGATACAGCCCTTATATTAGCCCTTCCTTCATCATTCCCCTCTGACCTTGTCCGCAGCTGCACTACCTCTCATCTTTATGATTAGAAAATGGCCCAATCCTTCTCCTTCACACTCTTCCCTATATATTATAGACTCAACACTAGTATTCCATCATTATAATTATTTGACCATCCATATTAATTGACAAATTTGTCAGTAGAGTCTATTACACCACTGGTCACATGCCAGAAATATGCTGTAGTACTGTGAACCCCAAATCTCTGCAGGCACTGGTGGTACTGACATTTCCCGTAGATTTCCTCCATGGTACTTACAAGTCCTCTTGTTGGTGGGGAAGGATTTTCATTAGTGTCAATGGTTATGTATTACTAAACATTTAGTTGCAGTCAGGTGATGTCAGTTACTGTTCCTGTGGGAGGTTATTGACATTTTCCTTTACTCTGGTGGAACAAGCTCGCAGAGCTAAAACAGCCACCTTAGAATACTTTCAGCCACTGTGTTTGGTGTTCTTATTGGTACAATTTATGGGAGAATTTGAAATCCATAAAGCTTGCCCTCCTCTTTCAGAAAGATTAAATATGAAAATAATATAAAATGAAGTACAAGGGAAGAATTGTGAGTTCTTCCTGCTGAAATCGTGTCTGTCTTTTTAAAGGAAAATCAGATAGCAAAGTGCTTCTGCTGCTGGCAGAGGGAGCTGGCAGGAACGGCTCAAAGCCTGTGAAAGTCAAATGCTGTCTCTTTCACTTTGAGAGAACAATTTTTGAAAATGTGAGCTAAAATGCTAGACGCCTCAAGCATGCTGTACTCCAATTTTTGTCTACAGTGCCATGCAGCAATGAAGGCTGAATAATACAGTAGGAACTATTTGTTCAGCTCTAATGTGTAAAAAATGTGAGGCACACACAGCATATGTTGAATTAACATACAAATTGCTGATATATTATCATGGATTTTTCTGAATCTAGCAAGACAGCATTTTCCTGTCAAAATGTTTTATATTCTGCACTGCATATGGCCTTAGAAGCAGCATGGTGATGTTTTACACTGATGAAATAACCAGGCAGCTTACCAGACTGTTATCACTTCTATTTAGTCACACTGTACTGAGCACTCATGCATAATTGTGTACATAAGCATTAACCAAAATCTGTCGTTTAGCAATATTAAGCTGATTCCATTGACTATCCTATTGCCCTTATCATGATATAGTGGGCGTCTAATGTCGACCGGCTTTGGAAAGTAAGAGTTTGGGCTCAGCACTTTCTTTCAGGCTTTGGTCGTAACCATGCCTTCTCAAAGCCCAATGTCAGGCTTCTCCTTTGATGTATGGATGGAGGCGTTTTGTTCAAAGGGATAACCTTTTCTGGGCACTTCTTTGAAATGATAATTCACCAGCTTGCTGCAGGTGGAGCTGCGGCTCTGTCGGCGGACAGGGTCAATCAAAGTCAGATGAAGGAGCTGCTCGCAGCTTCACCCGAGTAGCCGGTGACAGAGCCTGGCTGCCACTGTCAGCCCTGCCACCAACATAGTCCCTACCGCTTGTAAAGGGAGGAAGTGGACACAAGGGATGTCTCAGTGAAGAGCAGAGTTTAAGCAGCAGAACGTGGACTGAGTAGTTGTGCTGTCGTGGTCATGAAGGATCTAGGAATGTTTGTGTGTTTGAGTGTTTACACAGCTCTGACTATAGATGTCAAACCCATGCTGAGTTTTTCCATGCTTTTCCATGCTGCAGGCTCTGTGTACTAGTGTTGAGGGGGACGCAGGTGTCTGTAATTACATCAGTAATAAGGCCTGGATATGGTCCACCTGCCTCAAAGTGAACCCTCTATCCATTACAGCGCTGCTGACAACAAAGGAGACAAGCGCCCGCTGATTATTGCTTTGATGATAGAGGGCTGTGTTTTACAGGGAGATATTTCTGGCTCAGGAATAATTCGCTGGAATTATTCAATCGGTCTCGAACAATGACATGTACTATCATTGTATGATCACACGTACAACACCCATATGTCATGTCAGAGATGAATAAATCATAAACAAAACAAACAATATGTATTTACTGTGTGTGTGTATGATATATGTAGTTTGTTATGCTCAGCCACTGTGATGAATTGGTGACTTGCCCAGGTTCCCTTCCATCCAATGCATGCTGGTGTTTACTCACTACGACCTTGAAAATAAAGCGAATGAATGAATTATTTCAGCCAGTGATAATATTGTATATCAGTCTCCTGTCGCTGTTGTCCATCTGGATGCAACCATTCAGGATTCTGCATGAGCCGGTGCCTCAGTAACAAGGCAGCACAGGACACATAGACACAGATCTCCCTTGGGTTTGGGCTCCAGCTGGAGCAGACATGCTAGGGCAACCTGTCCCTATTATTGTTTGTGACAGAATCAAGAAGGAAATGCAAGTAGCAAAAGTGCGTGCGTTGTGCCTGCTCGTCAGATTCTGCTGGCAGTGGCCCCCAATGTAATTATGGGCATGGGTGACCAGCTATGACAGCTCATCTGTTAGCCAGCCAGTAGAAGTCTGGGGCACCTGGTGAGCCCTGCACCAGAATGATGAGCCACAGATACACACAAATTAAAAATCACATACAGTATTTCATGAAACAAGACATTTGAGTAAAGGACACTTTCATATTGATTCATGCTACTCAGTAACACTGTGGCACATGCATCTGCCACAAACTGACAGAGCTAGCTACTCCAAAATCCTGTTTCTGAATTTCATGTACCATGCAAATGAGTTACAAAGACGTAGGTTGCACCCCTGGCATTATCATTTTAATTAGTCTATCTTATCATATATTCAGGACTCAATTACCACTAAGAGGCATTGGTTTTGAATTGATGAGGCTAGATGAACAAAGTGTTCTGCAGAGGGTTTAAATTAAATAATTGAAATGAGATCTTTAACCTGCATCATTAAATATTTTACAGTACAGCATTAGTGTTGACAAATAATGTCTGCACCATAAATGAATGTTTATGGCGTAATAGAAAAAGTATTCCCTCAGCGCACTGTTTAAACTCAGCTGAGTGGCTCAACTTCTTCTCAAGTTGTCACATATTTTCTAGGACTCATCAGGGAGGAAATATTTAAGTGGAAATATTTCAGAATATCACTTTGATTTGTACTTAAAGGAAGGTCTAAAAGGAGTCCATTGAATTCTTTGCTTTTCCCCGACTTGGCTGAGTCTTCACCAAGTGCAGTTCAAAGAGCGACAGGTCAAGCCAACTACACAGTTTCGCACCTTACTGTGCAGAACACATTTGTGTCAAGACGACCATCCCTCCCCATCCCAATCATATCACCCTTTGGCAAAGGCCCTCCAATCAGGGATGAGTAATGACTAGGCAGAGTAGCATGCCGTGATCCCAGCTTTCTAATTAGTCTTCCATTAACTTTTTCAACCTTGGCGGCTGCGGGGTGCACACTAGACACACACACACACACACACACACACACACACACACACACACACATCTCACAGCCTCAGACCAAAATATTGGGCCTCTTCTCCAAAACCGAAAATCTAAAATGAAGCGTTTAGTAACATTTTCGACTCTGCTGTGCTCATTTAAATCATGCTCACTTTCACCCTAATTGGCCAAAAGAGTATGTTTTGTTTTGGGGGTTTTTTCCTGTGGTACCAATTTATATATTCCACCTTTAAATAGAATTACACTCATATGCCACTTTGCATATCATCTTTTCTTGTTTTGTATCTGTATCCATGCAAAAAGTCATTAATATAAAGAATGATTTTGTGTGTCATCACAAATCCACATGATAACAAACGGTGTATTTTAAAGTGTATATGATTCTGGTTCAGACTACCATTCAGAAAAATGCTCCCCAACTATTCATGGATTCTTCTTGTATGACTATTCAGCACTGTGCGTGTGCATGCAGGAGATAAGCCGTCTCTGCTTGACTTTGAAAGAACAAGCTGTATATATAGTATATAGTATATTATAGCACAGACTGGTAGAATTTACTTTTACAAAGAAAAAGTCACAGATCACCTTCTCTGCTGTATTTGATTCATTTTATGCTGTTAAGGATACTTGACCAACAGTGCTTGTTTGAATACAGAATGTCAGTGTTCTACGCCGGCATTTCTAGTTTTTATTTGGTATCCTGGTCTGGCTGATATCTGTCAAGGACCATATGATGTGTTTCTGATCTGTAGAATAAAAGAACTTGCCCAAGCCTTCTGCAGAATGTGGACATACTGTAAAAGAAACTACACAAAGAGATTGAGAGGGAGGCAGAGAGAGAAGCGTCTACATGACATGGATACTAAGATGTTCCATTTTGTTGTTAACTCAGTAATAAAAATGTCTTTTCCTTTATCAAATCAAATACAACATAAGAGAAATGTAATTACCATCAATGGTGTCTGTATGTGTGTCCACATGCGTGCACTCCGGCATTTCTGTGTGCTTCAATTCAAGGCATGAATTCATGATTCATCCTGTTTCACAGTGGGCAGTCAGTTTTAGAATGGAGCTCCATAAAAGAGTAATGGAGATTCCTGTGGAGCTGCTGTCCTGTGGCCTTCCACCACCCAGTGGTATCTATCTTGGCGTAGTATCACTTTTCGCACAATCTGTTTGTCAGCGAGCCCACAACTTCAAAGGAGACTTAAAGCTTTCTTTCATTTTCTGTCGGGGTTGAGAGAGTGAGTCTACATTTTATGAACAAAGCCCCCCCCAAGACATCTAGCAAAATAAAATGTTACCATCCTGGATGCAGCTCCTAACATTTACTCCAAAGCACGGATCATAAACTATTAATAGATATATGTCTGTATGACCACCAGAAGGGTGCCTCTTTGAATCGGATCCTTGTGTTGGGCAGGGTCAGGAATGGGGCTAAAGCCTTTATTCCCCCATAACATCACTATCCTGCATGGAGGAGGATGGGGGGGCAGAGAGACACCATTATAGCTGTTGTGTAAAATTGCCATTATTCAGTCAAGCGATTATCTACTGCCGTGATGTGTAATGCATCTCTGTGACCGATGTCTGCACATCTGAAACTCCACTGGAGAAGGGTGAAAGAAGTGACCTCTTTCTCTGCAGTCTCCCAACAGCTCTGTGTATGACTTGTATTAGACACATTATCACACTATGGAAAGTGTACATGGCATGTGGATAGCTTTATATCAATAGTTATAAACCAAAAGTAGTCCCCCTATTTACAGTATGAAGTATAACACACAGTTAAGAAAGTCATGGTTTCATGAATTCTCAAATTGTTGACTGAGTAAGTGACATGTTTATACATTATTTACATATACAATTATTTGCCCTATGTCTGAGCTACTGAAAGTACCATTATCATCCTCGGATTTATTTTCCCAGAGGGTGAAAAACGACATGGTTATCAAGTTTCTACTGAACCACCAAATAGAAGTAAAATAACTCAAATATGACAGAACTGAATTAATATGTAATGACTTGTCCTTATAAACACAGTGAGCTTGTTCAGAGTTTTGTTACACTGCTTCTTCTGTTCATCAAACAGAAAGGATCCTCTCTGCTTTCTAATCTGTTCCCCTTGGCAGTGCTGGTGGAAGGTGTAATAGGTTATCAATAATATTCTTTATCATCATCTTATGGCAGCCATTGCCTTGCAGCATCAGCAACAAACCTAAGTTAACGTTGTGGTTAACAAAGGTTGGTTATTTGTACCAAAAATATAACACCAACACTGCACAGTGTTTTGGAGTGTGAAGCCACAGGTTTCAAGTAATGCACAAATGATTCCTGTGGTTTTGGAGAAACTAAGTGTAGCGTGCACAGTTGGGAGTTGAGGGGGTCTGGGAGCATCAGGAGCAAATACAGAAAGCCAGGTCATCCATAGTGATTAGAAAGTTTGAAATCTCAGTAGGCACTGAGAAAACAGAGGAGTGACCGGCTTTGATCATCAACACTCATTGAGCTATTAAGGTTATGTTGTGTCGAAGAGCCTCTGAAATATCACTCATTTCACCTTTATTGAATTTTGTAGATGTTTTTTCACAAACATACTGCAGACAGACTTACTTTGTGTTAGCAGCCGTCATATACCGTACATAGATTTATGTTATGTTAACCTTCTGTCACCTCCACCTCTGTCTGTGATAAACATAACACATTACAGTTGTTGTTTAGTGTTGACCACTTCACTGCTCCAAAGCTGTCATTGACACAACTTACTGTTACAACTGCACAGCTATAAAAAAATAAAATAAAAAAAAAGAGATCCAGAGTAAGAAACAGAAGGACAACTAGCTAATGGTAATTTCTGGGTTGTCCGATTCTGTGAGCCACAATCAAATAATTTTTTAAGCTGTCTGACTTCAAAAACAGAAAAATATATTAATGCCATTGTCTATTGTTTTTTTTTATGACACTGAAACAGAAAATAAGTCTCTTGTTTTCTATTAAAGGTGTTCAATTTCACAAATTGTCTTTTCATGACATTTGTTTGAGCTTTCAATATCAAATTTACTTATTCCTATGTTGTTTTATATTATCAACATTTAATTATGGCTTTATGATCCTTAGTAGTAAAATGATTTATTTGCCTTTTTCTCTTGTAATTTTCAATTTGGGTGAACGTATTCTCCATTGCTCATCTTTAATGTTGCAATTTCATGTCGTTCCCCTTTGGGTGATACTGAGGCATATTACTCTACTGTAACCAATGCACGCATTCAATAATGCTTATTCTGATGTAACGTGTTGTAATATTCTCTAAAGGCTGTCTCAGAGGGTCTAGATTGGGTCGTCTTGATTGGGAGGGTCTCTAATTAGATTTCTGAATGACTATGATTGTGTCCTGCTGATGCAAACTACTATCATCAGATCTAAACTTGTCCAATTAGTTTTTCTGCCATGTAATTCATCAGAGAGACCTTTTTTGCAATGAGCTTGTACACTTATTGCTCTTCCATCTCTTTTTCCTCCTGTGCAGATCACACGGGTCATTTTCTGTGTCTTCCTCGAGACTGACTTTGCCATCTACAAGAAGAAAATGTCTGTCATTTTCCAAGGTATGTGTGTTTACTTCCAAAATCCTTCCAAAATTTGCTACCATATCATTACATTTAACCAGTTACCCATTGCTGTTGTTTGAACTAGCTAATGGATTGATGAGTGATTAATATGCTGCATTTTTCCAAGGCCTCCTTTCAAAGATTGTGTAATATGTGATGTCCACCCACCTACCTAACTGTATAGACCTAGGCAGCTTTGCTACCTGGTGTATCCTTGGAAACATTGCAGCAAGAGATATCTTGTTCCTTGAAGCAGTAGTATAAGGACCAGTCAGGCTAGGGTGACACCTTCAAGTGTAAATAAAGTCGATGCATCTGCATGGCCATTTGAGAGATTAACAGTGAGAATTTATGCTGACAGTTGGTAAAACAAGTGTCAGGTTCTCTATGGATTGCCTTAATAGGACTGGAATAGTTAGACTTCTTGTCAGTGAAGCAGCAAGCTGATATTTTACATAATTGTTAATATTCTGATGAGACTTTGTCAGATTTTATTGACTGTAATAATAGTCTCCTGCAAGAACAAAAAAATTCAGGGATGCATAGCAACCACTGATCGTCCTTGGTTACTGCTCCGCAATTCTGTATGTGAAATAAACAAACATCCATTATCTTTTGTGCCCACTCTCTTTCCTGCCTCTCTCTCAATTCCCTCCCCCCTTTTCACGCTATCATCTTTTTTCGGGGGCCAGGAGCAGTCACCAGCTCTGATGGGGGCTCCACGGAGGATTGAGTTTAATAGCTGGGGAGCTGAAAGAGGCTGCCTGGCTTCACCAGCCTAGCATTACCTCCCTTTTACCTCACTTTTCCTTCCCCACCTCCCCAACGGAATACCAGCTCTCAGGCCTTCATCTCACTGCTCCCAGATGGAGAGTGTTTTGTTCCCCCTGCGCTCCCGTCATCTGTCCCGCTCCCCGCCCAGGCTCTTCCCTGAAAGATTACATTCTGAGGAGAGACCTAATTTATATTACCTGCCCCCATGCACCCAGCACCCGTCTCATCATATTAGTGCTGTGAGATGAGAATCTGGAGCTGTTGTTCTCCAGTTATCACTCTCGCCATTTACAAGTGCTGTCAGTGGATAAATGCCCTATATCTCTCCATGACTGGGAACAGAGAGGAAAGAAAACAACAGGCTCTGTGCGTGTCACAAAGGGAAATCAGAAAAGTTTCGAGATCTACATTATTGGAAGACAACTCTTTAAAAACTATTGTTTACCATCATGCAATGAGTTGCTAATGAGTGAGGCAGAGGTCAGTCTTGGATTAAATGTGCCGTCGTTCCAGGAGGCTACCACAGAACACGACCCAAATGCTTTTCCTCATCACTGTGTCTCGTCTGTCATGTGCCCTTTGACCTCTGGGGTCAGAGCCACCTTCATCACTGCTCTGTGTATGTGTGGGCAAGAGATGATACTAATTCCATTATAGACCGAGTGACATTCCCACTCAGGGTCATTGTCTGGACTGAGACAAGTTTTTTTTTTTTTTTTTTTTTCCCCACACCACGCTCGCCTACACCTGCTCCAATCTTTCACCTCATGCGCTTGTTCGAAGCTTTTACTGTACTGTACTCTCTATGAAAACAACAGCTCTTTGAAGATGTCCCACAAGGAAGAACTCAAATTTAACATAATTACTGGTGCTGTGATTGTAGACTAGACACTCAAGTTAGCGAGTGAATTCAAATGTTTTATCTAGCCAGGCTGCACCATGTAGATGAGTTTAACAGTAGTTGATAAGTGTGCTTTAAAGAAAGAAATGCTGATTGGTATGATTGCACCATGTAGGGAATTCATAACCCCGTAGTGTGAAAAGACTTGCATTTAGCCTGTGCAGAATAGCAGTAGTGAATCAGAGGCTGTGAATTAGCTCTGCAGGTGTGCTCGAGCGCTTTCAGAACATCTCATCATCCTCACTGCTAGAGACAGACAGCCAGGTAGCTCTTGCGGCAACACTGAATGCATCAAACAGAGGCCATTCTGTCTCCTGCAACATCCTCTCGCTTTCAATAACCCTCTGTCACATCGACCCTCCCTATTCTCTCTCCGTCTCTTCCTCACTAATTCTCACTTACACCTCTCCTTGTTCCCATGCCACATGCCCATTACCCCATCCCTCCACTTTCTATTATTCTTCCTCATTATATAAAGGAGGAGATTCTCTGTCTCCTCTACAAGCAAGCTGTTATGGAGCTGTTGTGAATAGAGACCTAGATCTTTCTGTAATTTTGTATGTGTGTGGTTGTGTGAAACTCAGGATCTTCCCTGTGACATCAGTTTCAAGCGTGTCTAGAGCTGAGAGTAGGCACAATAGATTTTTTTATTGAAATCTTACTATTCTCATTTTTCATCGTATAGCTGCTTTCCTCATATTCAAGCAATTTGTCAAGTGACAATGACTGGAGCAGGGATGTGTAAACAGGACATTTGCATACAGGAAATTGCTTTATTACAATGTGCATTCCCACAAGCTGTCACCATGAGAGAGCCAAAATATGGTTCCATTTCTGTAGAAGGAGGAAACTGAAAAATAGCGTTTGCTGACAAGAATACTCATGCACACCTGCATACAGGCACATCAGCCACGACACAAACACACACATATATAAAACAGGAAGTTGCACCTAGTTGAGTATTGAATATAAGAACATTGACATCACGGCACCAGAGGAGCTGCTGTTTGATGATGATGTTGTTGGAGTTCTCACAAACAGACAAAGGTCTTTTTATGTAGTGCCAGCTCAAGGAGCACTTCAGTTGTTTAGAGTAATCCGTTTTGTAAAGTTGGCCTCTCAAACACACAAATACTGAAATATGCAAATACATAAACAATCTAATACACACAGCAACTACACGTGAAGCTTTTGCCTCTGTAGTACCATTCCCCATCCATTACCCACCTCGCCAACTGAGCTCATAACCGGTGATATAATGACCTATTCATTACTTTGAAAAGCCATAAATTTTACACATCTCAAAGGTGCTGTGACAGTCTCGCTATCTGGTTAACGGGACGATTAGTGTTTGCATCTTTTGAAGGAATACACACACAGAGAAACAGCAACCAGAAAATTTCAAGGAATTATCATGGTTGTATTTTTAGAAAAATGGAATATAAAGTAAGTATAATCATTAATTTATTAACATACAGAGCTTAATCAATGCAATTAATCATATGACATGATTCTATTAAGTATTCAGATTGGTTCATAGATCGTGACTGACCACATGCTTGCCTTGGCACGTATTATTTGCGAGCATGGAAGCAGTCAGGCAGCTGTGGTTGAAGAGAGTAAAAGCATGTTGAAATTGATTCTGGGTACACTCCGCCACTAATATGATCCGGGTGGCTGCCCACAAGCTGGGCTCCATCTCTTCTTCTCCTCAATCAGCCACAGTGCTGACAATATTAACGCAGCCCACATATCTGCAGGGTCTGCTGCATTCTCTCCAGCTGTTTCACTGACTTTCCAATTGACATTTATTTACATGGCTCTTAATACACTCCATACTCCCAAGCCCACAACCCACACACCTACCCCCAAATGTCCATAATAGAAGCATCCCCTCAACCCCCCAATGCTTTGGAAGACGTAAAGCTGTGGTATGCACACGCTTCTGTCACACATATGTAATTTGTGGACAGAGGATATGAAGGGCTGAAGGAACCCTGTGAGGGGTGAAAATGAAGTCTGTGTTGGTTTCACAAGGCTATCCCTTGGGGCAGGGAAATGAGGAGACCATGGTGTGTTAGTGATGTGTTTGCCAAAAGCACAGTGGCTCAGAGTCTCTCAGTCAGCTTTGGCAGATATGAGGTTTCAGTTTAGCTCATCATATGTGGAAAAAGTTCACATGTTTGTGCACAAATCACAGACATGTAGAAAATGTACAAATACATATCCTGACTACCTGCTTATCAACATGTAGAGTATTTGCTAGACATGGTTACTTATTGATAATTTAGAGGTTTAGAACTGACTTTGCTGTAATACAATTACATTTAAAACTCCAGAAGTGTGAAGAACTGTGTCTCTAACCTAATCATCTATTATGTAATGGCAAGCTATTCCAACATGTGAGTGAAAACTTAACTTAAATAGTTTAACATTTTGGGAAATATGTTTAACAGTTGATAGTTTCTTACCTGTTTCATATCATAATAGTTTTTGTTCGTCCAAAGATCAAGCTATCCATCTAGTAAGAATCCCTTGAGTGAATCTAACCATGCGATTGTGTTGACTTTACCCCTAGAAAGAAAGATGGAAAGAAATAACGGTGTCATACATTGTTATTCTAGACTAAGTCGCATACATTTCCTGTGTTGACAGCAGTGTTGAGCAGTGGTAATAATGTTATAGCATGTGGCAGTAGCTGAGACAACCCATGTTTTTTTCTTGCACTATTGTTATACTGTATCAGTGGGCCTTCCTTTGTTTCCCCAAGCAGGGTTAGATTAATGCCCTGTACCCTCAGATTCAGTGTTATACAAAAGAAAAGTCTGTCGCTGGATCCACAGGGAGCTCTGATGGTTACACTTCTACAGAACAGATGACAACAGCCTTTCATCAAAGCTAACGCTTGCTTCTGCTTGTTAACCACAGCGCAATCATTGCTCAGACTCATGCACAGCCATACACCATACGCACATATAGTCAGACATGTGCCCTCACACATACTGCTTATTCCATTCATATGAACCATGCACATTAAAACGCAAGAAGACACATACACACACATATTTACAGTATATACAGTGTGTATATATATATATATATATATATATATAAAGCCTCCTTCTCATCTCCCACAGTGCAACTCAACTCATCCACCCAGAAACACCTCTAGTTCGCTCAGTCTGTCTCACACAATAGAAATATAGAGAAAAGAAGAGAAAATCAAAGGGTTTCTTCTTTAGGGCGCAGTTGTCCGCCCCAGCCTGCAGTCCTTGTAATTTGAGGAAATGGGAGGTTTTGTGTCATTTATGCTGAGCCTACCAGTATAGATTTAATTGAAAAAGAATGTCTCATGAATGTGACCCCCCTCCACAAACACACACCCACATACACAGTCATTTGGTGTAATAACTCACTAGATCCAAGGCCGTCTGGTGGGGGAATTGAGGGCGGCTGTGAAAGGTTTTTGGTAAGATGTCGGAGCATGGCAGCTGGTGTGGAAGGAGGAGGTGAAAGAGTTTCAACAGCTGGCTTTTGGACATGTGAATGCGATATGTTTTTCTTTTCATACCAAAAGAATCATATTTCAATCACATTGTGAGGAAACACTACAGCTTCTAGTTTCATTGATTGACTGGTTTAAGCAGACACAGCACACAGCAGTATGGCATCAAAATACTGTGCTCTAACATTATAATCAAGTTGTGACGACTGTATCGTACATTATAAAATAGCATGGTCTGACACGCTGTCTTTCCCCCCTTTGCCAGACAATGACATGGAGGTTACAGAGGAGCAGCTGAAGGGAGGTGAGTGACAGAATATTTCATGGTTGCCTTCTTACCTTAACACCTCCATTAAAGCACACAGAGGCTGAGTGAGCGGCGTGGCTTCAACTTGTGACAGTGATTTTCTAGGTTTTATGCAGCAGATGAAATTGAATGTTTATTCATCTTGTGACAAGTTGAATCCTGGACCTGACATATCGCAGTTAAAAATACTTCATGTCAAGTACATTACATTACAAGAGCTTACATCCACAGCTAATTCCCAACACCATTCTCTTCATCCGGCTTACGGGCACAATGCCTTCAGACCACCTAAAGAAACAACAGTGACAAAGAAACAGTAAGGCAACATCCCTCCGCAGCATGCGCCAGGCGATAACACAAACACAACTGTCAGCGCATAATGCTTTTATCACAGCACCATCTTGGCACACGGCCTGAAACTCTCAGATACTGCTTATCAGGATAAACTATTGACATTTGTCTGTATACTGATGTCCTGAATAAGCAATGGCATGAACAGAAAGCCTCACGGAAATGTGTATATTGTTCGAATAGTAGGAACAATGGATCCAATAGTGTTACTTTTTTTTTCTCCATGGTAGACAAAAAAATTCAATTTTATGAAATGTTTGATGCCTTTAGCAGTTTTTTCCAAAAGGTACAGTAGGTCTTAGAAAGCACCTGATGGCAAGTTTTCTTTACAAGTACAAGGGGATTCAGAGCAGGGGCTTGCCAGGTCTAACTGCTGCATCCCTCAAAGACATCATAGAACACGTGCAACCAACTAAGCAGAGAACAATGTTGGTTTTACTGTCTGTCGAAGGAAGTGTTCAGATTACTGTAGATGTAGAACCCAGGGTGCTATCAAAATGTTTTTCCTCCCAAAGTCACCCCCATGATTTGCCAATTACACGCATCTGTGTTTTCAATGAGATTCCATTTTGGGTGAACATAAAAGGGCTGTTTTATAAGTGCACTGTAAAATGTGATATTCCAGAGTGAAACAACATGCACGTAATGGCTAAATCATAAAGACTTGGCTGAGAGGAACTGCATTTTGAGTTTGTCCTATTGTTAGCGCCTGAGAGACTACGCTGTTTTCTGCGTTCCTCACCAGCTATTTCATACTGCATACTGTATAATAACATAGCACCAGACCATATCAAGCCAACTGAAATAACCCCTGATAATTCCTAGCTCTGTTGTATCATCATGCCAGCCCTGCCCTGGTCCAGTTTGGCCTTGTTTGATGGGCCTCTGTGCCAGCGCCAAGGACTGGCCTTTTATTCTGCTCCATCAGCTAGAGTTTGAATCAGTGCAGCCTGGAGCCTATTCAAAGGTTCGAATGACTGCCATTCTCACATGGAATGGTGCTTTTGTCCCAGACTGGCCTCTGGAGTTGGTCTCAAAGCATCACATTCTTCCCTTCTCTCCCACAGGAGTCATTTTTTTTGTCAGGCAGGTATAAAACAAAACAGAATAACAGCCATTGAGTTCTCCCACAGGCTCTTGTAGCGTGGTCAGTCAAGACAGAATGGCCAAGTTGGAATAATCACTGCTATGATGAGTTTGGCTTGCCAAAAGTCATCTTTACTCACACCATCTCTCATCTAACAGTTCAAATTGACAAGGTGTCACGCCCTTCGCATCCTGATGGTATTGGGGGATAGCAATGTGTCACTCCCACGTCTGTAAATCACCATTTATTTTTGTTTATTTATAGATAACACACCACCATCTACGAAATCCACAACCAAGGAAGAAAGTGAAGACAGCAACAGAGGTATACCTATTTGTGACTCTGTGTATGTGTGTTTTCTATTCTAATTTTATTAATGATGACTGCATGTTTTGGACATGCCAAGTAACATTACTGGTAGAGGAAACATTGTACATTGATGTGTTTTTACATAATAATTTGTTTCGTGTGTACAAAGTAATAGAGTGTGTTCTTGGTCAGTAATCTTCTGCTCTCTGACTGGTGCCAAGTTCCTCTTGGGGGAAATGAATACAAGATGAAGCTTGGTCTTTTTTAAAAGAATGTTTTCTTAGAGGCAAACTTGTTTAAGAAGCCATTATCTGGCTATTCTGCAGTTTCAGCCCCTTTGGATGTGTAATATTGAAACAGTTATAGGCTTCTCCGATACGATGGACCAAAGATAATTAGATTCTTACACTGGAGGGTGTTAGTAGGCAATTAAAATCGTACACCATCCATTTGTCTTCAAGCCTTAAGGTTGCAGGGATTTTTTGAAGATAGCAGGCACGGTTGTTTTCTTTGGGGAAATGGTTCCTCTCGCTGATTGTGAAAGGCTGGACTAGATAGCGCAGGCACTTCAAGGGCGTCAATACATTCTGTGTTGTTAAACAAAGCACAATAAGTCATTTCTCCCCGCCTATTCAACATACCTTTCCATAATCCGCAGCAGTAATTCAATATGATTCACAAATTCAATCACCAGCATTAGGAGGGCATAAGTATTTTGTAATAATCTTTATAAATCCTAATTTATCAGGCCCGGCAGCTTAATAGTAACTAATCCATTCACAAAAGGCCTTGGCACAGCTTTCTAGCATGGGAACACTCAGTCCTTGAGACAACCTCTCTCACAGGAAGGGAATGAAATGATTTTGTACTGCCTCCACTGTAAAAGGTTAGGTCTGGTTCGATGTAGCACATAGGAAGGATTAATCATAGAAAACACTCAGATGTCAAGATAGCACAGAGCAGAGGAAATGTGAGCTGCAAAAAACGACTGTCAGCTCAGCTATGTGAGACAGACATTATAAGAAGAGTCTTGTACCACCTCTGTTCACCTGTGTAAAAAAAAAACCTCCTTTCAACAAAAAGACACAATATCTTGTCTATAGAGCCAGCAAAGCAGGTCACCTATTTGGTATAGTCAATATGTGGAGCACTTTTTTAGAATAAATTACACTCTGCAGCAGAGTTGGTGGAGTGTGTCTGTCAATATGCCTCAGTGTGATCCACCACATCCATCACACTCCTCAGGGGATTCACTCTCCCCAATCCATGGGTCAGGCATGAGGGGCTTTTAGCCACAGCACTGATGAACAGAAAACATTAAGGCTTTCTCCACTGTTTTATCCATGATAAATACACTGGTTAGTGGACTGAAGGTAATTATAGGGCTGCTCTGTCCCACAAACTGCTACACTTACAGTTGTTTTGACACTGCACGAGCAAAATGCTTCTTCAGTCTCGGTGGACTGAAGGAAGAAAACAGTAAAATGCACACAATGAACACACCCAACTGTAAAAAGAAAAAGAAAAGAGCACATAACCTGTGGTACAACTAACAATTCAAACAAAACAGCAGCTTCTCTATCTTCAGACAACATTAAAACACATCTCACATTATACTGTTTGTTACTGTGTATTATGGTTTAAGATTTATTTTATCTTGTTCTACTCTTTAAATGTTAATTGAGTATTTATTGCTTTTATCACTGTTTCTCTTGTGGTCCTTTCTAGGCACTTAATGTGTCAAATGTCTAATGAAAAAGACTTTTCAATGTTAAAGTGCTATATAAATGAAGTTCTAATTATATTTACTTTAAGATCAAGAGGAGTTGTTCAGATTTGATTAACAGTATTTTAACTCGTCTTCAAAAGAAGCCAACATATGATCCCTTGTCAACTACAAATAATCCCGAAGTATATTTGCAAAAAAGGGTCACAGATTAACTGTGTGTGTGTGTATGTGTGTGTGATGAGCAATGTTGTGATGTAATCCACATGAAGCAGAAGCACAGCATGCAGATGCTGCGAGCTACAGAAAGAAAAAGAGAGAGTGGGAAAGGGTGGGTGAGACACAGAGGCAAATGCTGGCACAGACGTCCAGGGCAGGGTACAGCCTCTTTAGAGCACACCTGAGTTGGCAAGCAGCCCCACAGTGTCTATTATTTGATATCAGATTGGTATTAGTGAGATTAGTGGATGTCACAGGGCACAGTAAATTGTGAACATTGAGCCAGAAATCAATGCCTGGCTGGGTCTGTTTGCCTGGCATGCCTGTGCTTTCTGGGAAAGACCCGAGGATGACAGGGGGAGATGGTGAGAGATGGCACCGAGTGTGGATAGACATGCAGATTAATAACGCTATGTGTTGACAGACAGTGGGCCTCTCCGTGGGATGCCATCTTTTATACCAAGGCACCCTGTCTTGCATCGCTCACAAACACACATGCACTTTGCTTGCACACACACGTTTCACATGCAAAAGGTCTTTGAATGATAGCTGTTGGTCATCCCTTTTTCCTTTACACGTCTCATGAATCTTTCACACACACCCTTTTTTTTTTTTAATCCGTTTTGTCCTTTGCTCCACTTGACTTTAATGGAAGCAATATGAGACAGGGCTGGGGGTGGAGACAGAGCTCAGTTCACATTTCTGTTCATTCCTGAATACGAGATACTGCTTTCACTTCTTAGGAAATATCGTCTGTTGTTGATGTTTACTCAACGGTCATGCAAGTAGGACACACAGGGAAGGTTGCATATCAGCATCTACATTGTTTATATCCTTGTGATACTGTACCCCCTGAATCTGAAGTTGACACAAATAAATCATTTAAGTGTGTGTGTGAACACACTTAAATGATTTATTTATGTCATAAGGGTAGGCGAGTGCCTACAATTTCCTATATTTCTGAAAGTGGAATTCATAGGAGTACTGACACTAAAAGTCTTGAGGTGTGGACTTTGGCTGGAGCCCTTCTGTGTGAAGTATGTCAGACCATGATTCATAGTGAAGACAGTTTAGTACAGTGAGTATTGGGTAGGAAAGCTGTGACAATCCTGCCACCTGCTGTTTGGAGCACATGAGTGAGCGGCCTGGTGGAGGTGCTGGTTGGGTTTTTACTTTGTGGAGAGACAGTGTTCTAATTGAACTTAACTTGGAGCCATTATAAATCACATCTGCCCTACATAGAATCTTTTGTTCTCTAGTTTGTGTGTGTGTGTGTGTGTGTATATGTGTGTTTATCCACAATGTGTCCCTTAGCATCCTTTATCACAAACTGAATGCTGCTCCATTCAATAAGCCAAATACGAATGATCAAATAACAGGGAGGAAATTACATTCAGCCTTTTGTCGTATCTGATATAGTATTGTTTGGGATCACTTTAGACAGATACAACAGCCATTTAAATGCAGAAGAAAGGTTTATGGTGACCTCATGGCCAGTGAAGCATTCTTCTTAACCTGCTTTCCCAGTGAAGTATTCTGTTCAACCCCCTGTCTGTGGCTCCATCTCAAAATGCCAGTCATGATTAATAGAAAGGATTGCCATCTACTGTGTGTCACCAGCATTCTGCGTGATGGACAGAGGCACTTGAGACAAACATGCAGCACTGGTAGAACTGGCCTTTTCCCCATTTAATAGAGGCTGGCATTTTTATTGTTCTGAGTGCAGGGCAAAATTGCATAGATATGAAAAAATGGTTTCTTTCTGCAGCTTGTTAAAAAAGCAATTATAGAAGCGGCACAATAGCCATTGTAGAGCATGTTCTCTTATTGGTGTCATGGCTTTCATTTACTCAATTTGTCCCAAATGTCATTGGTTTATGTGGGTGTGTGTATGAGAATGTGTGAGAGTAAGAAAAGAGGTAAGGAGGAGGGTGGGGGTAAAAGATATGATGCAGGGATTAAAATTATTTTATGTCACTACTAAAATCTACCTTTTGTGCATAAAAAATGTTTGCTACGGTGTTGTACAGTAGGCAGGTTGTTGTGGTTGGGCAGATGTTCTCATGACTCTAAATTTGAGGTTGATTAGCAATATGATGTCTGTAGTATGTACAGTATGTGTCATTCTCCAGTGATAGGTATAGAAAGCAGAAACCTCCCCCCAATAAGTTTTTTTTATACAAATGTATTATGGACCTCTCTGAAAAGATGACACATGATACCTTTTAGTATCACGTTTCATAATAGCATAGTGATACTATTCACTATACTATAGTATCATAGTGACTATTTTTAGCCATGCTGGCTACAGTTTTAATTTGTCCAGTACTTTGGTTTATGACCAAATAACTGCAAAATTAATGGCATTCCTTCAGCCTCAGCTGTACTTTGTGTTCAGTGCAAATAAGCTGAAGTTAGCATGCTAACACACTTAACTATGGTAGTTAACATGGTAAACATTGTAATGCTACCTGTTAATCTGTTAATCAGCATGTTAGCATTGCCATGGTATGCATGTTAGCAAGCTAAAGTTAGCATTTAGCTCAAAGCACCACTGTGCCTAATTACAGCCTGACAGAGCTGCTAGCATGGCTGTAGACTAAAGCGGGGCAAAAATTCACTTCACTTTTGGTGGGAACACTGCATTAGTCTGGTTCTATAAGAACCTACTGCTACACATTTGAGACCCTCTTCATTGTAACAAAGATATACTGTAACAATAAGTTTGTAAACCTTCAATAACTGAAGCTCAAAGCTGGATATGTCAAAGGCTAGCATATCTAACAAATTAACAATTATAATTCAAACTAAATTAAAAATAAAGGAGTTGTTCAGATGTTCTTAGCAAGTGCAGTGGTAGGTTTCCTTACCAATAAAACAGAAAACCCCATTATCAACCCTCTATGTAAAAACGCATTGTGAAAGTGAGGTTAGTGAAACAGGAGCTTGCCATTTTAAAAATGGGATGCCAGCTCTCACAAGATGAATCATTTGCCTAGAGATGAACAGTTTGTGATCATTAGTATGACTGGTAGCTTTGTTTTTAAAAATGAACGACTGACATTATTCCCACTCATGCATGTGTTTGGCTGATGATTCCTTTCTCTCCCTTTTCAGGTAAAGAGGAAACAGGTGATGAAGAAGAGGGTGACAATGGTAATGTAGCTCTACGGACCATTAACACATGTTCTGAGCCCCTCGGCTCTACCAGTGCTTCTTGATGTCATTTGTCATCAAAAATTGAATTTTTTGTTCGCTCCAGTTAAATTTTTCCATTCTGTGTGCCACCACTCTAACAAAAAAAGTTTTCTTATCATAGAAACTTGGAACAAAGAAATCCCTCAATTATGTATGGCTTTAGAAGCAACATTCTTTTTCCTTTCTTTTTTGTAACTTAATTTATGCATGTCTTTGTGGTTCCATTGCTCTCATACTGCAGTACAAAGACAAAGCTACACAAAGAGATGGCATGAAAAGGCTGTTTGAGGTGATATCGAAAGCCAAGTCAATTCAACTCCAGGCGTTAGCACTGAACTCAAATGTTTTCCACTCTTTTGAATTCCTCTTCTGTTTCTAGATGCTGCAGGAAATGAAGACGTGGAGATGGCAAGTCAAAACCCAGGTATAGTACAGTTACAAGTCAAGGCTCCATCGTGGATGGGGGTGTGATTATGTGTTATTGTCAGTGTGCAGACTGCCACTATTCTACACATCACTCACTTAGAAGGAAGGAGGGCACATTGATCTGACTCTTATATCTGGAGGAGATGGGAATTGTACGAGCTGACCGACGGGCAGCTCATTGTTCTGGTTTTCACTTCAGCTCAGAGTTTTGATTAAAGATCTAACCTGATCGGTCTTGTTAGCAGCAGAGGAATAACTCATATACAAAGCTAAATGCATCTGTACAGGCTGAATGAACAGACCCTGAGACTCTGATGTGTTTTGTTGTGCTGACAGCAAGAGCCTCAAGTGAATTGTGTGTGTGTGTGTGTGTGTGTGTGTGTGTGTGTGTGTGTGTGTGTGTGTGTGTGTTACAAAGGGGCAACCATTAAGTTTGAGCTAGAACCATTTCTCTTTCTCGAAATATCCTCTGTGCTGCTGGTATATAATTAAGATTGTGCATTTGCATACTGGCAGTGAGAAGCGCCTCGCCTCTCTTCTGTTTTTGTTTTATTCAAATCCCATTGACAAAGATTTGACAGATAGAGCGTCTCTGAACATGAATTTTGTAGATATTCTATGAGAGAGTTATACCAATGCGGTCCTGGAATTCTATCCAAGACCTAAGATGTGTAATTACTTTGTCATGAGACACAAACAGAGAAGTAGGATATACAGTTTAAAACAATACCTGCAGGCTAATTCAGCCAAAAATGCAGCAGTTGCATTCATTCTTTTCTGTGTGTGTGTGTGTGTGTGTGTGTGTGTGTGTGTGTGTGTGTGTGTGTGTGTGTGTGTGTGTGTGTACTGCAGGTGAAAACCAGAGACCACAGATCAATATGTTGTTCAATTATGTGGTCTTGGCTACTTTGTAAAATATAACCTTTGTGCACAGACCTTTATTAGCACGTCTATTTACCCTGAGTGCTCTGTTCCTCCACATCTTTCTAATGTTCCTTTTAGACACACATTTTGTTCTTTTACTACTAATACTATACATATTTTAACACTAGGACTTTCCCTTCAAACTTTAGAAACTACACCCTAGCAAACGCTAGCAATCTAGCAACCACCTAGTGACACCCTTATAGCACCAACCATTACGACAAGCTTTATATCCTGAACGGCTTCAGACACAAGAATTGTAAATCCACAGTTTTAGAAATCCACATTTAAACTAGCTTATACAGCCTAAAGCAATCACTTTTTCTTCAGAAAATGTGTTTTATTTTCCTTCTTTCCTGTCAACCTCTGTGCCATTCAAACTGAAAAAGAGCAGCAACCTGTTGTGAAAATGTTTGAGATTTCTGTCAGCAATAATGAAGTATGGGCTTGTTTTCTGCCATGTGCTACAGGATTTAATGTGAAGGCTTTGACTCTCTAAGCCTGAATTAATCCTTCAAAACTTACTTCTTTTTATCTTTCAATGTTGTGTGTGCCTCCAGATGAAAATTCAGGAAACGAGGAGCCAAATCAAGAAAAGAATAATGATGAAAATGAAAACCAAAACAAAGATGAAGATGTAGGAGCTGACAAAGACAAAGATGAAGACAAAGGCATCGACAACGATAAAGATAAAGATGAAGAGAAAGGTATGTACATAAGAGTATATGCGTTTGTTTTTATCCTTTTACATCAAAAACTTGAGATACACAAGTTGTCAGTCACAGAATAGTAATACCAAATTGAAAAAGGTTCAGGTGATCGTCTGATTTCCTGATAGTAATTGTATTTTATCACTGTATGCAGCAAAATATCCACAGAGCACTGAGGCAGACAGATATGAATAAGTCAGTTCAATGTATGAAACCCTGATGGCTGACAAAATAAAAGTATAAATGTTTACATTTTTGGTTTACCGGCAGTCTCAAATTACATGGTTGGGAGATGGAACGTAAAAATGGACAATAAGGTTGTCCCAGAGTGTTTCTTCCTGTCAGTTTTTGAATCTATGCAAATGTATCTCCCTCAGCACAGAATAAGCGAAACTGAAGTGAGGAGGAATTTGGGCTCAGGTTGTGTGCAGTATTACAGATTGGACATAAAATATGTCCACAGCACATACACACACTAAAGCACCCATACTAATACATACTGTACACACGCAAACAAAGCTGATCTGACTGAAGACAGCACACACACAGCTTCTTTTTCCAGACAAGTGGGTGCAATCACCTGTCTGCAAAGACACTGTCATGTGAAAGTGTAGTGTAACAAACATCACAGCTTTGCTTCCTTTTACCAGCAGAGGAAGAGCAGTCTGCTGCAAAGACAGAAGAAGACACAGTAAAGTCCACTGTGGAGATGGAAGGTAAGATCTGATTTGCTTGGATTTGATTTGATATGATTTGATTTGACCTGATTGAGAGTTTGTCTGACTGACTTTCTATCAGTGCGATTTTCTCGTCCAGTCTGGTGTATTTGTATACTTGTGTATTGAATTACTATGGTCAGCATTGTTGTTGTTATCTGCTGTTTGTCAAACTAGTTTTCCCCTGGAATCAATCTCAGCCTATCCAAGATTTACTACTGTCTCACCCATGTATAATCACTTTATACAGGAAGTACAAGGCATTGCAGGGAGCCTCAGGTGGCATAACACACACACACACACA